>JAJHSJ010000010.1:24788943-24914195 GCA_021015155.1 Magnolia officinalis | reverse complement strand
TTACAAGTTTTTATTAAATTACTCATAATTACTTCCTTATATTTCAGATTTAGGTTTAGATCTTCTTCTAGTTTTGATTCTATTTACTTTCAGATTACACACAAGATTAGTCCATGTGGATTTAACCGTAGTCTCACAGAGATTATTACTACATCGCGACCCTACACTTGGGGTTGTGAATAAGTTTTTGGCGCCATTGTCGAGGACTAACAATCGCGTTTTTATGAGATTAACTAGTTTTAGAATTAAGGTAAGATTAAGGTTTATTTACTTTCTAATTTTAGGTTAGGATTTTTCTGAATTATTTTTAGAAACTAACTTATCTTTCTATTTTTAGGTTAGAAACTCTCCTAATTTGTTTTTATAAATTAATTTACTTTCCTAATTTGTTTTTAGAAACTAATTTGCTTTTCTGTTTTACAGGATCTTAATATAGAAATTTCTAATTTGGTAACTTCTTTCTAAATCTCTCTCTTTCTATTTCTAGATTTCTTAATTACTTTAGTTTTCTCTCTCTTAGGTTTAGGTTAGCTTAGTTACTTGAGGGCTGAGAATGTTTAATGCCTAAGTGGGTCCGTGATAACACTCAACGTCTTTTGAGTGAAGGAGGATTGGTTGAGGGGTTATCTATCCATCACAGGATTAGACACCACCAAAGATCCTCAGAGTTAACCAAAGTTATGACTTCCAATCAACCGGCCAATCAACCTTAACCTAGGTATAAGGAAATCTAGGATGAAAATGAGGTGCATCAAGCACCCTCGCTGTCACGCCCCAAACTCGAAAACCGGGCTCACAAAATTCTCGATCGCCGAATCCGGTGTTGACAGCCTCCATAGTACCCCATTCTCGACACCAGCGTCCATATGCCAGATTCCGATCCTGGGATCCTACAAGGAGGATTTTTCAATGTACACTTAACTCGTAATAAGTATAGCCACAAGTATACCCAAATCACAAAGGGCAACATCATCATCACATATCCACTAATATAGACATTTGAATACAATGCTGAAAGGGAAATACATATATTGAAAAGCAAAGCTCCAGAGGTCCGCTGCATGCTCCAAGCTCAACGCTGCTGCAACCTAACGCCACCTGCACGCATATAGAAAGCTTAGTGGGTGGTGAAAGTGTGTGCACAAGGTAAGTACCAAGTAAGCAATATCAGAGTAATCAGAGTAGGCAGAAATATACTGATAAGATCATCAATCATACGATATCAGAGTAAGCGGAAATATACTGATAAGATCATGAATGTCATCAGCGGTACCAAGGCTATGCGATGCAAGGCATGAATGCTAACGGCCATATCAATGTAGAAACATGGCAACCCAAAATGCTAAATGCTGCGGATGCAATGCAATATGTGGTGCGAATGAAATGAACAAGCTGGAGTGAATTCAGGATGATAGTACGTAGTATCGCAGGCTATGGGGTCCATCACAAGGGACTTCCGCCTCAGCCTGTCGCGTAGCCCAGCGAGTGGAAAAGACCTCACTAACCGCCTACCAGTAGTATACCAATCAATGCCTACCCGGCTCATCGATAGCGGACCCAATTGGGAGCTGGTCAAACTCAGCCTAGCCTATAGCCCCCCTCACTTGGGCGGATAAGGTCACACCCCCTTCAACAAACCACGACACAGTAGGAGACGCGGCCTACTGGTATTCGGCACTCGGGCGCTCATGTATCCACTCAGTCTAGACGTTGGGGCGTCTCTTGGCCACGGAGGTTTAAAGACTTTCACCCACGGACATCCAAAGTGCCCAGATGTTCGAACCAAACATTTTCGGTGTCCCATTTAGTCATCCGTGACATGCCTGTGGAGGTCACAACCCTGATGTCGCTAGGGCGTATAGTAAGCACAATCACACAATGCAAGATGCATGAGTCATGTAGTCCAATCATGCATCAATCCTGCACATACCGTGCACTCATGTAGGATAACTCCACCTATCAGGGAGTCCCATAAACCATCTGTACTATGGCATATGCAATGGTCAATCACATCTCACAATAAAATGCAGATAATGTGTATGGGCATGTATCATGATGTTATGCTGTCACATACTCATAATCGGTATGAATAACCGGCATCAACAATCGGCCTCGACAATATGGACATTTAACTAACATTACCCCAAGGAATGACCAACGTAGAGCCTAACATATAGTGGACCCATGGCCTCACACAAGGGCCTAATTACAACGCCATGGGCCTCACTCAAGAGCTTAATACACATCACGATAGACCTCTTACATGGGCCTAATATACATCACAATGGGCTTCATCGCCTGGTCCTCAAATGCACCACAATGGGCCTCATCATATAGGCCTCATATACACACATTAGACCTTAAACATGGGCTGAATACACATCACAATGGGCCTAAAATATGGGCCGCATATACATCACAGTGGGCCTTAAACACAGGCCACATATATATCACAAAGACCGAATACACAGCACAATGGGCCTCAACTACGGGTCGCTATACATCATATAGGTCTCGACTATCAGCCTCGGTAATCAAAATCGGCCTCGACAATCGAAATCAGCCTCAACAATCGGAATCGACACTCGGAATCGGCCTTGACAATCAGACTCGGCCTATACAATCGACCTCGATACTTGGCCTCTACAATCGAAATCGGCCTATCCAATCGGCCTTGACAATTGAAATCGGCTTCGAACTCGGCCTTGACAATCGGAATCGGCGTATACAATCGGCCTCAACAATCAGAATCAACCTCGATGCTCGACCTCGACAATCGTAATCGGCCTATACAATCGACCTCGACAATCGGAATCAACCTCGATAATCAGAATCGGCCTCGATAAATTGGAATCGGTCTCGATACTCGGCCTCAACAATCGGAATCGGCCTATACAATCAGCGTCGACAATCAGAATCGACCTCAATACTTGACCTCGACAATCGAATCGGCCTATACAATTGACCTCGACAAATTGGAATAGGCCTAGATACTCAGCCTTGACAATCAGAATCGGCCTATACAATCGGCCTTGACAAATAAAATCGGCCTCGACACTCAGCCTTGACAATCGAAATCGGCTTATACAATCGGCCTCGACAATCGAATCGGCCTTACAATCGGCCTTGACAAATCGGAATCGGTCTCAATACTCAGCCCCGACAATCAGAATCAGCCTATACAATCATCCTCGACAATCGGAATCAGCCTCGATACTCAGCCTCGACAATCGGAATCGGCCTATACAATCAGCCTCAACAATCGAAACCGGCCTCGATACTCGGCCTTGACAATCGGAATCGGCCTGAACAAATCAGAATTAGCCTCGATACTCGGCCTCGACAATTGGAATCAACCTATACAATCGGCTTCGATAATCGGAATCGGCCTCGATACTCGGCCTTGACAATCGAAATCGGCCTATACAATCGGCCTCGACAATCAGCTGAATAAGGCCTAAGGGAAGGTCATAATGTGGACATTAAACCATCATTGTCCATCAATGTTGACATTTAACCAACATTGCTCCCAAAAAGTGGCCCACATAGTGCTAAACGTATCGGGGCCGATGGCCTCACACAAGGGCTAAAAATACATCACAATGGGCCTCATCATATGGGCTGTAAATACATCACATCAAGCCTTGCCCATGAGCCTCAAATACATCGCAATGGGCCACAACCCATGGGCTTCGAATACATCACAATGGGTCACAACCCATGGGCTTTAAATATATAATAGGTGGGCCCTACACATGGGCCTCATACACATCAAGTGGGCTGGATCAATGGGCCGCACTAATGGGCCTCAAATTCAAAATAGTGGGCCTGCACCTTCGAAATGAGCCCACCAAATGATCGGCATGGATGAACAACACATATAACAGTGCGCCGCATGTCCAGTAGACTAGACAAAGTGGTTATAATACATACATCAAGATGGGCCCACCCCAAAATAGATGGACGGAGTAGATCAAAATATACATCATGGTGGGATCCACAACACCGTCATATGGTGTCCAGCACTGCCCAAACTGTCCAGCACATCTAGACGGTGTGGATGAAACAAATACATTATGGTGGGATCCACACGTGTGGCCCACCACTCTAGCGAATGAATGGACGGTGTGAATACAACACATCGTCAAGGTAGGGCCCACCATAACGTTTATTTTCCATCCAAACTGTTCATACGTCACAAGGACCGGGATCAAAGCAATTATTATATTGATCCAGAGCTTTTATGCTCCCAAAAGGATTTCAATGGTGGACGTTTAATCCCTCACTAGTTGCAGTGTGGTCCACCTGATAGGCAGCGTGGATATAGAATAAATACATTAGGGGTGGGTCCCACCGTCCAACCATCTGGACGGTGTGGATAAGACCCATACATCATAGTGGAGTCCACAGAACTTACTGACGTCAATACTAGCTATATAGCTAATGCGATGTACTCCAACCAATCCGCCAGTAGGTGGGTCCCACATGGGGTCCACCATATACATATATGTGATATATATATATATATATATATTATATATATATATATATATATATATATATATATATATATAATATTATATTATAATATAATATAATATTTTATACATGAATGAGTCCAGTGTCCAGACCTGTGGTCCAATCTGGACGGACGGTGTGGATTATCCACGTAGGGTCCATGTGATGGACGGCAGGGATGTAAGACACGTACATCAAGGTGGGTCCCACCCCCACATGTGCCACACGTGTGGGGTGGGCCCACATCCAAAACAAATAGACGGTACCACGCGATCAGACCCGTGGAACTTGCTGATGTTGCTGCTGTAGCAACAAATGGACGGTGTGGGCAGAGTACATATAATAAGGTGTGTACCACCGTCCAGCTGCTGGACGATGGATACAACACATATATCATGGTGGCCCCATGGATGGATGGCCTGAATATAGCACATGTCATCAAGGTGGGGCCACGTGTCCAGTGGATTGACAGAATGGATGAAACATATACATCTAGTGTCCCATTCATCAGGGTAGGCCCATCGTCCTCTGAATGGTGTGGATCATCATATACATCACGGTGAGGATCACACCCACGTCCAGATCGCTGGACAGTGTGTATTTCACACACACATCAAGTGGGTTCACATACACATGGCCCACTCATTAAGTTAAGATGATATTTGTGGATTCCTTCATCCAGGTTGTCCATCAATGGACAGTGAGATGGGCTCCACCACTGGATGCCCGAAAAAAATCTAGACGGCCTGAATTTTGGCTGAACCCATTAGGTGGGCCACACATCAAATAAAAAGGGAAAGAGAGAAGAGAGAGAAAGAGAGAGAGAGAGAGAGAGAGAGAGAGAGAGAGAGAGAGAGAGAGAGAGAGATAGATAGATAGATAGAGAAATAGAGAGAAAAATCGGTGAAGGGGATGGACCCCGCCACTATGGGCCCTCCCTATACGATGCATACATCAAGTGGGTCCCATTACAAGTGGGCCCTCTAACCATCAAAATCACACAAATCAAACCTTTAAAAAAAAAAAAAAAACACCCACCTATGCTTCTTCTTGGACTTCTTCTTTCATCAACACATCCCTGAGCTCCAAGGGAACAATTTCAATGGTTGAGATGAGGTTTGGAGGGTGGAGATGGGAGGTAGGAAGGTGGGTCATACTAGCTTCTCCATGGAAGCCATGGACGTTGGGTGCTTGGGTTTGCTTGGGAGAATGAGAGAGAGAGAGAGGTTGTAAGAGAGAGAGAGAAGGATGGGTGAGTGATGGGGTGTGATAGGTGAGAGATGAGTGATGGGTGAAAAGGTGAGTGATGTGTACTTGACATGTAAGGGTGTGTAAGAGAGAGAGAGTTGACTTTGGGGGGTTGCTTGTACTTGACATGATGTGTACTTGATTGATGGGACATGTTGTAGAGATTCTCTTGGGATTGCAAACGCTCAGCGTTTTCTCGAACTGAACGCGAGCCCACATCTCCTGGCCCGGGTATCGTCTTAGCGCGTGAGACACGGTGTCGGAACCGCGGCGACGGCGCGGTCGCAAGGGTACAAGTCTCGGGTCGAGCCGACTCTAATATATGGGACACGACTCAGGGTCGCACGCAACTACCGATAAAAGATCGCAGGTCGCCGGAATTCGACCGGGAGGACCGCGAAAGCCTACGGAATGGTACGGGCTAGGATACGGGTCTTACACTCACCTCATACTTTATGAAATTATTTACAACTAGCAGGGGTGAGCATACCTTCTTGTATGATTTTTCTTAAAAATACAGGACATATGGATATCAAGCCAAGGGTGATCCAAATCCTTCTAAAATTCTATGGACTTGAATATGAAAATCCATATTTACACACGAAAGAGTTTGATGAGATTATAACCACTTTATATTTTCTGAACATGTTTGAGGACATGGTCAGGCTGAAACTCTTTCCCTTCTCCTTGAAAGAGAAAGCTAAGATGTGGTTGCATTCACTATGTCCACGATCTTTTGGCAGATGGAACAACATGACAAGGGGGTTCATTAAGAAAATTTTCCCATATATAAAATGAACACCCTTAGAAAATCAATCATGAACTTCGCCCAAAAGGAAGATGAAACATTCTTCCAATGTTGGGAGCGGTTCAAGTATCTTGTCAACTCATGCCCACAACATGGTTTTAAAACTTGGTGAATAACAAGTTTTTTTTTACGATGGCTGACTTTTTCCATGCGCCAAATGGTCGAGACTGTAAGTGCTATAGTTTATATCCCTTTCTGTTGTCAAATTTGTGGTGCCAAAGACACTGGTATGTAACTTGCTATGTGAAGCTTTACTCAAGATCAAACAAAGATCCACTCAAGATCAACCTTGGTGAATAAGCAATGCTCACAAGTGTAAAGTACAAAGATTCACTCAAGATCAACTTTGATGAACAAGCAATGCTCTCAAGTGTAAAGAAGAAAGTTCTACTCAAGTTCAACTGTGACTGACAAGTATTACTTTCAAGTCAAGACATTGCAAGATGTCAAGAAGCTCACAAGTTCGATCGTAAAGAAATCAAGATACTTTCAAGGATTAGCTACAACAAGACTTCAAGGTTTACTACTTTCGAAGGTCACTTGTCCTTAAGTTTCATTGTCTTTACTTCACGATTGAGGTTTGACTGACCTTAGGTTGACCTTTAGAGTAGGCCATTTTGGATACATAAGTCATATGTTTGATTTACGTGAGTTTGGTCAGTTCTAAGACTAGTCCTAGACTTTGTTCGACTAGTCCTATCACTGTTTCGTCCTGTCTAAGAAATTCCTGGATCAGTCGTAAGTTTGTTACAAAATTCGAATATTTTCTGTTAGGCTTCGACTAGTCCTGGGGTCTGTTCGACTAGTCGAAGGAATAATGTCGACTGCATCTAAGACCAGTCGTAGACCTACGACTCAAAGTCCAGCGCTGATCTTCGGATCCTACGACCAGTCGAAGGATACCTTCGACCAGTCGTGAAACGGTCAAATCTTATCGCGCCCGAATTTTCAAATGTCTGTTGGTTCTACGACCAATCGAAGAACTTCCTATACCAGTCGAAGACATGATTTGCTCACTTATAAATAGAGCATGAATCTCAGAAGAATTTAACTAATTCAAGCTAATTTAATTCGGCCTTCTGAGAGATAATTCTGTGCTCCATCAAAGTTAAGTGTGCTTATTTAATATTCTCTTTCTTTAGCTTTATTTGATTAATTTTATTTCTAGCATTCCAATCTTATATGAAAAGAGGAATTGTTGTTTTCCTTCTTTTGGAATCAAAATCAATTAAAGCTAGCCTGTTGTTTTTAATTTAAAATCTATTAGAACCTAGAACATTATAAAGTGAGTATTGGACATTGATCTTGGACATTCAAATCTCTACTCCAATTTGGGTTCTTCCGGGCTGCTACAACGAAGGAGATAACAGGTATTTTACATTTGTTGTAAATTCTGTTTGGTTTTCTTTTGAGATTTGCCAGAAAAATCTCATTGTATTAGTTATCTGAGGAGAGCCAGAAAACTCAGAAGTGGGGGTTTTTTAATTGTGTAAGTCCACAGATAAAGACACAATTGTGAAGGTTTTTAGGTGAACTTGGGAAAACCTATTTTTGTTAGTGAACGCTAATATCCCCTGTGTGAGGATATTAGGAGTGGAGTAGCTGTGTGGCTGTTGTTGAATAGTTGGTGTACACACAGGCGAACCACTATAATCCCTTCTGTTTTGTTGTTATTTGATTTTCATTTTATATCTTTAATTATTCAGTGTGGGATGTATATGTGGATGTGAATGTTGTAATCATTTCATTTCAAGGCTCAGTGGTGAATGTTGTTATAGTTAGATTTATATTTTTGTAATTTATCACTTACTATTACTTTATTGGTTTGAGCTTCTGTTTTTATATTTGTTCTAGAAATAAGGTTGTCCTAACATAAACTTTAGTTTTTGGTGTAAGGTTGTCCTTAGAACAATTTTTTATTGCTTTACATTCCTATACTGCAATTCAAGTTTAGTGATTTAAATTCTTATTCTTTATTTCGCTGTATATTTTATTTAAATTTGGTATAGTCCTATTCACCCCCCTCTAGGACATATAGCTTGGCCATTTCAGAGACAATGTACAATGGGGAATTCATGAACTAAGAGGTCGATAATGTGTAGGATTATTTTGACAAGCTTGCTGAAAACACACAATCATGGGACATCTCCCCAAAATCTAGCACCACTTCTAGGCCTACTCAATCAAAGGAGAGGGGCAGAATATATCTTCTGAAAGAAGATGATGATATAAATGCTAAAGTGGCTAATCTCACAAGAAAACTCGAGGTCATGGAACTAAAAAAATATAAGGCTAGGGAAACTATTTGCGGTATTTGTGCTTACAACATTCACACAACTGAAAATTGTCCAACAATACCTACTTTTCAAGAGGTATTGAATGAACAATTTAATGCCGTGAATAATTACTAAAGACCTTTCAGTGGTCCACTTCAAATACATACAATCCTAGTTGGAGAAATCATCTAAACTTCAGTTGAAGGAATGGACAAACTGCTTCTCCTCAAGGATTCCATAATCAAATTCTAAATCAAGGAAAACCTCAAGAGGATCCGGTTCTAAAGCATCTTCAAAATTAAGAGCATTTCTATCTAGGTATGCTACAAGCCTTTCAAGAACTTACAAAGGCCATACAAGGGCTTGAGATAAAAAATGCGATTGGGGAAAAAGGAAGCCTTCCAGCTCAACCTCTTCCCAATCCAAAACAACAATATGAAGTCAGCAACCTGAGCTCTGGAATCAAATGGACCAAGCTAAGTCTATCACCACTCTTAAGAGTGGGAAAACAATTGACAAATCTATTTCGGTAAGGGATGAAAAGTCAAAGGACCCAAAAATAGATTAAACTGATAGACCTAGCAACACTCCACATGAGTTAGAAATGGAACATCAAGGCAAGCCGATTGCTCCATTTCCCCAATGGTTAATTGCACCAAAACCTCTATCTAACTCTCAAGATATTCTAGTGGTGCTGAAACAAGTGAAGGTCAACATTCCTCTACTGGATGCCGTTAAACAGATACCTTCATATGCCAAATTTCTGAAAGATCTATGTACAACCAAAAGACGATAAAATATTTAAAAGAAAATATTCTTAACAGAAAAAGTGAGTGCCATCCTAAAGCAAGTTGTGCCACAAAAGTACAAAAATCCTGTAGCCCAACCATCGCTTGTGTAATTGGAAATTACTGGATTGAGCACGCACTTCTTGACTTAGAAGCGAGCATAAATCTGATCACATACTTGGTATACGAACAAATGGATGTAGGTGAATTAAAACCCACCCGGACCGGATTACAACTTACCGATCGCTCAGTTCATGTACCAAGAGGGATAATTGAGGATGTGTTAGTGCAGGTTGACAAATTCTACTACCTAGTAGATTTTATCGTCCTGGATACTCAACTCATCGTGGACATGTGCACTCAAATTCCAGTCATTCTAGGTCGCCCATTCTTTGCCACGTCAAATGCAATCATTAATTGTAGGAATGGAATCATGAATTTATCTTTTGGGAATATGACATTGGAGCTCAATATCTTTTTCAATATGAGCAAATAGATAGAGGATTATGACAATGCCCGCGATAT
The DNA here is from genome assembly GCA_021015155.1 of Magnolia officinalis. Taxonomy (NCBI): domain Eukaryota; kingdom Viridiplantae; phylum Streptophyta; class Magnoliopsida; order Magnoliales; family Magnoliaceae; genus Magnolia; species Magnolia officinalis. Next base: position 24,904,032 of record JAJHSJ010000010.1, on the reverse strand, counting down.
TAACTTGATTGATTCTTTCGTAGAAGATAGAACACTTCTGACCTTATCCTTTAGCCCTCTAGAGACGTGCCTGACCCACTCCCATGATTTAGATGATGATATGATTAGGGAGATGGGAACCATACTGGATACAATGTCTGTACTTGAAGTTAACCGGTGGAGGCTACAATTTAAAGAATTACCCCAAACTGATGTAGTGCCTCTACCGTCTAACCGCAAGACATCGAAGCTTGACCTAAAACCTTTACCCTCTGATTTAAAATATGTCGATTTAGGTCAAGATGAGACATACCCAGTGGTAATTTCTTCCTACCTTGAGCAAGAACATGAGAGTATGCATATCTCTACTCTCATTGAGCACAAAGTAACACTTGGATAGTCGATTGCGGACCTCAAAGGAATTGACCCTTTGATTTGTACTCACCGCATTTATCTAGAGGATAATATGAAAACCTCTCGGCAACCGCAACGTAGATTAAATCCAAACATGAAGGAAGTGGTTAAGGATGAGGTTCTTAAGCTATTGGATGTGGGTATCATATACCCTATATCCGATAGTCAATGGGTGAATCCAACTCAGGTGGCTCCTAAGAAGTCTGGAATCACCATCGTAGCCAATGTCAATAATGAACTCGTGCTAACTAGAGTTACTACTGGTTGGAGAATGTGCATTGACTACAAGAAATTGAATACCGTCATGAGGAAAGACCACTTTCCTTTACCCTTCATTGATCAAATTTTGGAAAGGCTAGTTGGTCACTTGTATTATTGCTTCCTTGACGGGTATTCGGGTCTAGATAGGATACAAAACAGAGAGAAGCCCACAATGCAGTCAAATACTGCATTCACATGGCCTTTTGGCACCTTTGCTTCTGAAGGATGGTATTGGACTGTGTAATGCCCCCGCCACTTTTCAGTGATGCATGATGAGTATTTTTTCTGACATGGTGGGGTAATATTTAGAGGTCTTCATGGATGACTTCTCTATCTTTGGTCCATCCTTCAGCAATTGTTTGGAGAATCTTAAATGTGTGTTGAAGCAATGTGAGGAAAAGAACTTGGTACTAAATTGGGAGAAGAGTCATTTCATGGTTCGTAAGGGAATTGTTCTTGGACATATCATCTCGTCCGAGGGAATTGAGTCGGATAAAGCTAAAATCGATGTTATCTCTACCCTACCTACACCCAAGAACATACGAGGCGTGCGATCCTTCTTAGGGCACATAGATTTTATGGAAAATTCATAAAGGACTTTAGTCACCTCTCTCATCTTTTATGTAATATACTTTAAAAGGATGTACCATATAAGTGAACAGAGAAATGCCAAGATAGCTTTATCTAAGCTCAAGTGCATGTTGACTACCGCACCTATCATGCAACCACTCGACTGAAGCATTCCTTTTGAGATAATGTGTGATGCGTCTGACTATGCTATTGGGGCGGTGTAGGCCAAAGAAAAGAAAAGAAGCCCTATTTTATTCATTATGCAAGTAGAACTCTAAATCCTGCCCAAGTGAATTACTCTACTACAGAAAAGGAACTCTTGGTTGTGGTATTTGCTTTGGACAAATTTAGATCCTAATTGATTGGATCCAAGATCATCATCTACACCAATCATACGGTGCTCAAGTATCTTCTTTCTAAGAATGATGCTAAGCCCTGTTTGATAAGATGGATCCTCCTACTCTAAGAATTTGATTTGGAAATAAAAGATAAAAAGTGAGTAGAAAATGTACTGGCTGACCATCTTTCGAGACTTGACCTCCCTGATTCCCTTGAGACGGTAGCTATAAATGACATATTCCCTGACAACAATTGTTTAAAATTTCTCACTCACCTTAGTTTGCTGATATTGCTAATTATCTTGCCACAAGTTTCATGCCTACCCATTGGACTGCGCAAGATAAGAAGAAATTCTTCGCCGAGGTATGCAAATTCTTCTAGAATGATCCATATTTATTTAAATATTGCCCAGACCAGATTCTAAGGAAATATGTGCCAGACAATGAACACCAAAGTGTCATCTCCTTCTGTCACTCTCAGGCCTATGGTGGTCACTTTTCTGCTAAAAAGACCACGACCAAAATTCTTCAGTGCGGCTTTTACTAGCCCACTATGTTCAGAGATACTCATGAGTTTTGTAAAGCTTGTGAGCATTGTCAAAAGTTGTGAGCATTGTCCAATCAAAATATGATGCCTCTGAACCCAATTTTTTCATTGATGCATTTGATTATTAGGGCATGGATTTCATGGGACCATTCCTCCAATCCTTTGGAAATTTGTACATTTTGCTAGCAGTAGATTATGTCACTAAATGGGTCGAAGCAATCCCATGTCGGAATAATGATCATCAAACGGTCATTAAATTCTTAAAAGAAAACATTCTCTCCCAGTTCGAAACGCCTCATGCCATCATCAGTGATGGAGGCTCACATTTCTGTAATAGGCCATTTGCAAACTTAATGAAGAAATATGGCACCTCTTATAAGGTGAGCACTCCATATTACCCACAAACAAGTGGACAAGATGAGATTTCCAATAAGGTAATTAAACACATTTTGGAAAAAAGGTTAACCCTAACCAAAAAGATTAGTCAATTTGATTGACCGATGCTTTATGGGCTTATCGTATAACCTTTTAAAAGTCCCATTAGAATGTCTCCCTTTAGACTTGTCTATAGGAAAGCTTGCCACTTACCTATGGAATTGGAATATAGAGCCTTTTGGGCTGTTAAGAATTTGAATTTCGATTTGGACAATGCTGGCTCGTTGCACAAACTACAATTGAATGAACTCGAGAAAATTCAGAATGACGCATACGAGAACTCGAGAATTTACAAGGACAGGATGAATGTGTTCCATGACAGGAACATCCTTCGAAAATCATTCTTGACTTACCAAAAAGTCATTTTGTACAATTCTCGGTTACATCTTTTTCTAGGTAAACTTTGATCTCGTTGGACCGGCCCTTTCACTATTACTAATGTCTATCTTCATGGGGCCGTTGAGATAAAGAATCCAAACAACGACAATATTTTCAAAGTAAATGGACATCATTTAAAGCCATTTGTTGAGAAATTTGATTCAGAGGACATGTCCATGCCTCAAACTAATCCTCTATACCACGATTGATCTCCTAGTTTGATGGAGGTATAGTTAGATTTATTTTCTTTCATAGGATTTAGGACTATGGTAGTTTGCTTTCAATTTGTTTTAGTTTTATTTTGTGTTAACCCATGTATTCTAAGATTCGTGGACAAGCCTCAAATTTCCTTCATCTAGGAACTATCTTTCCATCACTACTCCATTTCTTTTCATTGTCTCGTGTGCATTACATGTTTATTTCTTTTACATTGAGGACAATGTAGATTTTAGGTTGGAGGATGTGGATTAGGTAAACTAATCAGTATTTTTTTTTAGTTTTGAACAGAAATTGTGAAAATTTGAATTTTTAAACTAAAACTTGTTTGAAGTGAGAGTTTATGTAATTAAGAATGCATTGAGTAAGATAATAAGATGAAGATTGAATCTTAAATTGCTGGAGTTTGATCACCCAAGTAAACTATCACCTTAGATTCTTGAATGATTAAGATGAAATTTGTATATCATGTTAATCTAAATCACAAAACACGTTCAATTTGCTTCCTTGGGATATGCTAGGATTTCTAATTGGAAGCATGTGAATCATTGATAGATGTTTTGAATTGAGTCTGGAGAATTTTATCCACCCAAAAAATTGAAAAACCAGTTCAAAATAGGAGATCGACAAAGAGGCTACGAATGACAAAAAGAATGAAGAATGATAACATCTTTAAGGAGAATGAAAAAGGTCTTTGAAAAGGATGAAATGTCTGAAAAAGAATAAATAAGAGTAATCATCGATATAAAATCAAAAACTGGAAAAAGAAGGAAAAGGGGGATATGTTCGGAATCAGTACTTGAGTTTTGATTAATTTTGATATGATAAACATGGCTAACATTAGGGGTTGATAGTGTGTTCATGGGAAGTAAGTTGATATTCACTAAGCACATTGGAAAACGTGATACATGAATTTAAGATTTTAAAGCCGATAAAGAACCTATTTGATTGATTACTTATGTAATTCGGCTCTAGGTTTTCAAAATCTCACTTTCTTGTCTTAACACTACTCATTCATACTTGATTGCACAAAAGATTGTCTTCTGAAAAAGGTTCTGAACTTTGAAGATTGAATTTGAGGAGTGTGCTGAGACTCAAATATTGCATATTTTCTCCATTTATATCTTGGTTTTATGAACATGATAAGGCTTAATGGTATATTTTATAAATGTTTGTGTTACAAGGTGATTTTAAGAGCTTGGATTGAAAAGAATGTTAAAAGCATGGATTTAATACTCAAGAATTACCAAAGCAAAGAACGAATCTTTCGATACCAAGATTGAAGATTTCAAGACCCCAAGATCCAAGATAACCAAGTGGAGAAGGAAGGAAGTCGGAAGAACAAAGTGCTGAAATTCACTTCAATATCTGTGGCATCGACCACTGTTCGATGACATCGAAGACATCATTCGATGACATTGAACACAGGTCAATGACATCGAAGACATTGTTCGATAACATTGAACACAGGTCGATGACATCGGATTTTCACAGGAAAATCAAGTTGGTCGTTGGACATATTGGTGCCATTCTCGATTACTCGAACCTTCGCTCGATGACATCGAAGAGTTGTTTGATGACATCAAATATTGTTCGATGGCATCGAATTTATTGAAGAAATTGAAGCAACTCGTTAGACTGTTTTGGACACTTTTTCAATTACTCGAGGACCTATTCGATGACTCAAAGATACGCTCGATGTCATCGAAGGAAGGTTCGATGACACAGAAACTTACGCAGTGCGAAAGGAGAAAGGCACGAGTTCCGGATTCAAACCCCTTCGATGACATTGAAGGTTGTTCGATGACATCGAAGGTGTTACGCAGAGTTACGCGGACTGTGTAAATTGTTGCGATTTTGCAAACTTGCGTAACTTGGGCTATAAATATGGTTTCCTAGGCACTTTTCGGGATATCTAGTGTCACGTCCCAAACCCAGAGATCGGACTCACAAGAATCCCGATCGCCGAATCCGGTGCCGACAGCCTCTGTAGTACCTCATTCTCGACTCCCAGTGCCCATACGCCAAATTCCAATCTTGGGATCCTACAAGGAGGATTTTCCAACGTACATTTATCTCGTAAGAAGCATAACCACAAGTTTACCCAAATCACAATAGCAACATCATCATCACATATCCACTAATATAATCATTTGAATACAATGCTGAAAGGGAAATACATATATCGAAAAAAATCAAAACTCCAGAGGTCCGATACATGCTCCAACCCCAACACTACTACAACCTAATGCCACCTGCACACATCTATCGTGCATAAGCATATAGAAAGCTTAGTGGGTGGTGAGAGTGTGTGCACAAGGTAAGTGTCCAGTAAGCAATATCAGAGTAATTAGACTAAGTGAAAATACTGACAAGCCCATAAATCATACAATATCAGAATAATGCGAAAAACATGTTGATAGGCCCATAAATACTATCAGCCTTATCCAGGCTATCCAATGTAAAAATATAATAAATAATATCATATACTGAGGAAGCAATGTAGATCAGTTATGCAATGCGGAGACAATAAGCCAAATACTATGTGCTGAGGATGCAATGCAATATGCGATGCGAATGAAATGACCAAGCTGGAGTGTGAGGTCGGGATGATAGTACGTAGTATCGCAGGCTACAGGGTCTACCACAAGGGACTTCTATCCAAACCAGTCCCATATCTAAATTTGGATAGTCAGACTCAATGTGGTAAACTCCTGATCTCAGGTTAGTCGCACGCCCAACCGAAATCCTGGCCATGCGAAGGTACACAACAATTAGTTGTGCACCACCAACCTGAGTAGATAGTGAATGAAATGGATGCATGAGTATACAACTCCTACTCAATAAGTCCACATATCAGTACAGTTCCTCTCTGGAAAATCACCGGGGTCTATTACACACCAAACCAGATTGTCGTCCCATCGCGCGCAAACGTTGGGTACAGGTCACGGGCTGCCGGAATTCGACCCGGAGGACCGTAGGGGTATACGGAATGGTACGGGCTAGGATACGGGTCTTACAGCTCTCCCCACATAATAAAAATTTGTCCTCGAAATTTACATAACAGACAAGGGAAGAGGAAACATCATCAAGTATATATGACAAGACACAATTAATCTACAAAAGGATGAAGATAGCGCTCTCTAATCTCAACCTTGCCCTACCAAAACGCATCATCAACACTGCGATGATCCAACTGAACCTCGAATCCTGGATCAAAAACGATCGAAATGGGAATACTATGCAGCCTCATAACCTCAATGTTGGGGAGCTATATCAGAAAATCTTTAAGTTATTTCGAACTCGGGGATCAAACCATTCTAAGTTCTCAAAAATTATAGAGTATAGGGTAGCTATCAGCAGATATGTGATGTTATCTTCAGGTATTCCCAAGTTATGCTCTGATACCATCTTCTGTCACACCCCAAACCCAAAGATCGGATTCACAGGAATCCCGATCGCCAAATCCGGTGCCGATAGCCTCCGTAGTACCCCATTCTCGACTCCCAGTGCCCATACGCCAGATTTCGATCCTGGGATCCTACAAGAGGATTTTCCAATGTACATTTATCTCATAAGAAGTATAACCACAAGTTTACCCAAATCACAAAGGCAACATCATCATCACATATCCATTAATATAATCATTTAAATACAATGCTGAAAGGGAAATACATATATCGAAATATCAAAACTCTAGAGGTCCGATGCATGCTCCAAGCCTAACACTGCTGCAACCGAACGCCACCTGCACGCATCTATCGTGCATAAGCTTATAGAAAGCTTAGTAGGTGGTGAGAGTGTGTGCACAAGGTAAGTGCTAAGTAAGCAATATCATAGTAATTAAAGTAAGTGGAAATACTGACAAGCCCATAAATCATACAATATCAGAATAATGCGAAAAACATGCTGATAGGCCCATAAATACTATCGGCCTTATCCATGCTATGCGATGCAAAAATATAATAAACCAATATCATATACTGAAGAAGCAATGTAGATTAGCTATGCAATGTAGAGATAGTAAGCCAAATACTATGTGCTGAGGATGCAATGCAATATGCGATGCGAATGAAATGACCAAGCTAGAGTGTGAGGTCGGGATGATAGTACGTACCTAAATTTGGATAGTCAGACTCAATGTGGTAAACTCCTGATCTCAGGTTAGTCACGCGTCCAACCGAAATCTTGCCCATGCGAAGGTACACAACAATTAGTTGCGCACCACCAGCCCGAGTGGATAGTGAATGAAATGAATGCATAAGTATGCAACTCCTACTCAATAAGTCCACATATCAGTACAGTTCCTCTCTGAAAATTCACCGGGGTCTATTACACTCCAAACCAGATTGCCGCCCCATCGCACGCAACAAGGTGAGTGGAAGAGACCTCAATATCCGCCTGTCAATATCGGGCCTGGCTCCTCGATAGCGGACCCATTCCTCGAGCTGGTCAGACTCAACATAGCATCGCCCCCTCCTCTCGGGCAGGTAAGGCCGCACCCCCTTCCAACCGACCACGACAGTGGGAGACGCGGCCTAACGGTATAGGCCCTCATGCGCTCATGCATCCACTCGGTCTAGACGTTGGAGCAACCTCTAGAACCAAGAGGGTTTAGGGACTTTCACCCAGGGATATCTATAGCACCCCATGTAGAATAGATTTTCAGTGTCCCATCTGGCCATCCACGATATGCCTGTGGAGGTTACCACCCTGATGTCGCTAGGGCGTACAGTAATCACAGCATATAATGCAAGATGCATGAGTCATACAATCCAATCATGCATCAATCCTGCGCATACCGTGCGCTCATGTGAGATAATATCCGCCTATCAGGGAGTCTCATAACAACCAGCACTATGGCATATACAATGGTCAATCATATCTTATAACAAACATGCAGATGATGCGTATGGGCATATATCATGATGCTATATTGTCACATATTATAATCGGTATCCATAACCGGCATCGACAATCGACCTCGACAATGTGGACATTTAAGCAACATTGCCCCCAAGGGATGACCCATATAGAGCCTAACATACAGTGGACCCATGGCCTCACACAAGGGCCAAATATACAACACCATGGGCCTCACTCAAGAGCTTAATACACATCACGATGGGCCTTTCACATGGGCCTAACATACATCACAATGGGCCTCACCTGGCCCTTAAATGCATCACAATGGGCCTCATCACATAGGCCTCATGTACATCACATTGGGCCTTAATCACGGGCTGAATACACATCACAACGGGCCTCAAATACGGGCTGCATATACATCACATTGGGTCTCAAACACGGGCCGAATGTACATCACAATGGCCTCAAATACGGGCCACATATGCATCTCATTGGGCCTCGATAATCGGAATGACAATCGGAATTGGTATCGACAATCGGGATCACCCTCGACAATCGGAATCGGAATCGCCCTCAACAATTGGAATCGGCCTCGATAATCAGCCTCGACAATCGGAATCGGTATCGACAATCGGAGTCAAATCGATAATTGGAATCTGCCTCGACAATCGAAATCAGAATCGACCTCGACAATTGGCCTCGACAATCGGAATCGATATCGATAATCTGGATCGGCCTCGATAATCGGCCTCGACAATCGGAATCGGAATCGGAATCGGCCTCAACAATCGGCCTCGACAATTGGAGTCGGAATCGACAATCGAAATGGCCTCGATAATCGGAATAGGAATCGGCCTCAACAATTGGCCTCGACAATCGAAATCAATCAGAATCGGTATCGACAATCAGGATCGGCCTCGATAATTGGTCTCAACAATCAGAATCGGAATCAGCCTCAACAATTGGCCTCAACAATCGGAGTCAGAATCGACAATCAGAATCGACCTTGATAATCAGAATCAGAATTGACCTCAACAATCTGCCTCGACAATCTGAATCAGAATCGGTATCGACAATCAGAATCGGCCTCGATAATCAGCATATAAACAAGGCGGGGTCCATAAATGAACAGTCGATCAACCATAATATAAAGATCTGCCCTGACCATGGTTATATCAAATCTGATAGTACGGAGCCATCCATCTATAGCGAATGGGGTGCACTTATTTGGGTTAACCCACTAAGAGAATGATGAGAATGGGCTTGACAAGGCCTAAGGGAAGGTCACAATGTAAACATTCAACCATCATTGCCAATCAATGTGGACATCTAACCAACATTGCTCCCAAGGAGTCGCCCACATAAGGGATTCATACATAACGTATCAGCCACACATACATCACGTTGGGCCCCTCTCATATATTGCGTTGGGCGTTGTACAAGGGCCTTAAACGAATCATAATGGGCCACACCCATGGGCCTCGAATATATCACAATGGATCTCGCTCATGGGCTTCAAATATATCACAATGGGCCTCGCCCATGGGCCTCAAATATATCACAATGGGCCTCGCCCATGGGCCTCGGATACATCATATGAGCTGCACCAATGGGCCGAATCAAATAGGCCGATCAAATGGGCCAAATCAAATGAGCCAACTCAAATGGGTCGATCAAATGGGCCGATTAAATGCACCATTCATCCATTGTTAGAGATCATTATAGAGCATAAAAAAATGAATCATATTCAAAGGATCATTTGGACCATACCACAAATGGCAGTGGTGATAATGATTTCCACAGTTAAATTTCAGTGGGCCCACCGTAGTATTTATTTTCCATCCAGTCTATGCATAAGTCACAAAGGCCTAGATATAGAGGGAAACAAATATCACATTGGTCCAGGGCCTTGCAACCCAAAAGGGGTTTAAATGGCAGGCGTTCAACCCCATTGCTTTCTGTAGTGTGGTCCACTTGATACTGGATCTGTCTTATTTTTAGTCTTAAGCCTTAGAACTAGCTCACCAAATGGATGGACGGTTAGGTGAACCATATACAGTAGGTGGGGTCCACGCTAGCGAAATGGGTAAACGGTTAGATGCAACACATGCTTCAGAGGGAGGGGCTCACTGTCCAGCCATCTAGACGGTGTGACTAAGACCCATACATCACGGTGATTCCCACGCATGCATAAGAGGGTGGGACCCATCAAATGGGCCGATCAAATGAATGAACGGTTGGAATATAGTACATGCCGCATGATGGGGCCCACCTGACTGATGACGTATACCAGCCAATCCACCAACAGGCGCATCACACATGGGGCCCAACATACATACATGTAAGTGGCTCACCATTAGAAAAAAAATAGACAGACTAATAGATATAATGCATACCCAGAGGTCAGCCCACCGTCCCGACCTCTGGATGGTGCAGATTGCTTGCATCAAGGTGGGTCCCACGTAGTGGTCCACCTCCAAAAGGTATGAAAATATAATATATAAAAATATATATATATATATATATATATATATATATATAGATATATATATATATATTATATAATATACTATAATAAATATAAATAATAATATATTATGTTATAATATAATATAATATAATATATATAAATTATAAGGAGCCCACTGTCCAACCCCAGGAGGTTCTGGACGGTGCAGATCTAATGCGTATATCATGGTGGGTCCACACGTGTGCCCACCTCATCATGGCTATATATATATATATATATATATATATATATATATATATATATTATATTATTATTTTTTAACACCAGGCCAGCATCTAATGTCACAGCAGTGGGACCCACTGACATCAATACAGCAGCGATGTTGTTGGGACCCACCATCCATTGGACGATCAGGATAAAACATTACATTATGGTGGGTCCACAGCAGCGTCCAAGCAGTCCAGCACCGTCCAGATGGTCTGGACGATGTGGATGAAACAAATACAGCACAGTGGTCCCACACTGGCAAGCAGGTGGACGGTGTTAATATAAGGCATACATCAAGGTGGAGGCCACACGTGGACGGTGTGGGTCCAAAGCGTACATCAAGGTGTGCCCCACATCCCACCTACTAGACGGTGGTGGGACACAACACATACAGCAACGTGGGACCCACATCCAGGCGCTGGACCACGTGGTTAAAACACTTACATCAAAGTGGGTCCCGCATGGTCTGGACGGGATGGATGAAATACATACATCAGGCCCTACGTAGGTGGGCCATCCCACTCCAAAGATCAAGCCGTCGTTTGTGGTTTCCTGTAACACCCCATACTTTCCAGTACTCAAGTGTTACCATGTAGAATAATTTAAAAATATATAAACAAATAAATATATACACAATGAAATGTATATGCTTTGTGAAGATTTAGAATTTTAGGTTAAAATGACATATAATTACAACCCACACTTTAATTATACATTTATGACATCAATTAAATAAATTACAAATCAAAAAAATTTTATATGATAAATAACGCGGTTCAAATGACTAAGCATTTCATATAGGGTTTAAAACATAAGACAGGTATGACTACACAAATAATACCTAAATAATATACGATAATCTCTCACTAATATTCGTATAATTTAAAAATGTTAATAATCTGGGGTAATATAAGTTATATATAACAAATTCATACTGTGACCTTAATGGTGTAAGACAATGATGGATGGTAATAAAATTTATATTAATACTAGTAATTAGTAATCTATCATGAAATGAGTCATTAGGACCTCTTTCAACCGTTGAAAATAAATCTTAGAGGAATCTGACCCTTAGGACTCCAAGAAAAATTCAAATAACACTTTGATCGAAACTCGGGGACCATCTAGGCATTGGATCGTCCTGATTAACAGCCAAATACCTTGAATATGATCACCAAGAAGGATGAATGGATTAGATCATGAGATCCTGACACGATGGGACCCACATTAGATGCATGTGCACTATAGGTGTGAATGCACGATGCGCACTGAACGGCCTGGGCAGTCAGCACGTCACTGACCCGACGACTTTGCCAAAAAGGGAGAGGATTCTCCCGCTGCCCCTAGTCGCACCGGGCACCGTCCACCCTCACAAGTCGTGACCCATCTCTGGCCCCCATCCGTGGGATCCGGGCCGTCCATCGGTCTTGCACCGTTGGGAAGACCAGACCCATGTCAATCCACCCAGTCCATGCAACCTTCCACATGTGTAAGAAAGGATCAGCTGGGGAACGTTCGTTGAGAATGCCTTGTGGCCCATTCCAGGCCATCCTTCAGCCAATCTAGACCGTTAATTGGGCAGGGAAGGCCTGAATGACCAAACCCATTATGTCTGTGGGACTCCACGCACACATGTGGGTGCTCGTGCAGCGACAGCCACGGATGGACGAACGGCTATTTTTCCCGTAGAAATACAACCATTGTAAAGCCCCCACGTCAACAATCCGCATCCAAAGCTCTCCGTCAATCTCAGCCTTCCTTTGGGAAGAAATCGACCCGTTCCATTCATTTCCTGAAAAGAACAGGCAGTTGCCTGTAGCGTCGACCGGTGTGGGAGACCATTCCTATTCGGGAAGCTTGCAGCTGGCTTAATCCAAGCCTTTCGTAGGTCACGTGGGACGATCTCCATCGCTCTCTTTAGGACAATAACAGCCAGCACGCTGAGCATCTCTTCTCACGAGATTATTGCATGGGGTGGAAGATCTCAGCGGTGTGATGAAACGCCAATGAAAAAACTAAAGAATGGACCCCACAGTGATCATGGACACCATCCAGTCCGTCCAAGCGGTGTAGATCATTGTGATAGGCCCAGAGCAAGAAAACGCCATTACTGGCGAGCTCATCTTCTCCGTCCAGCTGTGAAAACCACCAGAATAGTGTGGGCCCCATTTTCTGATCTAAAGTACTTTTTCTGGTGGCCCACAACTATAGAAGTCCATCCCTCATGGTGGATGGACCCCATGCACTCGAGAGATCAGGGAAAACGCTCGAGTCAGCCACTAATTCTCGATCGTTGAATGAGCCATTCGAGCGCTCTCCACGACTATAAAAAGGGAAGCGTTGTCTCTGGATTTTCGCCAAGTGATCAGGGAGAAAAAGAAAGAGAGAAAAGAGGAGAGAAAGTAGGAGAGGTTTTAGGTAAGGACGTTTGAGTAAGCTCGGTGCCGCACTACACCAGCTCAACCCATTTGACTCGGATTGAGCTGGGTCAGTGTAGTCCAGTAGCATTACATTACCTAGGAAGGGAGAATAGGAAGCAAGAAACGAGAGAAGAATAGAGAGGTTTTGAGAGGAAGAAAACCAGGAGGAAGAGAGGAAGCTTAAGTGCGAGCCTGGTGCCACACTGAGTCAACCCGATTCCTTCCAACTGAGTCGAAACAGTGCAGACCGGTAGCATCTCCAAGAGTGCGAGGAGAAGTCAAGTAAACCCTAAGTACCCCATCTCCATTGCCCATCTTGATCTCTGTTACAGTAGGGCCGTTTGGCTCTCTAAAAAAGACCATGTGATGGCAAAAACGTGAGCCGAGATCAGCCGTAGGTTTGGCCAGATACTGTAACTAGATCGGGGCAGGGATTTGGCCAAGGGTAGCCATGAGCATGGACTGAGAGTCTAGCAGACCAGGAGATACATTAGGCTGGGGATCTTGTTGTCCAATGAGCCGGAAACAGATTGTAAACCGTGCTGAGAACGGGGCATCGACGGGGCTGAACCGGCCCATGTTTCGGGTTGAAAGCAGCCCCATATCTGAGCTAAGATTAGACCCAGTTCCAGGGGGAAAGGTGGGCTAGGATTGGGGCCGTCCTTTGACTGAAGTTTCAGCCACCGGTCAGTCCCAAGAAGTAGACCAAAGCTAGCCCACATTTTGGGCTAGAACCCGTTCGAAAAATGGGCTAGGCCGAACCAGTTTTAATGGGCCTCATTCCATGCTACAGCAGGCCGCAGCAAAGATCCATTTCAGTGGGCCACATTCCCGTGGGCTTTTCTATATATTGTTGTGGGCCACGTCCCAGTGAACCTCACCATCTTATGTAAGCCACTACAACAGTTTAAGGGCTGTTAAGCTCGGCAGAGCAAGGCCCAGTCCAACCCAAAATCTTGGGACCATCCATGACCAGCTATGATGGGCCCCGATCGGGCCCACCAACCAAACATCATTAGGCCCAGACCTTTTGGGACCTTGATATCATAACTTAGTCTGAGCCGAATCAGGCCCAGCTCGGACCTTGGTTGTTTGGCCAAATTGGCAGGGGCTCTTACAACTTTCTCATTAGGGGGTCTTTGGGAGCTCAATCTAATACAACTCTTGGATTGGGAAAAATTCTAGGTAATCAAACATAAGTTGTGGGACTGTTAGTTAACCACAGAAATCCAAACCAAGGAGAGAGCTACGAACCGCTAGGTGAGGATTCTACCCCTTGAGCTTTCCTCTTCCATGTTAACTCATGTGCTAGTTCAACTCTAATTTTACCTAATAATTAATGACTCTGCTCTAATGGCTATTTATGATAGTATTAAAATTAATTACATGCTTAATATCTATTTTTTGGAAACCTATATATTTAGCATGCCAAATTTTGCTTGAAGGATAATTACGTAATACATGCTTATAAACCTTGGACTGATATATTATAAACCTTGGACTATGATATATATTAGAAAGTCTTCTTAAATTGGCTACTTGCAAATTCGGATAATAATGATTGGAATTAATCATGCATACATGACACTCCTATTTTTGAAAGGACTAACTGTTAGAAAGGTCCATTTCTCTTATTCTGATGAGCCGACTACTTGAAAGGCCCATCCTCCTAGCATGAATGAGTCGACTGTTTAAAAGGCCCATTCATTGCTTAAGTGAGCCGACTGTTTGAAAGGCCCGTTCATTGCTTAAGTGAGCCAACTGTTTGAAAGGCCAACTATCTTACTTGAGCGGGTTGACTGTTTGAAAGACCCGTTCCTTCATAAGTTGAATTAGTCGACTATTTGAAAGACTCATTCTCTCGCTTGAATAGTCTGACTGTTTGAAAGGTCTATTCCCTTATTGGGATGAGTTGGCTGTTTGAAAGGCTCATCCCCATGCGTGAATGTGCCAACTGTTTGAAAGGTCATTCTCTTGTTTATCGAACCAACTGTTTGAAAGGTCCATTCATTAACCAATTGGATGTGCCGACTGTTTGAAAGGCCATTCTCTTATTTATCGAACCGACTGTTTGAAAGGTCCATTCATTGACCAACTGGATGTGCACCCCTAGTTGACATGTACTCATGCATCCTTGTACTTAAACAAGATCATCATGAAATGTTTTGTATGTTTTACTATTTGGAACAATGCTTGGTTAATGCAGTGGTGTGTAATCTTGAGGGGAGTTCCCACTGAGCTAGCCACTCATCCTTTGAATATATAATCATACAGATAATGCAAGCATAAATGATGGTACGAATGATGAGGGTTTGGATGCTGATCCCACGGGATTGGGAGAAGACTACTATGAAGAGGAGCCCGATCAGAGTGGTGCAGCAGAGTTTTTGGACTAAATCAATAGCTGTTTCTTTTTATTCCCTTTCTAGTTAATAACTCTTGAAACATTTTAAGATTTGAGGTTTTGTATATGGGCCCCAGCTGAGTGGCCCTGAATATTATTTTTGAATGGGTCACATTTATATTACGCTTAAATCCTTTAACCGCACTTTGATTTGGTTTAAATATCTTTTGATTATCAGTTAACACTCAAGTTTTCAGGAAACGGGTCATGTACTCGAGTTCTGAAAACCGGGGCGTTACATTTCCCTTCAACCGGGCCTGTCCTTCCATTGACAGCGATGTGGGCTCCACCAACTGGATCAGGTGGGCCACACACACACATCAGGTGGGCCACACCTCACCATCATCAACACCATAACAAAAGGTAAAGAGAGATAGAGAGAGAGAGAGAGAGAGATCGGAATAGTGGAGGGACCTCGCCACTATGGGCCCCTCTATACAATGCATACATCAATGTGGGTCCCACCATAAGTGGGCCCTTAAATCACAAAATCAAAACATAAAGTCACCCACCTTTGATCTTCTTGGACTCCTTCCATCAATGCATCCTAGAGCTCAGTGGAGATGGTCTTTGGATGGTGGGGATGGGAGATAGGAAGTGGGCCACACAAAGCTCTCTCATGGAGCTTGCTTGGACGTGGGTTGCTTGCGAGGAAATGAGAGAGATATGAGAGAATGAGAGAGAGGTGTAAGAGAGAGAGAGATGGGTGAGTGATGGGTGTACTTGGGTGTAAGAGAGAGAGTTGACTTTGGGGTTGCTTGGGGACGGGGTTGTACTTGACATGTGAGGTGATGTGTACTTGATTGATGGGATTGATGGGATTAATGGGATTGATGTGATGTTCTCTTGAGTTTTTGCAACGCGCGGTGTTTTTCCTCGAACTAAATGTGGGCCCACATCTCCTGGCCTGGGTATTGCCTCGGCGCGCGAGACGCGGCATCAGAACTGCAGCGATGGCGCCGTCACAATGATACAAGTCTCGGGTCGAGTCGACTCAGATATGTAGGACTCGACTTAGGATCGCGCGTAAACGATCGGTACAAGTCGCGGGCTGCCGGAATTCGACCGGGAGGACTGTAGGGGTATACGGAATGGTACAAGCTAGGATACAGGTCTTACATTTAAGGTTTTAAGGAGAAAAGCAAATGGGTGGAGCTGTCATCCAAGAGTTTCTTCTTTTCTTTTCTTAGTTTTTAATGATTTCTTCTAGGGTTTTGAATCCAATCATGTATATGGTTGGCTAAATCCCTTAACTAGGGCTAAGGGTTGAAGCTTGTAGCATGTTTGGGATGTTTTTCTTATTTGATTCTTGTTCTTGTTGAACTTCTTTGATTCTAATTTGATATTTAAGGAATACTTTTAGTTTTTAACAGTTTGTTGTGACTCAAATTACAATAGATCTGTAATAGCTTTAAGTATCTTCTTATTTTGATTTGAGATTGTGAAGATAGTAAATCCTGTTATTCACCTTCGTCCCTTGGGCATGGTTGGGTGATGGAATCTCTTCTAACCTTCACAATTCTTCTATGTTCGGTTGTGGGATTGGTATATCCTGTTGTTTGCCATTGTCCCTTAGGCATGGTTTGATGATGAAATCACTTCCAATCCTCACAACTCTTATCCATTGAGAATTAGGTCAATGAAAGTTTAGATCTGATCTTATTAATATACCTTCCAATTGGATATGATGGGACTCCAAGTCCAATTGAGTTCCTTGAATCAAATAAGGAAACATCTTAATAGCTGCAAGTGGATCCCTGGAAACCCTAGTTCCCACCTTTGAATTTATAAGTTTTTATTAAATTACTCACAATTACTTCTTTATATTCCAGATTTAGGTTTAGATCTTCTTCTAGTTTTGATTCTAGTTACTTTCAGATTACACACAAGATTAGTACCTGTGGATTCGACCTCGGTGTCACCGAGATTATTACTACATTGCGACCCTACACTTAGGGTTGTGAACAGAACACGAGTATAAACTCTGGCCGTGAAAATTTAGGATGTTACAGTTTCTATTTGGGAAGTGAAGCAAACATGATTGTAGACATTTTCTAATTGTCTTCTGGTTTGAACACTAGTATGAGGGTTACTAAGTATTAGATTAGTTGGATGGTCTTTTACCAACCTTAACTCAGTAGTATCTAATTTGGATGATGATTCTCTTTGATTAATCATAATAATATCACTATCACCATCATCTTAGTAAATATTAGGATTTATCGGTTGACCATCAATTACAATATTTATTAATTATTGAATTACCCAGTTATTTTGTTTAGAACATGATATGCATGACTGTTTAATGGATATCTTAAGAATATTCCCTTGTCACTTTTTGCATCAAACTTTTCCAAATTTTCACGGTCACATAAAATTTACTTATGAAAGTATGGAAATATTTTACGCTGGGATTTTTCTCAAACAACATTTCATATGTCATTTTATTTTTTCCAGCTCTAATGTAAACATGGTTAATTATGTAGTATGTAGTATTCACAGCTTCAACCCATAGATATTTAGGCAATTTCATATTGTTCAGTATTACACTTGTCATTTCCTACAATACTTTCTTTCTTTCAGCAACTCCATTTTGTTGAGATATTTTTAGAGCTAAAAATTGATGTAATATGCCATGATCGTTGTAGTATTTCTCAAAATTGTTATTTTCAAATTCAGTTCCATGATCACTTCTTATTTTAACAACGAATAGTTCTTTTTTAGTCTAGATGCATTTAATAAGCTTTTTAACTTCGTCAAAAGCATCTGACTTTTCTCTCAAGAATGTTACCCAAGAGTATCTAGTGTAGTCTATGACTAGAAAGTATTTTTTTCCCCCTCCACTCTCTATTCTTGTTAGTCCAACTAAGTCCATGTGGATAAGTTCAAAAGATTTGGTATTGGCTAAGGATTTCACTTTCTTATGACAACTCTTAATTTTCTTGCCAACTTAATAAGCACCACATACTTTATTTTCTTTCTTTCTTAGCTTGGGTAAACCTCGTAAGTGATCACTTTTGCTCAATTTGTAAAGTTCTCTATAGTTTACATATCCAAGATCTTGGTGCCATAATTCAATCTTGTCTATTTGGACCATGTAATAGGAATTATTTGTTGAGCAAGTTTCATTAATGATATAACAATTTTCAAAAGTTTTGCAACCATTTAATATCACATGTCCTTCATTATTTATTATATCACATTCATGATATAAAAAAAAAAAAAAAATCACACTATGATTATTATCACAGATTTGAGATATTCTAAAAAGGTTATGTTTTAATCCTTCAACATATAATACGTTTTCGAAGATAGGTAAGTTGGGAAGGTGTACATTACCTTTACTGTTGATCTTGCAGTTGCTACCATCTCTGAATATAACTGAGCCACCATCAATTTGGTTGATATTTGAGAGAATAGCTTTATCACCTGTCATAAGTCTAAAACATCCATTGTCTAGGTACCATCTTGAATGGCTACTTGCTTTGAAAGTTGTGTGGATAACAAGACACTTTACCTTTAGAACCCACTTTATGATTCTTATAGGCTTTGGAAGGTCTCTTTCCTTTCGTTGAATTCGGGAGTTAGGATTTTTCCTGTTTCTGTTTACTCCATTCTTATCCGAGTTGGATTTCAATAACTCTTTGAGCAAGTCTAGAATTTTATCAGCAAGAAGACTTTTTTTTCTCTCCTTTGATATTTCTGATTGTTGGCAAATATTTTTTCTTTAGAAAATTCTTGAAAGGATTTTATATTTTTGAAGATATTTTGTTTGCGATCAAATTCATTCAAAAAAATTTTGTTTAGAGTTCAAGGATTCTCCTTTCATAAAGGTAGGAGTAGAATTCTTAGATTTTAGATTGTTATCTTTAATATAGCCAAGACCAGACTTGTCACCTGTTTCGACAAGAAACGAATGCGTTTGGTTTGGGGATTTATCATTCAATAATAATAAAGAAAATACAAGAACATTTATCATTATAGATTTCATTAATTTTGAGTTTCAATTATATCCTCATGTTTCCCTTGATTCTGAAACAAAGCACAATGAACTAGTACGATGACATGAAAAGGAAATCATCCAATGGCAATTTCGGCAGCATTTTGGATCATGGTGTTTATTTTTTCATGAAAGAAGAGTTATGCGGATATAAATATCCTTGTCTTCTTCATATATTTGCTCAAATGACATTTCTTTCAACAGTATACTCAGATCTTTTTGAAGAGCAGCAACATATTTAACAAAACATAAGCCATGAGAACCATAAGTAGTCTTCTAGCACAACTCATTAAGGAGTTACGCGGGACAGGGAGTTGTGTGGACCTGCGCAACTCAACCTCTGTTGCGCGGTCTAGTGCAACAGGCTCTTGTTGCATACTCCAGCGCAATTGGCTGAGCAACTTGCTACTCTCCTTTGATTTCCTTCTCCTTCTTCAATACCTTGCAGAGGTATGAAGCTTTAATCTTGTCCCTCCCTCCAAATGAAGGGGTGGAGGGGTATTTATGGGCTTCCACACGTGTAGAGTCTCGATCTTCGTGCTGTAGACCCCATTGTGCAATATTCTTATTGCGCGGCGCGCAACTGATCTTCATTCACAAAATAGGTTATGCGGACCTGACATGCGTTGCGTGGTCCAACGTAACTAATGTGAGTTGCGTGGTCTATCGCAACTGACATGAGTTGCGCGGACCCGCGCAACTCACCCATCTTCTACCCCTTCTTCTTTCTCTTCTAGTCTTTTCTTCTTTCTCTGATATCTTTTCTTCTCTAAAAATTCCTTCTTCATTGCTTATAGTTCTCAACCATGTGCAATGAGAACTTCGTATTTTTTGTGCCCCAACAAATGCCCCCTCAATCCTTCTTTGATTCGTATGTGAAATCAAATGGAGGATCGATCTTCTTTTACACAAAATTCCTTTCACAACAGAGAACTCTTCATGATAGTAGAGTTTATCACATAACGAAGAAGGATTACTTGAACGGAGAACTGAAGAGCCAAGCTTAAACGGAAAGTTGAAGAATCACGCTCAAATAGAAGATCATGCTCAAATGGAGTGTTTTCAAATGAATCGTGGTCAGAGGATTAAAATTAAATGAATTACAGTCGAAGGATGATTGGATGGTCACTTCCGAATAGGGAATCATGCTTGAATGGAAAATTGAATGATCGCGCTCGAATGGAAGACTGAATGATCGCGCTCGAATGAAAGACTTCATGCCCCCAGTCAGAAGCATCGAGTGAATGCTTCGATAGGAAGGATAATGGCAGCAACGAAAGTATTTTATCTTCATAGCGGTTAATCAGATAGAACATCTTTCTATGAACAGGGCCGCAATTGCATCCTCCGCAGTTTTAACTCCTTTATTCGCGCAATTCTCTTTTTATCAAAACTTGCTGTTGTAACAGCCGTGACAACTTCATCTTTGAGTAACCTAATCAAAGAGTTGTCCTTCAATGCTGCTCTTGCTGCAACAATCTCTTCTATCAGCTCCGACAACTCTTTCTTTGAACTTCGTGACTAGGGAATTATTTTTTAATGTTGTTCCTACTGCAACAATATTTGAGGATGTCTCCTTTATTCATGGTCTATATAATCCAGGATTTCAAATTATAATATTTCCTGCAAAATTAATTGGAATTAATATCTCAATGTATCACAACTTTCCGGTTCAGTCTCATGAAGTATTGATAATTTTGAAAATAAATTCAGAATAATTGCTGACAATTCTGAAATAATCATAACGTATTGACAACTTTGAAATAATTAGAATGTGTAATGATTTGAGCTGCATGTTTCTTTTATTTGCGATATATAATATGATAATTATTTGGTCATTTCATTTTCCATGCTTGTCAGCGTATTTTGCATTGCATTTGTCGCATTCTTTGTAGAATTTAATCCATTAGTCCGTGAGATTAGTCATATCAATATGACTAATATGTCAACTTTGATCTATAGTTTAAGCTCTTAAGATGTTGGAGCGAATACAACTTTGAGACTGGACATGACTTTAACTAGACTTGACGTTTACTAGACTCGACTTTGACTGGGCTCAAAGAGTAATTATAGTTTACCGCTGATTTCGGACTAGGCTCAAGGAGTAATTATAGTTTATCGCTAATTTTAGGCTGAGCTCAAGGAGCAATTATAGTTTATTGCTAATTTCGGGCAGGGCTCAAGGAGCAATTATAGTTTATCACCGATTTTGGGCTAGGTTCAAGGAGCAATTATAGTTTATCGTTGATGTTGGGCTCTTTAAGTTGTTGAATCATTGTATATAGGTCTCATGCGTGGTTGACCTACTCCGGCGCTCTCTGCTGCTGTAAATAAATGAATCGTTATTGCTGATAATATAGGGCTTATGCATGGTCGGCTTTCTTGGGCGCTCACGATTGTCGTATATAAATGATAATGATAATGGAGAAATATATCAACTTGCCAATAATATTAAGATGCCTTTTCTCTCGTGTCTTTGCCCAATTATAATGTCAAGATGGCTTTACTCGGCGATAATGTCAAGATGTCTTTGCTCTCGTGGCTTTTCCCGGCGATAGTATATTATCTTAATATTTCTTTAATCACGATTTTGTTTTTATCAACCATCGAATATTTTAGAGCTTTATATGGAGCTTTCAAATATTTCATAGTCAGTAATCATTGGCGATGTTAGCAATGACCATCTCGATAATCGGTAATGCCTTTTAATGTATATAAGACAATAATTCTTTAGCAATGATTCTGTCATTTCACTGATATAATATTTTGCCATAACAATGATATAAGTTGGTTATCGTCTTGTTGTTAATAATCCTTGCTTACTGAAGATAGTATATGGACTTGTGATTTTGATAGAGCTTGCAACTATTGCATAATTGTTGCTTGATTTGCCCTCTTTTGATTGGATGAGATTTTCTCTGAGAATCTTTACTATCAAAACTTCTTTATCTTTTGAGAACAATAATTTTGATAAGAAGAATATCTGCAGGCATTTCGATGCCTTATTCATTTTGATCACTGGCTTGATATATAATCTTTATTGATAATATATTGATTATCTCGTTTAGGATTTAAACTTGGCCATGGTCTTGTAAGTTAGCTTTAATAAATTTCAGAATATCATTTTTCTTGAAGAATATATACTAAATCTCTTCGTGTCTTAATTGGCATTATAAGCTTGATAATTGTCGATAATCTAGATATAATTGTTGCTTCATAAATCTTACAGATGAATTATCAGGGCTTAGAAATGGTTTTGCAATGGCTCCCTTTTATATAATTTTGGAGCCACTTTTGTCGGCCGTACCAATAATCCAATCACAATAATAATAACAGGATTAAGCGTTAATATATAATAATTCAGCCGTGGTAATGATTCTTGCCCCAGTGTTGACCTGCAAGAATTGATATCGACAATTATCATATCAGGAAATCAACAATTACCTTCTTTGGGATTAGGTGGATTGAGAATTTCGTATCGCTACTTAACAAGTATATGAACAGATTTTTAGAAATTTTCTTTCTTTGACTCTTCAATTTGTTAATCATTATTCGTCTTTGCTTCACTGAGGGATGAAAATCCATGAAGATATATGACTGAAGATTACTCTGTATCAAGATTATTTGTCTATTATGTTGTTATATAGCTCTTCTTTTCTTCTTGCACATAAGCATAATGAACCATACCAACACTAGAATCTTGTTCCTTTTCTTGAAAGATTATCAATGCTTTGGACTCGTCATTCTTCTCTTTCTGTCATATTCTTCTATCACAATTTCTCTTTTATTGATCATCTTTTGTAGCTTTTTTCTAAGGGTATTACAACTTTCTGTATGATGTCCAAATGTACGGTGATAATGACAATAATCATTTCCTCTTATTTTTTTCATTTCTCTGAGGCATCTTAACCGAGGTAATTCAATATTCTTCATAGCCAACAATTGATTCAACATAAGAAGTATGTCTTTTCTTGCGAATGTATACTTCATATGGTTTTTATATTGTCTAGACCTTTTATATATCTTCATAACCGCATGCCCATTTCTATCTTCTTCTTCATTGTTTCTTTCATCATCCTGATAATCTTTTTTATTTTCTTCTTTCCTAGTGATGTTGGCCGATGTTTCATAAAGATTATGAGATAATAATTTTATGTAACAAGTAGACATCTTTTTAAGAGCATAAGCCTTTGTAGCAAGATCACGAAAGGTCTATATATCTAGACTAATCAGGTTGCATGCCACTTCTGGTCTTATACCTCCTAAACATAGCTTAACCTATTTTGATTCTCCCAAAAAATATTGACATGATGCCCCCAAGTCCTTCCATCAAGTCCTTCCATTGATTAATGAATTCTTTGACTGGTTCGTTTTCCTCTTGGCGAATAGAGGCCAATTCATCAAACTAACTTTTCTATCAGAAGAGAAAAAGTTCGACATAAAAGCATCCTGAATCTGTTCCCAAGTATAAATAGATCCTGGGATTAAACCTGAATACCATCTAAAGGCTCTTCCTGTCAGAGAAGACCCGAACAATTGCAGACAATATTGAGGAACTTTAGAGAAATTTATCATCATTGTTATGAAGTGCATCATATGTTCTTCTGTTGACCCATCCCCATTAAATTTTTGAAAGTCTAGATGTTTGAAATTAACAAGAAATGACATTTCTTCTATTTCGGGGGGATACGGGCTTTGATATCAGAACCTTTTATTCTAATTTCACTCCTTTTCTATATGAATGGATCCGATGACCATCTGTCGGATTTCTTTTTGTGTTATGATTTGAGCAATATTAGGTGCAGGCCCCTGAAATTTAACCCCTCGTGGTTGTGGTCTTTCTTCTTATGGTTCAAAGTTGTTTACGGGAGTCACTATTAGAAGGTTAGGAACTTCTTCAGTCACGTGCTCATCTAGTGAAGGCTGATTAAGCTGATTAATGTCTGCTGAAAAGACTTTTGTTTCTTTATTCTTCGATCGTGATGATATTAAAGGAGAAAATGAACACTGCATTGTTGGTGCTGTTGAGGAAGATGAACTGTTGTTTGATTCGAAACCAGCATATTGCTGTTTCGAAGGACTAGCTAATTCAGATTGTGGTATTCTTCATGCATGAGTTTGCTTCAAATCTTTTGTAGAGGGTGATATAAGCGAACATTCGCTTGTCGAGATGGCTTTTCCTTTATTTTTCTAAATTCATAATAATTCTGTAGAAGATGTCTTTATGGTTATAGTCGGCGGTACTAAAAGATCTTCTGGAGTGACGGGCTTTTCAATTCTTCTTGAATAAAATGACTATGTTGTTGAGGCGAGGTCGTGTCTTGCGACGTTTCGTATAATCAACCCTCTAACTGTATTCGACGGGACAATACTTCTTATGGGGACACATCGAACCCTTCGTCTTTTGGATGTCACTATCATCTATCTTTCATCGTCTTGCTGCACTTCTTGTGAAGCGGAGACCATTTTGGACATCACATGGCATCGCTTGCCCTCAATTATAACTAATTTTACTTTCTCCGATACTTTTTCTAATAGTGATCGCGTATTGTTGATGTAATCCACAACTAATCCGTTAGGTGTGAAGTAAACAACTACGTCAATCGGAAGAAAAGCCATTGTGATTGTATAAGGACAAAATACCTGCTGTTCAAAGCATAGCATTAATTGTGTTGATTAAATAAAATTGTACCTTGTTTTAGAGATGAAGGGGAGGATGTTCCCATTGAGAGTCACCATTTTGGCGTATGTACGATGCCAAACAGTGATGAAAATCTTCTAAATAGTTTCTAAGTTATCATCGAATAATAGATTCCCAGTAGAGTCACCATTTTGTTTCGACAAGAAATGAATGCATTTGGTTTGAGGATTTATCATTCAATAATAACAAAAAAAGGAACATTTGTCATCATAGATTTCATTAATTTTGAGTTTCAATTACATCCTCGTGTTTCCCTTGATTCTAAAACAAGGCACAATGAACTAGTGCGATGACATGAAAAGGAAACCATCCAATGGCAATTTCGGCAGCATTTTGAATCACGGTGTTTATGTCTTTATGAAAGAAGAGTTATGCAGATATGAATATCCTTGTCTTCTTCATATATTTGCTCAAATAGCATTTCTTTCAACAGAATACTTAGATCTCTTTGAAGAGCAACAACATATTTAACAAAACATAAGCCATGAGAACCATGAGTAGTCTTCCCGCACAACTAATTAAGGAGTTGCGCGGGACAAAGAGTTGCGCGGACAACAGGCTTCTGTTGCGTGGTCCAGGGCAATTGGCCACGCAACTTGCTTCTCTCCTTCGATTTCCTTCTCCTTCTTCAATACCTTGCAGAGGTATCAATCTTTGATCTTGTTCCCCCTCCAAATGAAGGGGTGGGGGGTATTTATAGGCTTCTGCACGTGTAGAGTCTCGATCTTCGTGTTGTGGACCCCACTTGCAATATTCTTATTGTGCGGCGCGCAACTGATCTTCATCCATAAAACAAATTGCGCAGACATGACATGCGTTGTGTAGTCCAACACAATGATGTGAGTTGCGTAGTCAGACATGAGTTGCGTGGTCTAGCGCAACTGACATGAGTTGCGCGAACCCGCGCAACTCACCCATCTTCTGCACCTTCTCCTTTCTCTTTTAGTCTTTTCTTCTTTCTTTGATATCTTCTCTTCTCTAAAAATTCCTTCTTCATTACTTATAGTTCTTAACAATGCGCAATGAGAACTTAGTATTTTTTTGTGCACCAACATCACCATTCCTGCGAGATGAAGTACTTAGTGATTTTTCAAGTTTCTGGTCTCCTTAGGTATACTTCCAAGTATCCTTTGAACTCTGAAGTGAATAACTTCAATTTTTAATTTCTCATTCTCATATTTAAGATTTTGCAGTTCTATATTTTTCATACTTAAATTTAGTTTTGATTTTTCAAAACAGTAAAAAAAAAAAAATGAGATTTTTCTAAGACAGCCTTTTCAAGTTCTAATTTTAATTCCTCACATTTTTTCTTTTGAGTTTTTATCTTTACTGCAATCTTGCAACTTTCTCTGTAAAGAGCATCATAGGTTTCTTGAAGATCTTCTTCATTTTCAGATTCACTTTCGGGAGTTTCATAATCAGATGTTTCACAATCTTATGAAGTAGTGACTCTGGCTATTGTCGTAAAGGTTTTATGTTCTTTTACATCTTCTTGATCTGATTCATTGATCTCTGAATTAGTTTCAGATTCCTATGATTCATCCCAAGTAGCAATCATGCCATTTCTTTTTGAATTATCTTTTTTAGGTAATTTCGAAGCAAGATGCCCAAATTTAGAGTAGTTATAGAATTGGGTGTCTTTAGATTTTGATTTCCAATAGCTTGAATTTCCTTTTCTTTTATCAAAAGGTTTTTGAAAATCAATTTTCTTTTTATTTTTTAAAATTCTATAAATTTTCTTTACCAACAAAGATATATCATCCTCATTTTCCTCATCATCTGTATTTTCATTCAAAACCTTTAATTTGGACTTAGAGGATTTGAGTGTAATGGACTTGATCTTAGGAGCTTTGAAATTTAACTCGTAAGTTTGAAGAGATCCAACCAACTCCACAACCTTTATTTTGTCGGTATCTCTCAATTCTTGTATAGCAGTAACCTTGGAATTAAACTTATCAAGAAGTGATCGTAGTATTTTTGCACAAACCTTGCTTTCAGGGATGTCTTCACTACGACCCCATATAGAGTTAACTATGTCATTTAATTTCGTATATAAGTCCATAAATGTCTCATTTTCTTCCATATGAATTTCCTCAAATTTGGTTATGATGAGTTGGATCATAGACTTTTTCACAATATTCTTTCCTTCATGTGTCATCTCAAGTATATTCCAAGCTTGTTTTGTTGTATTACACGAAATGATTCTTTTAAACTCATCTAGTAATAGGGCACAAGTTATAACATTTAAGGCATTTTCATTATCATTACTTTCACTTTCCTGAGTACTTGTCCATATATTATAAGCTATCTCTTTCATGGATGTGGTTCTATCCCTGACTATACTTCCATAGTGGGAGGAGACCATTGGGTCATAATGGCTCACCACACACTTTCATCAATGGATTTGAGGAAAATCCTCATCCTAGCTTTCCAAGAAGAATAATTTGAGCCATCAAAGGGAGGTGGCTTGGATATGGATAAACTTTAAAATTTTGACATCTTATAGCTCTGGATCTAGCTCTAAAAGGTAAATCCCAATAAGAGCAACCTCGCTCTGATACCACTTGAAAGATGAGTTACAGATATCCTAGGGGGTGAATAGGACTAAACTAATTCCTGATAATAAATCGTGAAAAATATATTCTCAATCACAAAATATATTAAAACCTTGATTTCAACTAAGTCGTAGGACAACCTTATTTCATGACGTCCTTGTAACCAATCTTTTAAAATAATAAAAGCAAAGAATAAGTTAAACAATCACCTCAATATACTAAATTATAGTGGTTCGGGGTTTAACTCCACTCCCAAAATTACTACTCCACGTAATTTTAGCATTTCACTATTTTTAAGGTTTTTACAGGATCACCTCAACAACCTCATACAATTTTTATGATTTTCACAGTCTTACCACAATAAAAATTCAAGTGATTTTCATGGGCTAACCACTACACAATCCAATGAGATTTCTGGATAATTTCAACAAACCCAAATGAATTAATAAAATGAAATCAAGTACTTATCTTCTTAAAAACGATGTGTCTATGCGAAAATATTGATAAAGTCAATGTTTCAATCAATGCAATGATATTTTTTCTTGGATGATGATGAATCAATGTATGCTCAACCAGAAAGGATTTAGGGATATATAATTTCTTAAAGAATAAAAATCCTTAAAGCTACAAATTCAATTCTCTAATCTCAAGTTGAGTATTGCTTACTCTCTAATTAATTTTAAATCTAACTTGAGAAAGGAAATTGAATAAGCTAAAAATAAAATAGGAATTACCACAAAAATAGCTTGAAAATGGTTAGAGTTTCATTCTTTACTTGAGGAAGAATTATCTCATTTCTTCGTGTTTAAAACAATGAGAAAGGGACTCCATTTATAGCCAAAGGATTTAGTTTTTCGGTTAGCCTAAAAATAGCTTCGGCTAGTCGAATTCCAACAATATTGTTCCAATGGCTCTCAGATTTTGCGGGATTTGATTTTATAAAAAATTTGGCTGGCTCGATCAAGATTCAGCTGACCGAATTTACCTAAAATTTGAAATAATGCATTGCTGGAAACTTGACCTTGGTCACCCTCAGGCTAACCCGAGTTAAGTTCGGCTGGCTGAACTTGCAACTAATTTTACAATTGAAGTTGTTGGAAACTTGACCTAGGCTGAAGTCGAGCTGACTCGAGTTGAATTTGGTTGGCCCAACCTGAGGTTGGGCTGGCCGAACATCCTCAAATTTAAATGAAATTCTTTTCACAATTTAAAGTAATAAAAACCATGATCTTGTACACTATCCTATGGTCTTTTCTAAGGTAATTTTACCTGTAGGTTGGCATACACTTGATCTTATGCTTAAAACCATTCCTAATATTCAATACTTGAGATGTTGAGTCATGCTCTTGAAGTGTCGTAAAGGACTGAGGTGTGCTGAACATACATACCACATTTTATCTAAGAAATTTGACAACTACATGTGTGCTTAGGATACTAGCACTTACAACACTCGTTAGAGAACTTATTCCTATGGACAAGCTCTTCTAGTTAGAAACTGTTTTTTGGTGTTAAGTGTGAAATATTGCATATTTTTTCCTATTTATACCTTGTTTTTATAAACATGATAATGATTAATCGATTTAATTATGCATGTTTTCACATGCAAGGTGATTTCGAAAGCTTGAGGTAAATTTGATGTCAAAAGGAAGATTCATGCTCAAAAGATTACTAAATGAAGATTTGGAGATTTGGAATTCATTAATGAATAATTTACATGTCAAAGATTCAAGAAAACCAAGTGAGGAATGAAGAGAATCAAAGATTTGAAGTGAAGAAAAGGAATCCTGAAATTGTCTTGAAAACAAACATATTCCTTAAATTGTCCTAAAAAAAGTATATTCTGAAACTCCGAGTTTATTTTGAGAAACTGCACATAGTGCGTAAATTTGAGGTGGTTTAAACTCCGAGTCTATTTTGAAAAACTGTGCAGAGTGCGTAAATTTAAGGCAGTTTTTAGATTTTTTCAACTTGGTACGAAAGTTGGAGTTCCACAACTATAAATAGGGCTCTCTATGATGTTCCAAAGTATCTTCTAGGTTTTGAAAAGGTCTCAAGGAGCATACACAAGGGTGGAGCAGCCGCTAAAGAGTTTTTCTTCTCCCTTAGTTTGTTTTTCATGCTTTGTTTAAGAGATTTGGTTTCAATTATGTTTATGGTTGGCTAAACCTCTTAGATAGGGCTAAGAGGTGAAGCTTGTAGCATGTTTGGATGTTTATTTTGCTTTGATTCTTGTTCTTCTTGAACTTCATTGATCTCTAGTTTGATATTAAGGGAAAATTTTCAGTTTTTTATGATTTATTGTGACTCAAATTACAATAGATGATATGATAGCTTTAGATATCATTTTTTCCTATTTTGAGATAGTGAGATTGGTAAATCCTGTTATTCACCATCGTCTCCTGGCATGGTAGGGTGATGAAATCCCTTCCAATCATCACAATTCTCCTCCATTGAAAATTAGATCAACGAAAATTTCAAATTTGATTTAAATTGTTTTATCTTCCAATTGGATAGGATAGGACATGAATCCAATTCCAATTATGTTCCTTGAATCAAGTAAGGTATCATCTTAATAGCTACAAGTGGATTCTTGGCACCCTAGTTCCTACCTTTAAATTCATAGTTTTAATCAACAGTATTCACCATTACTCTCAATTATTCAGATTTCAATTTAGATCTTTTTCTAATTCTAGTTCTAGTTATTTTCAGAATACGTACAAGTTTAGTCTATGCGGATTCGACCTCGGTCTTATCGAGTTATTACTACATCGTGACCCTACACTTG
Source organism: Magnolia officinalis (assembly GCA_021015155.1). Classification (NCBI taxonomy): domain Eukaryota; kingdom Viridiplantae; phylum Streptophyta; class Magnoliopsida; order Magnoliales; family Magnoliaceae; genus Magnolia; species Magnolia officinalis. Next base: position 24,873,423 of record JAJHSJ010000010.1, on the reverse strand, counting down.
GGGTTGTGAACAATGTAGCAAGCGATGCATCGTGTGCCATCGTCGGTGCATGGTGTGCCACAACCATGTGAAATGTCGCAAGATTTCGTGATGGAGTACGCGTATGAGAGAATTCTATCCCTCGCCTCAAGAGTCCCACTCAGGCTAAAATGACCTCTTTGCCCATATTTTTCTCCAAAATTACATCATTTACCACCATCCAACCAATGGCAAGATGTCACGTGACACACTCATTCCCACAACCAATCACAGTAATCCTAACCTTCTTTAGCCCCTAAACTTCCCACAAAATACCAAAATGCCACCCCTCACACCTATAAATACCCCCTTTCTCCTGCACTTTCACATCATCCCTTAACCACAAAAAGCCATGCAACCGCCGCCCATCCATTACCAAGGAGAGAAGGAGAGTGCAAGAAGAGGAATACATTGGTGATTCTCCAATGACTTCTCAAACATGTATGCTTTTTTATTGGGTTATTTCAATTCTCATATTCGATGCAATTTTACATTAACGGATAGAAGAGGAAAGAGAGTGGAAGGAAGTCCAGTGAGCAAAATACAATGCTAGATTGCGAGAAAATAAGATAAAATAGAGGCAGTGTTATAGTTGGAGGGTGATAAAAATACAAAATTCATTTATTGCATGGCGAGTGCTCACATTAGAGTAGATAAATAAAAATTAACTATCGAACAACACACTTTTACTTTATCTTCGATTCTTTTATCCTCTACCACAGTGGCCTATTATCAAGGAAAGATCATATTAAGCCTAAGTTGGATAATTTAGCATTTAATCCCATTTCGAGAGAGGTGGTGATCTCGTTAGAAAAGATTTTTTTAGAAGTGAAAATTAAGAATGCATTCATTGATTTAGGGAGTGACAAGGTGCCCGGCCAATGGTTTTCCAACATTATTCTATTAAAGATTTTGGGAGCTTATAAAGGGTGAAATGATGGGGTATATAAATGAATTTTATGATAAGTGATTTCTATCTCTGGTTATGGGTGCAACATTCATTGTGTTAATTCCAAAAAATAAAAAAATAAAAAGTGCAGAAAACTTAAAGTATTTCGACTCATTAGTCTTTTAAAGGGAGCCATATAAGATCTTGGTGAAATTGTTGGCCTTAAGATTTAGAGTGGTAATTAGGGAAGTTATTTCTAGATCTCAAAGGGTGTTTGCTGTGGGGAGGTGGATTATATATAGTGCTTTGGTGGCGCATGAATGTATTGATTCATGCAATGGGAAAGGTATGAAAGGAGTGGTTTGCAAACCGGACATTAAAAAAAAGCTTACGATCGCCTAGATTGGGACTTTTTGGACTATATGTTAGGGTGACTGGGATGCAAAGAGAAGTGGCAGGCTTAGAATTGGACCTACATCGGATAGGATAAATTTTTTTTTTTTTTTTTTTTGGGGGGTTAATGGCTCTTCGAAATGAGCTTTCTCTTTTTCAAGAGGATTATGTCAAGGGGATCATTTTTCTCCTTATTTTTCTGTGGTGGTGATGGGCTTTTTGTAGAATTATTGATAGAGGTACAATGGTGGATCTTGTGAAAGGTTTTTAAGTTGATAATTTAAATTTTCAAATAACCCATTTACAGTATGCGAATGATACTCTTCTGTTATGTGAGGCTATGAAATTGATGGATAATATATACATGCTTATAGTATATTTTGAAGTGGTCTCGAGTTTGAAAGTAAATATCAATAAGAGCGAGTTATTGGAAATTGATATTTATGAGGAGGTAGCTTCATTTGCAATATATTTGGGTACAAGGAATGATATTTTAATCTACTTAGTGTTCCCTTATGTTTAGGAAAGTCGCCAATACAATTATGGGATCAAGTCATTAAGAAATTTAAAAGAAAGTTAATAAAATGGAATGGTAAGAACATATAATTGGGAGGGAGGCTAACTCTAATCAAGGTGGCGATGTCAAATCTTCCAATTTACTTCATGTCTTCTTTTAAATGCCCAAAAATTGGCATTAACTAAATTGGAAAAAATTAGGCGGGATTTTCTATGAAAGGGAGCTGAAGAAAAAATAGGTTTCATCTTATAAAGTGGAAATATGTTTATAAGCCATAGGATCAAGAGGTAGATAGGTTAAGAAGCTTGGAGGTTGTGAATTTAATATTGATAGGAAAACGAGTATAGAGATATTGGGTGAAAAAAGGCAATTTGTGAAGAGAGGTGGTAGGTAGGAAGTATAAGGTAGATAAAGGGCTTGGTGGATATGGGCCTCAGCTCATTGTTATACAGGTCATCTTATGTATGGAAATCGATATCTTCTTTAAATAAATAAATAAATAAAATTAGTGTATGAAGGGGTACGCTTCTTTTTGAGTAAGGGATTGAAAATAAGATTTTGGGAGGATATATGGGTATAAGAGTAAATATTATATGAGGTCTTCCCTTGTCTAGCGAGGCTTTCGATAGAGCAAATGTTATGTTTTGGTTGCGAGTTGTTTTAATATGTAAGATGTAAGGGAAGGAGGTTAGTTAGACCCTGCTGTGTAGAAGAAATTTAGATGATACCAAGGTTGATGAATATGGTTTCCTTGTTGAAGTTTCTATCCAAATAAAATCATTTGGTATGGGAATTAGTGTCGTTGCTTTGGCTTATGAGAAATCCAATAAATTCTCAATTTAATCCATCTTCAAAATGCTTATGGGGAAGGATCCAATACAGGAGTAACTCAATCTGCATGTCCACCATTATAGTACTTCTTCGAAGGTTGTTGTTTTTGTCAATAATCTTTGCAAGTGGAAGATGATTCTTCTGAATGTTTGTTTAATGCGTTATCAATACGAGGAATGTATGAATCATCTATTTATTCATTGCTCGTTCATGAAAAGGATATGGAAATGTTTCTTCACATTGTTTGGAATTGCATCTGTTGAACAAGGTCCATTGGTTAATTCTTCTTAATCTAACTTGGGAGAGGCTCAAGAAAATTAGGATAAAAAAGTTCGGCAATTATGTTTAGTAACAAGAATTTGATTCCTATAGCTAAAAAGGAATAATCTATGTTTGAAAAATCAAGAGGGAGGGTCTTCGAAGTTTTTAGTGGGGCTAAATGGCATGTAATGGAATGGGTGCTTACTTAAAAAGTTATTGCCCATTTCCCTCTCAATTGACAAGAGTTGTAATTTTTCTTCTTCCTATCTCTTTTGTTTTTTTTATAATTCTTAGCTGTGGCCTGCATTAATAAAATTACAAGGTTTATAAGCCACCTACATCTCATACATCTCCCACATAATCGCACTGCTGCAAATCTCGATGTGGGAAGGATCCGACGAAATTAAGATTAAGCACTATTAACTCCATATCACATCGCTAAAGCAACGTTTTCTACTGCTCAATCACAAATTTAGAAGTTTTATGAGGAAAAAATTGTGATTAAGTGGAAGAAAGTACCACTTCAGTGACATAAATCTAAATGGAAGGTAGGGACCGCCAATCCAAATTTAGCAAAATCTCTTACCCAAACGTTGAGAAAAACACTATCGAAAAACACCACAAAACCTGCATGAGAAATAGAAGAATATACAAAGAAAACAAGGAGACTTTACTTCAACTACCTAACTATACATGCAACATCAGAAGAACACAAACACTCTCAAAATCCAAGCACTTAAAGAGACCACATTATTTATTGGGGGATCCTCTAAGTACGAGGAATGGAGAAAAAGAGCCCTTCTAATGGTGAAGCTCAACCATCGGATCAATCGACTGATCGACGTTATTGCCATCTGAGATGAGTTAACATGGGATGCACATCTTTCTTATCATCACCCCATGATCCACATTGATTGCCAGAAGATGGAAACTCTCATCAGTAGCCACCGCAGGGATAGGGCGCACGGGCACACATGACTATCTTCCAGAATGGACTCCTGCGCTTCTTCATCGAGGCCTGACTGAGCTCCATCTCTGACCTCTGGAGTATCTCCCACATAATGTGCACGTCTTTGTATTGGCAGGTACTTACGTCATGTTGTAGCTTCAGTAATCCTGTAGCATTTCAACCATTGCCATTTGTAAGAAATAAAGCAGTTCTCTAACACATGATATAAGATGACTATTGTCTAATGAAATTAGAATTTTTGTCTCTATAAACAAGATTATCAGTTCAATTTCAATATCTTTGCCTTGGATTGCTTGCATCTCAAGAAAAATAACATGCCATGATATAAGATGACTATTGTCTAATGAAATTAGAATTTCTGTCTCTATAAACAAGATTTATCAGTTCAATTTCAATATCCTTGCCTTGGATTGCTTGCATCTCAAGAAAAATACCATGCCATGATATAAGATGACAATTGTCTAATGAAATTAGAATTTCTGTCTCTATAAACAAGATTATCAGTTCAATTTCAATATCCGTGCCTTGGATTGCTTGCATCTCAATAAAAATACCATGCCATGATATAAGATGACAATTGTCTAATGAAATTAGAATTTCTGTCTCTATAAACAAGATTATCAGTTCAATTTCAATATCCGTGCCTTGGATTGCTTGCATCTCAAGAAAAATACCATGCCATATAAGATTACTATTGTCTAATGAAATTAGAATTTCTGTCTCTATAAACAAGATTATCAGTTCAATTTCAATATCCTTGCCTTGTATTGCTTGCATTTCAAGAAAAATACCATGGCCTGTTTTCTAAGAAACTAGTGATTTATCACGGTTCATGAGTCCTAAAAATCTGGGCTGTTGATTAAACAGATTGACCAGAGTTGTAGGCACAATCTTAGCCATTCGTACACATGTTGCAGCTGGAGAAAAATTCATTAAACCCGCTCTTGGCTGGCACCCAAACATGTATTGAATTTTGATGCCGTTTGGGCGAAATTAATTATAGAGGCGGTTTTCTGAACATATGCCAAACTGACATGCAAATCCCTAGATGTTCATCATGTGGGTCTTAACAAGAACTTGCTCTTAACGAAAGATCATCTTGACCGTTATTAACTGGACTGGAGGACTGAGGATTGCAAATGGATGGTTAAGAAAGTTCCAACCAAGTTCAGATTCAAGGTAATAAGGTCATTTGAATGGGTGGTTAGGATAATCCCACGAAGGACCATTGCCCTTTAATTATAGCCAAGGGATGTGATCCTAACCATCTGATCAGGGAACTCTTGAGGAAAATACAAGTGGAAGAGATCAAAAAAAAAAAAAAAAGCATTTCCCATTCGGTGAACATGGAAGATTGCTTCAAGAGTCTGATCTTGAGGTGGGGCCCATCCTGAATAGGGCCCACAAGAATAACATTCCAAATATATATCCGATTATGTGAACAAAAATCAATTAAAATTATGTGAGGATGATTCTTAGCAATTTAATAACAAGGAATGATAGTTTGGTGAGAAACAAAAACTAGCATTCCTTTAAAAAAAATAATAATAATAATAATAATAATAATAATAATAATAAAGATCTGGACAGTCCCTAACATGATCATCATCCATCTGGACCGTTCAATCATGGAAACTTGCACCAATCCGGCGATCCTAACCATCTAACCTAAGGACTTTTCCCACCTAATGTAGACCCTTAAATGCCTTTTTCCACCAGCAAATTTGCAAGCCACTCGATATACGGGCTTCCAAGAGGCAGCGTGAATCAGACGGTCCAGATTGCATAAGCCTGTGCACTGATAGTGGTACGGTCGGTCTAGACGTTAGGGACCAGAAACAATTTTAAGGTCTTACATTCAATCCCAACCGTCCATTTGGCTGGAGTTAGACAATCTCAACCATCCAATCCGTCAGCCTGCAAATGCAAATGAACAGCCATAAACAAGCATTTCAAAGGCAGCGGCCATTATACAGTTAGAACTATCCGAATAATGAGAGTTTTGGTCCCTGCCACATCTGTGGCCCACCAGATCAAAATCCACGTTCTAACGTGCGCCCCAGTTGCAGGGTCCCAAACCTGACGCAATCATTCTAACGTACGCCCACGGCGCCGAGTGCCTAACAGTAGTCGGACGACCTAAGCCATCAAAATCAGATGCTCATATTATCATTCACCCCTGCGATTTCATCGCATGCGCCAAGATCAGCCGGCCTCTGAATTCAACGGCTTAGATCGTTCGCCCTAACTAAGCGCCATCACTCTTCCAACATTATTACCAAACGAACCTCCCGTCAGCCGGTAAATCGGATCAAAACCGGGATCTGACATTCCGGGCCGGAGAGTCATACAGAGCGAGATTTGCCAACGCCGCTTACCGCTTTTCCGAATACCGAGCCGCTTAGCGATGTAGATCCAGACTCTTCTCATCGGCAACATCGCCTTCTGCCACCACTCCATGGCCAAACCTTCCGATCAGAGATCGCCAAGGAGAGGACACCAGCAAAATTGGAGATCGGGCGACTTTTGGGCGATTTCCTCACCTCGAAAGGCCGGAATCTCTCCCCTCTCTCCCCCCTCTCTGTCTCTCTGACCAAGCCTCTTCTCCACGGCTTAAATAGGTGGTCAGAAGCAATGAACACGCGTGCCGTTTGTAGCCGTTGAGGCGCTCTGTCCGGATCCAATGGCGTGTCGCGGGGTACGAAACTACTGTAACGCGATGAACGTTGCAAGTCATACACGTGGCGAATGGCTTGGAGGAGTTTTCGCATGTGCGTGGATTCCTATACACGTACAAGCATGATCACGTGGCAATAATCCGACATCCGAGATTTCTCCGCAAATGGTGGTCTACACAAAAAAGGTGCATGCTAAGAGGGAAGGTTCACCGTTGATTTGATTGGACGGCTCACCTTGTCTTACAGATGAAGTCGGTCATTCAAAACCTTCACCTTGTCTGGATGAACGGTCATGCCGAAAATCAGGCCGTTTCGAAATTTAGGTGGGCCCCTAAATAAATCAAGGGCGCTCTATTTTAGTGTTGGATCAGCTATTTATTATCACCTGCAGGCAAAATTAGGTGATGGATCTGATGGACGGGTCAGATAAACTTCTCGCATCACGTGGCTCCCACATCTTTTCTTACAACTGTAAGATGATGATAGTAATCCTGCGGCCTAAAAACTTTCACTCAGTGCACAAAAGATATGGCTCATGCAGTTTGTTTGTTTGCTTTGTTTTTTTTTCCGGGCATCGACAAGTTTCACAGACTTGAGTGATTTGTTAGGCTAAAAGATCTGAAAAACAAGAGGCCCACCTGTTTGAGAGCGCATGTCTTTTGCGCGTGTCATATTAGCACGTGTGATCGATTGGTAGTTTGGGACGCAGCTTCGGTGGATCCCTGATTGTGGAGTTACTGTTGTTGGGAAACCACATAAGCACACGTACGAATAAAGTAAATACACCCATTCCCGCGACTAAGTCCAAACACACGATCTAACTTTACGTGGAAAAACCTCTTGAGGAAAAAGCTGCGGCGTACAGCTACGATTATACACTATAAAAGTAAAAATTACAATATATAGATGGTTACCTATTCAAATAAGCCTAGAATCCACTTCATAAGCCTGATTAACCCATTAAAATCATTAGGAACGATTTAGAAAGCCTTATGATCCATCTAATACTCTCAAATTCCGTTTACACCCGATATATGAAGTATCACAACTGTAACTTTGTGTGTGCACTCGTTGGGACTTCGATGGCATTAGCGATCTGTCGATGACATCAAGTAACAACACTAAAAGGTTCTGGCAACAAATATGAAATTTTAAAATTTTCCGATGGCATCAACCTATGCTTAATGGCATCGAGTGGTCTGTCGATGGCATCGATAGATCTTGTTGCTTCTAGATTTTAGACATCAACAATAATCTCCACTATGTCTTCAATCTTCAATCTTTATAACTTTTTATCCTCATATATAATTCCGCATTGCATCATATCTCCACCATCGCTTCTCGTGTACTCTCCATCTTCCATTTATGCCTTCGCCAAGCCTAGAGAAGTTACACAAAACTTGAACTCTTTGTGGGAACCACCTTTGTAAGCATGCTCGTATGAATTTTCTCTAGAGTCACGCCTCCCTCCTCAAGTACTTGTCGGATAAAATTGTGACACACATCAATATGTTTAGTATGTGGGTGATAAATATAATTTTTAGCCAAATTGATCATACTTTCGTTATCACAATTAACCGGCATGACTTTCTACTAAAACCCCAACTAATTTACCATCTCCCTCAACTAAACACCTTCTTTGAATGCTTCTGTCACTGTCGTATACTCAACTTCGGTCATGGAAAGAGCCACTACAGACTGAAGTTTCGATATCAAACTGATCACTCCACCTGCTAGCACAAACGAGTAACTGGAAGTCGACCTTCTTTATCCATACTACTCGTGTAATCTGAATCCATATAGCCTACTAACTTGGCCCTTAATTTTTCAAATTATAAGACACAGTCTTGTGTACCTCGAATATATCGAAATAGTCATTTCATTGCCTCCTAGTGTTGTTGCCGGGGTTAAACATGTATCTACTAACAAAACTCACCGCATGTGAAATATCCAGTCTTGTACAGACCATGATATACATCGAGCTGTCAACTGCGCTTGAATAAGGCACACGAGACATATCCTGCTTTTTTTCATTGGTTCTACGACATTGTTCAGAAGATAGCTTAAAATGAGGCACGTGGGGAATGTTGACCGAATTGCCTTGTTCATCTCATAGCCTGCTCCTCTTCCTGTATCTATGTATGTCAATGACAAGAATCATCTTTACAGCCCCCAGATTTTTCATCTCGAATGTCCCTGATAAATGAGTCTTCAATATGTCAATCTTAGACATGCTATGACTGGCGATAAACATATTATCAACATACAATGCCAAGATGATGAACTTCTCATCATTCACTGTCTTGTAATAGACACAATAATCATACTCACTCTTGGTAAATTTCTGACTCACCATGAAAGAATCAAATTTCTTGTACCATTGCTCAGGCGACTGATTTAGGTTGTACAATGACATCTTTAACCCACAAACCTTATTCTCTACCCCTTGTATTTGGAAACCTTCTGGTTGCGTTATGTAAACATATTCTTCCAATTTTCCATGCTAAAAAGTAATCTTCACATCATTTTGTTCCAACTCGAGATTGTATTAGGCAACCAACGGCAACACAAATCTGATAGATACTTGCTTCACCACAGGCGCAAATATCTTAGTGAAGTCGACACCTTCTCTCTGAGCATATCCCTTCGTTAATAATCGTGCCTTATACCTATTATGTTTTTTTTTTGAAGATCTACTTGCACCCAATCATTTTACGACCGATGGGAAGCTCCACCAGCTCCTGCGTCTCGTTCTTTTATAAGGAGTCCATCTCATTATCCATCACTACTTTTTACTTTTCGGCATCTGACTCATCAAGAGCCTCCTGAAAAGTAGATGGATCCTCCTCATATGTAATGAAGGCAAATGCGATATTTGAGTAATTCATGTATCTTGCCAGTAACCTGCGATGCCTTGGTAGATTCCTTCTCACAACTGGCTACTGCACCTACTCTTTTACCTGTGTCTGCGTCTCAGTATCAACCTGTGCTTCATCTTTATCTATCTGAACGTCCACAATCAACTTTTTTGCTTCCTTGTGTTCATCCTTACGGAACAATGATCCTTCGTCGAATTTGACGTCACAACTAAGAATGGCTTTCCATGTGACCCGGTCATATAGCATGTAACCCTTTCACACCCCACCATAGCCGACAAAGATGTACTTTTTAGCCCTTTAGTCCAACTTATCTCTCTCAACTGACAGTACATGAAAGTAAGCATTGCAACCAAATACATGTAGTCTCGAGTAGTCTACCTACTGACCACTCCACACTTCTTCTGAAATTTTACATTAAATGGTCGTAGAAGGGGATCGATTCACGAAATAACAAGCCATGTTAACGGCATCAATCCATAATTTCTTACCCAACCCAGCATTATTGATCACGCATCGAGCCCTCTCCAAGAGTGTTCGATTCATCTGCTCAGCCATACCGTTCTACTATAATGTGTGGCATATTATGTTGTGCCTCATGATCCCTTCATCCTTACAATACCGATTAAATTTTTCATAAGTGAATTCCCTACCATTATTTGTCTTCAACACTTTCACCTTTCGCCCTAATTGTTTTTCATCCATCTCCTGCACTCCTTGAAGTTGGTGAAAATATTATATTTATTTTTCATAAAATAAAGCTACAATTTCTTAAAATAGTCGTCAACGAATGTGAAAAATCATGATGACCCTCTACCAGAAACCACAAGCACTGGCCCCCATACATCAGAATGCACAAAATCAAGAATACCATTACATACATGTTTTCCAGACTTAAAAGACAACCTTAACTATTTACCATATATACAACGCTTACGAATACTAAAATCAAAACTTTTAAAAAGTAAAATCAAATAAAGGTCATAGAGTACCTTCATGCTCTGCTCGCTCATGTAGTTCAAGCGTGCATGCCAGATGCGTGCAGACGTGGAATCCTCTACAGATGTTACAGCTCACCCGATGAAGTACTCCCGATCAACCTATAAAGGTTTTCATTCCTCTATGCTCTCATGACTATGAGTGCCCCTTTTAAAACTTTAGGGACATAATCAAACCCGCTGAATTTGCACCCTAGTGCCTCGAGTGCTCACAGAAATATCAAACTCTTCCTCAAATAAGAAACGTATCCACTTCGGTAAAGATACGCTCCATGCCATCAAACATCTTGATGTACACCGATCCAACACTAATCACTTTACATGCATTATTATTTCCCATAAACACCTGGCCACCATCGCATTCATTATAACTGGTGAACCAACTCCGACGATGGGTCATGTGCTACAAAGCCCCTGTATCCAAAATCCATTTTTCGTCAAAGTACCCAGATTTTGATGCGGTGAGCACTTCATTACCGTTCACTTCCTCACTGGATTCCACATTGTTGGTTTCCTTAGAATAACTATATGAATTTTCCTTTCTTGACTTAGGAATCTAAAAATCATTCTTCATGTGCCCAATTATGCCATAATTCTAACACTATAACTCGCCTTTGCCATTACCCTTAGATTTTGATCTCGATTGTGAAGATCCACTGTCCCACTCAAAATTTCTCCTCCTTGTAACTAGTGCATCTGTAGAAGCACTCTTGTCACCATTTTTCTTTCACATCGCATTCTACCGAAGAGCTGAGATAACATTCTCGACGATAATAGTCATTCTACCAGTGCACACAGAGTCCCTGAATGACTCATACGATGCAGGGAGAGAATTCAACAGAATGTATGCCTGATCCTCATCTTTCATCTTTTCCTTCACATCTAACAATTTACAAATCAACCTGTTGAAGTTATGAATGTGGGCTTCAATGTCAGTCCCCTCCGCCATCTTCAGATTGAACAATTGAAACTTCAAGTACAAACTATTCTCAAGAGATTTCTTCGCATATATATTCTCTAATTTCGCCCATGTGCTTCCTGCAGATTTCTCTCTCATGACATTATAAAGGACCTCATCCATTAAGCACAATTAGATAGAGGTTCTCACTTTCTTATTCATCTTGTTCCATTCTTCTTCTGTCATAGATTCTAGTCGCTTTTCAATGATAGCATCGTCTAATCCTTTCAAAAATATGATACTGTTCATCTTAACTTTTCATAGTTCAAAATTATTTTTCCTGCAGTATTTTTCTACATCAAACTTCAGGTTAGATGCCACTGACACATTGATTTCAAATTCGATCTTCTTCCCAACTTTAGCTCTGATATCACTTGTCGAGGAACCGCGAAAGCACATAGAGACGAATCAAGCAAAGTACATGCAATTGCACAATTAAGTCCAAACACAATCTGAATTTTATGTGGAAAAATCCTCTATGGAAAAAAACCACGGCACAAAGTGACGAGTATGCACTATGAAAGCAGAAATTATAAGAGATAGAATGTTACTGATTCGAACAAGCCTCGAATCCACTTCACAAGTCGTAGCTATACTCTTGAAACCCTTAAGAATGATTTAGAAAGCCCTAGAACTCCTCTACTACTCATAAATCCCGATTACATCTGATATATAAAGTATCACTGTTGTCGTCATTTTTAGCCGTTCGTGTGTGGGAGTGCCAGAATTGAAATTCTAACTTCAAATTAAATTAAACAACAATGACCCCAAGCGCCAAGATAAGCAAACACATAGTATATGACTAAGATATGATGAGATAGGTCGCTTATTCAACGACTTGCTCAAAGTGTAAACAGGATCAGGCGATATTCAAAGGGTGGGGTACATCCTCTAATGATGGGTACCTTTGCCTTATGTGTGAAAGGACTTTTTGATATAGATAAAATGAAATGTGGAAGAGATTCTCACAATCGGTCGTGGAGAATAGCTGTAAAACACATTTTCAATTGAAGAACTGAATCTAGCATTCGAGTGTAAACTCAAATTACAGCTAAACGTTACTAGCTACTTGATTAACACTATAGATTACACTACGGAATGTAAACAACATGTTGGAAGATAAAAGATTACACTAAGAAATGTAACTTGCTTGATAAGGCAAGTAAAGGATTATACTATGGAATGTAAATTGACTGGTAATTGAAAGATAGAATTTGGTTTGATTAGATTGGTATGAGATGAAATTTTCCTCTTACATTCCTCTTCTATTTATAACCTTGAGTTACTCATCTGGATCCTTCTCATGCTCTGACATTTACCAGAGCCATTCAACACTACTTGGTTTCCTATGTTTCTCCTTTTGGTATTTGTCCTAAACTGTTTTCACACAATTGCTTCTTTATCGGTCGCTCAAACAATAACATGACATTGTTTGGTATGCTCCAGCTACTATTATCAAGAAATTTTCCTTGTACATTTCTACAGATCTTCGAATACACCATGTGGATCCGTATAGATCACACATAATTCCCCCTGATTGGTTCTCGAAGGGAATGGTGATAATGGGGATGAACATTGACCCCCATATCGCGTCGCCTTTGGGAAAGGCGAAAGTGACGTGCGACTCCTCATTAAATGTAGCATTTATTTCCTACACACGTCATCAAGATGATAATCGACTTCGACTAATCCACCGTATCACGTCAGTGACGACTGCACTTTATCAAAATAGGGGGTGAACTCCATGTTGACACGTGTTCTTACATTGTTTCTAACAAAACCACAATGATTCCCTAATAAATGCTTCCTTCCCTTGGCCGACATAAGCGTCATTTCAAATTCTTTTCATTCCTATGTCTTCATCCCTATTCTTTTCCAAGAAAATCCCAACTTTTGATTCGCTTATCAAGCAATGGCTACCTCTTCATCTTCTACTCCTTTAATCCATCAAAATGATTTGATTACAGTGATGGATGCACTTGCTAATAAGTGCATCAATAAAACAATATTTCAATCACCCATTGGTGATTACCACTGCTTAGTCCCAGCATTCACTCCATCAACGGAGGTGGACAAAGTTAGCATAATGGATCGCATGTTTCCTCTCTGTCCTAGAGAGACATTACTGATTCAGTCTGATTCCATCCCCAACATCGCGAATGTCTTGAAGAATCTTTGGTCATGGCCGAAACCACTCCCAGAATGGGAGGCTTGGTTCACTCATGTATCTTCTCAACATGAGGCATCATGGAGAGAATCGGATATCTATGAGTGTATCAAACTCTCTATCTATGACTATCCAGCAGATCAGGCTCTTCTTCTTACAACTTCAACCTTCTGGGGCTCATTGACCAACACCTTCTTCTTCGGCTGCGATCCCATAAGTCGACCATATTCGATGTCTCGGCTCTAACCCAACTACTTCTTTTTGGTGAAGCCATTTATCCAGGCTTCATGCAAAAAGAGGTCAAACACTTCACGAACAAGGCTGGCAAAGTCTATTCTCACTTCATGACAGCCTACCGCAATCACAGCGGACCAATCGATTATGAAGAGCATATCGCTTTCGTGCTATTTTGGATCTGTCGGCATTTGCTTTGCATGAATGCCCTGCAAATCACCATCGAACTCACTGGCCAAGGCCCTTACCCATGGTCGAAGGCTTGTTTTAGCACCTTTCGTGCTCAACCATCTGTACAAGGGGATTTATGAAGTTACTAACAAAAGTCTATATTCTGGAGGAGGACCGTTGTGGCTTCTCCATATGTGGATTTATGAATATTACCGCCCTTCTCTTGTATGCCACTCCATCCATTCCGAAGTCGTCTACACTTCTTATGGAAAGTGCGTCATCCACTCCTCCCAAGAAACTCACCTTTTTTTAGTGTACATGGATACACTGTTCTTTACTTTGGACAAGTGTGGGAGGAATCAGTCATTCATGCCATTCTACAGGGAAGCGTGGTCCCGGTTGGCTTACCGGCCAATATTCGTAAGAAGATGATGATGCGGCCTCCCAAACACTCTTGGCTTGTGAGAGCTATCTCATTAGTTGAGACCTTCCCTAAGGAGGTTTAATCAAGTCTGCAAAAAATGTTAAGGCCAGGATCGAACAATACTATCCGAACTTGCTCAATCGACAGCTTGGTCTTGTTCAACGCATCCTCTATCCCCTCATTAAGAAGACCTGCAACTAATCAACCTTCAGTCGACAGGTCGTAAATAATCCCGAACTCTACTGATCTCTACTTTCTTCTTTTTAAGAATCTAGTCAGGCTCTCGACCTCCCCTGTTATCCAAATTGACCACAAGTGATGGATAATTTCATTATTTGGCAGGAGAACCATTATAAGAAGTTATTGAAGAAATCTCCAAAGGAGATTATAGATCATCTTTCTTCAAAGCTTGAGCTCAAAGGAAAGAATAGGACAACGCCCTCATCGGCCAGCACACCGAGCCGAAAAACAAGCAAGATGAAGAAAAGATCGGCCATGACATCCCCTTCTTAAGCTCCATCGACCGAGGTTGTTGCTACCTCAACATGCCAGAAGGTCGTGATGAAGATTTTTATCGTTCCTGCACTCCCACCAATTCAACAATCTCTGTCGGCTCTGAAGAGAATTCTAGACTTAGGAGCTCCGCTTGGTCTACCTTCGAACCCTCCTGTCTTGACTCTTAGACGTGTCGATCCTCCTACACCAACAATCATGGATCGATCATTGTTGGCTTCACCAGGGCCTCGATAGGTATCAGGTACTTCCTTGGTTGAGGCCATATCTTCTTTTGAAAAATATTTCAAAACAAAGTATTGGCCAGGTCTCTCCATCACCGATTACTCAAAAGAAATCAAGGAAGACTTGAAACATCACCAAGAAGCTCATTATAACAAATGCTTGAATAAATGGTGGCGTAATAGGGAAATATTAAATGACCCTGATCTTCCTTTTGATGGAAGATATCTTACGCCCTATCATCCCAATCCACCACCATTCCCTACTTAAAGGCAATTGCTGGTGACAATAATAAAAAATCCTCGAGTTGTGCATAAATGATCCATCAATAACACGCCATTCGATCTGACTTAGGTGGAAATTACTTAACTCTATATAATTAATTTACCTTAAATTAATTTATTTTCATATTGGTTGACTATCCCTTTCTTGTAGTCACTCGGGAACTGACGGCTGCTGACAAACTGATTACTGTGACGCAATCGTTGTAATAACGCCCACCAGCGACCGACATTCCTTAGATTACCAAAGTTCAAACCGTTGATTCTGAAACCACGGTCAGTGCTGAGGCCCTCCCTTCTCACAGTCCACCTGAAGTTACCACTCTTCCATCTGATTACGAATACATGATCGTCATACCCCTAAGTCCTCCTACTGCGGCCAATCAGGGAGAAGATGAAGCGCCACTCCTTCATTCCTCGGCCGAGAAACTATCTTCACATCCAATAGTTCCTTCTCATGATGAAGAGGTTCCTCCAGTAGTCGAAGAGTCTTTAGTTCATAAAGAAATTGTTGTTGTAGCCAAGGGAATTGTAACAGTCGAAGTTACGGAGTCTGACTCTCATATATTGCCTACTCTAATACCAACACTGATGGATGATACTTTAACTCTTGCTGCTCCTGACGAGGATGACCCTTTATACGAAGATATCATTTCTTCATTCGAGAAGGCTCTTGCTAGACATGTTGTTATGGCTGAGTCGCCTTCTCTTTCGAGCAACCTGCAGGATGTCAAGGTAGAGCTTCAAAGACTCCTGCAAATGGGATTATCTGGATCCCTAAATGCCAATATGGTCGATATACTCGATTGGTTGGTCAAGTCATACCGTGTCCACTCTTGGTCAGATCTCGATCTAGTAGATAAAGTACTAAGTCTTCAAGAGTTTTTGGGACTTATCAAAGTACACCACCACGTTCGTGTCGTTGTCGACTAGATCGAGGTAGAGCACTACGCAACCGAATCCCAAATGACTTTTGCAAAGGATATCGCCAAGGATCTTGTGACTGTGAGCGCTAAATTAAGGGCTTTTGAGGTCAAGCTTGAGAATATGGAGGTAGGAATTATAGCTCTGGAGGCAGAGTTGTTTACTCTAAAGAGGGAGTTTGCAGAGGCACACATTGAGCATATACATTGAAAGGAGACGGTCAAATGATTGGTTGCATCTATTAAGTCCCAAACAGTCACCATCGGACAACTATGTCAATCAGTGGTCAAACAGGAAGCTACTTTATAGGCAGCAAAAAACTAATTGGAGATGATAATGGGGTCGATGCAGTGCTCTTCATCTTTCGAGTTGTAATTTGCATGGAATTATTAGTACAATTGGCCATTGAGCCTTTTTTTTTTTTCCTTAGCTTGTTTCTTGTTATTTCATGCCTATAACAAACTACTGACTTGGCCCTTAAAACTCAGAACTTTGTGAGCTCATTTTGAATTTAAAGCCTCAATTACTACACGTCCTTGGTTACACGGGATGTATAGTGACTCCCTTACCATAATTGCTCTGGATTGTGGGTGCCTAGATCACCTATTTAAACTGATCGAAACCCCATATGAATTCAAGTTAACATCTTTTTTTCACCTCTACTTTAATCCCATGGCTTCCAACTCTTCTTCCTTCAATATCGGTGTTGAAAGTTACCTGAAAGAGATTTTTGAGTGGGGTTGGACGAAGTTTTCTCAATCCTCGCTACTCTTTGATGCAAATTACTTCATCAAAAAGGCATCGACGACGGCCGAATTAGAGGCTGCGCTTAGGGAACTCCTCTAACAACTAAAATGTTTGTACATCATGAGATGTTGTTATCTTGATCTTACATTTGATATTAAGGTGACCTCTGGATACCTTCGTCAACAAGCATCGACCAAAGAAGACTGCATAAATGAGTACAACTCACGAACTGGCATGACACGATCAGTTGTGATGGGTTTAGACACACCAATTCAATCACACCATGCTCCGTGCACTACAAGCTTACCAAACTGAATTAATAGAAGAACTCAAGGAACGAGAACGTTCCTTCTTTTCAAAGGATGTGGTTATCCCAAAAGATCTTTCGTTCCTTGACAAACATATTGCTATCTACTAGGCACGGTCGAAAATAAGCCTTGACGCTAAGAGGTCAGCTGAGAACAAAGTTTCCTCAATCAACATGCATGTCGACTAGCTGCTTTACCTTTTACCAATCATCATCGAGAAGGGGGCAATTTGGGCACCGATGTAAGAAAAGAATGAGACTGAGATGCAGGCTCTCCTCGAGGAGCTCGAGGGAATGAAGATCTAAGTTACTCGGTCGCTTTTAACTTTTCTTTTCCTGTTCTCTTTCCTGTAAAATACAACCCAGTCGATGACCTGCATTATCTTAAATAAACTTTCCTTTATCAATAAAGTTGATATTTTGACATGGCATGGAGTGCACTTCTTTTTTGTAGTAGATCTTTGATCATTGGTCATGGCTAGGGATATTCAGAAAATATCGAACGGTATTTTCACAGCCGATCAGGTTTCTCCAATATTAGTTGGTCGTTTGATACTTGGCTGTTTTTTAGCTTTTGCTTGCCTTGTTACGTGCTGACTCAGCAGGAGTAAATATGCAATTTTTCCCGAATCCAATGTGCTCATTAATTAGTTCTCCCCATGTCTATAAAAAGTACTCATCTTTTAGATTTATAACATGCTATGAACATGAGTCCTCAGTAATAGACCTTGATGCCATGACTTCTTCTTCCTTCTTCTCTCAATCCTTACAAATTCTGGAGGAAATTTTCGAATAAGGTATCCATTTCTTTTTTCCTTTCATTTCTCCCTCACGATCCATACTCTTTCCTCAGGGATGCAACTAAAGCATCCAAGATTTATGGACACCTCCAAGAGATCCTTAAGATCATCTCAGAACTCAAGCAGCTTGGAGAGGCGTACTCTAAGGCTGATTTTGAGCTCGATTGATGCATTACCCCATTAATGGAGCTATCAGCTCTCCATGCCAAGTATGTTGCTCTTTCATCTCGCTATGATGCAGATTGAAGAATCAGCTGCATTGGATTCATCAACATCACCTTGATGAAGAGATGTTACAATCCATGGAGGTTGTAATTCGCGACTTCTTTGTTTACCTCTTCGAGGTCCAACAGTTCTATCCAAACCGTGATCGTCTTCACAATCAATACCTGAGAGACATCATCGAGTCCCAGATAGAACTTTATTTGTCTCACTTGGAATCTAGCAATTGCGGGAGGTTGGCGACCGAGTAGGAATACGCGACCATTGATCATTGCATCGATCAAGTCAACAACCTTCTCCATAAGCTTACTGGCCAACAACCTTCGTGGAGAAGCATGCGTACGCTGGCCTTAAAAGCCAAGGAATCGGCCGCCAGGATATTTGAAGAACTTCGAGCAACCCACTTGTAACTCGACTAATTAGCTGATAATATATTTCTCTCTCTCTCTTTTTTTTTTGTAATCAAATGCCCTCTATTTCAGGTCTTTTTATTAAAGAAACATCTTACTCTCTTTCTTTCTTTTTTGTTAACTCTTCTTTGCCTTCTCCTTGATAACTTCCCATAACGAGGGGTAGTGAGGTTTCAGGAATTGGCCATTTATTGGAGCCTTTACGATCTTTCCATTCATATCCCTCAAAACATAGGCTTCTCCTTTGAGAGTTTAGACAATAATGTATGGTCCATCCCATATGGGAGACCATTTCTTAACGAGAGCTCAGTCTTTCTGACTGATAGATAGTATCATCTTTCATACCATATCTCTTACCCCAAAAGATTTCATTTTCACCTTTTTGTTATAAGCGCGAGCAACGACCACTTTGTGGGTGACAATCAAGTCAAGGGCTTTCATTCAAACTTCATCTAGCCCTTCAAATTCGGCTAACATTACCTCTATAAATTTAGGAGGAGTTAATCTGGCCTAATAAGCTGTCTGTAAAGATGGCATATTGATTTCCAAAGGCACCACTGTGTCATGTCCATATGTCAGTGCAAATGGACTGATTCTAGTACTTGTATGAGACGAATTTCTATAAGCTCAGAGAGCTTCTGATAACTTGGTGTGCCATTCTCGAGAATTCTCTTCAATTATTTTCCTTAGGATATTTTTTATTACTTTGTTACTAACCTCGGCTTAGTCATTAGCATGTGCATAATATGGTGTCAAGTGTAAAATATTTATTTCATATTTATCAGCCATCGCCCGCACTTCCTTGGTGGAGAAAGCTACACCTCGATCCATCGTAATGGATTTTTGGATTCCAAATCGGTGAATAATGTTATTCTCGATTAATTCGATAATTTTGACCCCTTTCATGGGCTTTACCTATACCCACTTAGTGAAATAGTCGATCGCAACAATTATAAATTAATCCATCTATTTTGAAGGTGGGTGGATTTGTCCTATCAAGTCGATTGCCCAACCTCAGAATGGCCAGTGCTTTATTATAGAATGTATTTCTTTGGCAGGTACATGACGGACTGGCCCATTCTTTTGGCAAGCCTCATAGCCCTTAGCGTACTGAACACAATCGGCCATCATTGTCAGCCAGAAGTATCCATAACATCTAAGTGTGAGCCTCATTTTCCTTTTAGTTTGGTGGGCCCCACATATCCCTTTGTGGTCTTCCCCCATCGCCAGCATAGCTTCTTTTTTGGACAGGCATCGGAGAAAAACTCCATCGACCCATTTGTAATATAATTCATTGTCGATCATGACATAGTTACTGGCCAATCTCCTCATGTTTCTGTCAGTTTTGGTATGCGGGCTCTGTAAATAACCCATGAGAGGGCCCCTCCAATCTTCTTCTTATTCTTCTAGTTCTATATAGCATACCTCCATTATATTCCCTCTCTCAAAGGCGGATGGCAAGGACCTTTTTTGGATAGTGATCGTCCGCTCGACCGAACCTCTCAGGGTGTCGAGCCCTGCTGCGAGCTGCGTCATTTCATTAGCATTCATGTTATGTTCTCTAGTGACATGTATCAATTCCACTTCTTCGAAAAGGTCTAATATTTGGGTTGCTAGGGCATAATATGACAATAAATTCATACTAGTACATTTGAACAACGCTGCCATTTGATTAATTAATAACTGTAAATCAGTTATAACGGTCACAATCCTTGTGCCCAATTCTAACAAGAAATTGTTGAGACTCAAATATTGCATAATTTCCCCCATTTATATCTTGGTTTTATGAACATGAATCAGCTTAATATTCTATTTTACTCATGTATGTGTTGCAAGGTGAATTTAAGTGCTTGGATTGAAAAAGGGTGCTAAAAGCATGGATTTGATGCTCATGAATCACCGAGGCAAGGGACGGATCTTAGGAGACCAAGATTGAAGAATTTACATGCCAATGATCTAAGAAAACCAAGTGAGGAATGAAGAGAATCAAAGATTTGAAGCGAAGAATCCTGAAATCGTCCTAAAAAAGTGTATTCTAAAACTCTAAAGTCTATTTTGAAAAACTGTGCAGCATAAAATTTATTTTAAACAAACTGTGCAGCGAGAAGTCTATTTTAGAAAACTGCGTATATTTGAGGCAGTTTCTAGAGTTTTTCAACTTTGTATGAAAATTGGATTTCCCTACTTATAAATAGGGCTTCCTAGGGCATTAGTAAGCATTATTAAAAACATTTAAGAGCAATATTTAGGATTTTTAAAGGGTTTTCAATTTTATAAGTTATTTTTTTCCTTTTAGATATTTTCTATTTGCATTTATTTCTTTCTTGTTGCTTTCTTTTTCTATTTTAGTTATGTTTTTCTAAGTTCCCTCTAGTCCAACCTAGAAGGGAAGCACATAGGTTTAATAATTCTTTAAGTTATGATGATTGATGGTTTTAATGATGAGAAGAATGGTGTATGCATGTTATCTATTGTTTAGGTTTTATTTTTTATCCACTTGTGAGATTCATATGTTTCCATCCAATGAGATCTACATTGATGGATAGGCTTACCCTAGATCAATCAAATTTCCTAGATAGGAGAGGTTCTCAACCTGTTATATTTCTTTGATTTTCATTATCTCATTGTATTGAATTCTTAAAATCATTGGTGCTTGAGAATATATATCAATGGTGCAAATCCATGATTTTCTAATCTTTTATATCTGTAACGACTCGAAATTTTCTGTACAAGGGCTCGAGTACCACCTCGACCAGAAATCACTTAGGATTAAATCCTTTAGAAATTCGACAAAGTTAGCTAAGTGTTAAACTAGATTAGCCATGAAATCCATTTGAATCGCTTTAAATACGATCTGCAAGACTCAAAACTTGTAGAATCATTGACGCTAGGTTACCCTTAAAGTCTAGGATCAAACTCATTACCCGACCGCTCTCGGGAATACATTGAAACTCCGTATCAGGTCTAGACCGCACATCATGAGTCCGAACACTACGAAGTTAAGGACTTAGGACCGCCTCGCTGGGCTTGACAACCATCTCGAAAATCAAATCCAGACAATGTCCCACTGCTGTTCGCTCGAGTCCGGAGCGAGAGAGTGTGAAAACCCTTGTTTTCTTTACAAAATAAATATCTTGAATAGTGATCTGGCATGTGTCGCTTGCGGACATTTTGTAAGCAACCAGACCGTCAGAATCTGACCCAAATACACCCTCGGATCAGGAAAAATTTCACAAACATTTACATGTACTTGGAATTTCGGATCGAGACCCGCTGACCGTTGAACTGAAACTGGTCCGCTACGCGTGATCTGGGAATCCGACTGAAATGAAAACTTAACTTTATCTGGATCCAAGGTCTGTGAGTTTAAGTTTGACTTTTGGCTCAAGGAGGCCTGCCAGAAATCCTCCGTTGAGCTGAAACAACGCCGCTTTGGTTATAACTAAGTACACCTCAATCTTAAGTCTATTTCAGAGAGTTTTTAGGCTATATAAGGACCTTAGAACCTCCTCTCTCACAGCCATACGAATTTGAGAAAAACTCTAGAGAGAGAAGTGAGAAAAGAGAGAGAAAGTGCAAGAGAAGTGGGAGAATCTCCCTGTTACTGTTTCCTGCCTCTACCCTAGCTTCACCACTCCATTCTTGCCGTTTTCCCGGCGATACCGACTTCGCTTTGAGGTAAGAAACCCTAACCGTAAATCTGTTTTGGGGTGTGTTGGTTGTAGGTTATGAAATAGCTAACCTATTTCATTCTTTAGGCTACCAAACTACCGAATACGGAAGCTTGGAAAACCTAGCTGATCCGTTGTGATTCTACGGTGTGAGGTGAGGACTTTAGGTGTATAGGTTATGGTTTTCAATGCTTTCAATGTCAGATAATGATAGATTCATGATCTGTATGCAATTGCACATGTACAAAGTGCTTTCTGTTTTCTGTTTCGATTAAAGATGTAGATTATGGAATTTTACATATTCTAGGTATTCGTAGAAAATACCGTATACGTTTAAATTTTGGAAATGTGTTTGACATGATTATTTGTTGTATCAATATATGATATATGGATAAAATACTTATTTGGCGAAAGGATTCACCCAAATACATGTTTTACTAATATACACTATGTATGTAGAAATACTGTATTGTAGAAAGTACTGTATACGTATATATTTTAGAGGTGTGTTTGCCATGATTATTTGTTGTATAAATATATTATACATGCGTAAAATACTTGCTTGGCGAAAGGACTCGCCCAAATACATGTTTGCTAACATACACTAAGTATGTTGAAATAGTGTATGTTAATTGTTTGTAAAAATGCTTATGTGAGTAAGTGTTTGGATGTTGATGCCTTAGGAGGGTATTGAGGTGGGATTCTCAAATACTTTAGAGACATGTATGATTCCTCCATGAGGTTGTTTACTCAAACCGCTTACTTGTGTAATATATGTGTTGGTATTCTTATTTATGTTGTGCTTTATAACATGCTTTATAACATGCTTTATGACATGCTTACTAACATGCTTGAATTACTTTGTTTATCATGCTTTACTCCACATGCTACGAATGAGGTTTGATTGAGCTTGGGACTATGTCTATAGTCTAGACAGTCGGTACTAGACTTGAGATCGTGGTTGAGTTTCATATCGCCACGTAAGATGTGTTTGACGAACCCGAGTCGTACGTCAGTTGGCGACAGTGGTTAGGCCACGCGAAGTGCTTATACACTTCATGTCGTCCAATTGATTGTGCACTCGAGCTAGTCAGGCTCGTCAAGTAACCCGATATGTCTAATGTATGTTCACCATGTTTGGTCACTACTGCTTGAACCTAAGGTACCAAACTTACTAGTGGAATCCCATTAACCATGGTACCTCGATCCGCTAAGACTCATGAGCCGGACATGGTGGTATGGGACACCGTAGTCGAGCTGTCGGCCTACGGTGGGGCCACGTGCCTCCCCGTAGTGACCAGTGAGCAACCAAACTCGTGAGCCGATTATGGTGGTATGGGACACTATATTCGTGCTGTCGGCCTACATTGATAAGATGATGGGGGAGCGGTGTAACTTTTGTGCGTAACAGCCCTGGCAGCCCTTTGTAGTGACCTCGAGCATTCTCTGAAATCGCGGTGAGCCTTAGAGTTTTGCCACGGTATATAGAGTACGAACTAGGCCTGTTTCTGTATAGTGATGAATCGTTAAAGAGGTGATGGGGGAGTGGTATAACCTTTGTGCATAACAGCCCTGGAAGCCTTTGCAGTGACCTAGAAACCACACCATCGTCTGAGATTAACTAGGACTGACGACCCTAGACTGGATCATGTTTGGGAATGATACAAGGGAGGTAACTTAGTTTCCCAATCTTGCTATTTAAAATAGACTAATAACAACTCAGTAATCATGCTCATCATGCATTGCATGTGCCTGGAAGATGTGGAGCACTAAGGAATGAAAGTATGCCGCGAACGTAAGATGGTGTCGCACGAGGGAGGGTGTGGTGAGGGCATCCATCATGACTACATTCATACTTGCATTAATAAGAGTAGTTAGGAATGTTTGATTTTACTGCTTTATCATTACTGCTTGACTGAATGATAACATGATAACTTATGCTTTATTGTTCCACTGAGCTAGCTACTCACTCCCACGTTACGGGACGGTGTCGCGCACACCAACCAACTCTGTCTCAGGTTTAGATGAGCTGACGACTCAGGAGACGGAGCCTGACTACGATGAGAACCAGGACGAGTTCTCATACATGCAGTATTCTGGCAGCTTCGACTAAACTGCCGGATCGACGGGATTTGCTGGGATTACATCCTTAGATGTATTTTTGACTTTTGAAATATAAAATAGACATATATATATGGTGACTCAGATGGGTTCATACTCTGAAAAATGAAATGATTTTGTATCTTTTACATACATTTATATACAGTTTCAGTCTTCCACTTGCCTTTATACAATTGATCTGGAGTATGAATTACTGTTTTGGTATAATCTCATTCATGTTTATTGCTCTAACACAGACAACATGTAATCATCATTATTTATGTTGCATAAGTGATGCGTTGGAACTCGGGAGTTGAGTTATACTCGACCCCCTATTTTGGAACATTAACCTATGTGTGAAACTTTGAAGCTTGGGTATTGTTTTAATTCAGTTGAATTACATCCATTCAAAAATCCCAAAATCAAATCATCAGATTAGTTTTTATTACTTAGTTTGTTTTGCATTTGATTTTCTCCTTCTCGCAATTCATCTCCCTGTGGGATCGACCCTGTATTCACAGGATATTACGTACGAACCTCTGCACTTGGAGGCAAGCAATCAAGTTTTTGGCACTGTTGTCGGGGAGAGACTGAGATATATTAGATCTGTGCAAGATAGCTAAGGTAAGTTCTCTTTTAAACCCTCTAAATTTTCTGTAGATTTTATTTTTTTTTCTTAAAAGTAAATTCAGTTGGGTCTTTCAAATACTAATTATGACATAAGGTTGCCCTGCTTGGGATTTATCACCTAAGTGTTATGGTTGTCCTACAGTTGCTTTTTTATCACAAGATCATCCACTGAATCTATTTTTCCAGATTAACATAGTTTAATTTCTACATTAGTTTTACTTTTATTGATTTATTTTTTATTTTTACTTTATGGTTTGTACCCTCATGGTCGGCCCTGCCGCCTGGGTTGTTGATTTATTTTCGCTTTATGGTTTGAACCCTCGTGGTCGGTCTTGCCGCCTATGTTGTTGATTTATTTTTGCTTTGTGGACTGAACTCTCATGGTCGGCCCTGCCGCCTGGGTTGTTGATTTATTTTCTTTGTGGATTGAACCCTCATGGTCGGCCATGCCGCCTGGGTTGTTGGTTAAGTTTTTTTATTTTAAGTATCATACTTGCTATTTGAATTAGTGGTATTTTTTGTGTGGTGTAGATGGTTTATGTCCCGTTGGAGTAGGAATCAAAACAATCGACTCTCTTCCGAAGGTGGACTAGTTTCATGCCTTGATCATTCACTTAGAAGAGGCACTCAACATCACTTGAATTCCATGGTAGACCCAGTTGATAATCCAAATCCAAATGAAGTTCATAGGAATGTGTTAAACGAACCACGAACTTTACGTGAACATCTACACCCTGAGAGATCAACTTTACCATCTTGCATAGTGTTCCCTGCTCACACAAGGAACATTGATTTTAAACCAGGTGTGATTCAATTGATTCCTAAATTTTATGGCTTAGATTCTGAAAGCCCCTACTTGCACCTCAAGGACTTTGAGGAAGTAATTGCAACATTATAAGTAAACAATGGCAATAGGGGTGTACTTAAGCTTAGGTTATTCTCATTTTCTCTAAAGGATCGGGCCAAAGCATGACTCAACTCTCTAAGACCTAATATCATCACTACATGGCAAGCCTTAAGTAGAGAGTTTTTGAAAAAGTTCTTTCCCGAGCACAAAACAAATGCACTAAAATAAGAAATCATGTCATTCTCCCAAAAGGGGAATGAACTATTTTTTCAAGCTTGGGAGCACTTCAAAAACCTTCTAATTACTTGTCCACATCATGGTTATGAACCATGTCACGTGATTGATACATTCCGAAAGGGGCTCACCATGGATACCCGTCAGTTCATAGAGATGATGTGTGGTGGAACTTTTCTTGACAAGGATCATAATGAGGCTTGGGATTTTCTAGATATGTTAGCAGAGAATACGCAAACATGGGATGTCTCTGCTAAACCAGACCAAACTAGACCCATTCCTAGAGAGAAAGTGGGGATGTATGTCCTAAGAGAGGAAGACGACATTAATGCAAAATTTGCTGCATTGGCTAGAAAGGTCGAAGCCTTGGAAATTAGGAAGGTTGATATGGTTAAAGAAAACACTCTTAGGTAATTTTTGTAGCATTTGTGGTGGTACAGACCATGACACAAAAGATTGTCCAATAATCTCAGTTGTACAAAATATCATGCATGAGCATGAGCAAGCAAATGCTATAAATAACTACCAAAGGTTAGTTATGCAACCAATGGAAAACACTATAATACAAATTGGCGTAATCATCCTAATCTTAGTTGGAGGAATGAACCACAAATTAATGCGCCCAATGCACCTTAAATGCTTCCACAAAACAACTTTGGGGCATCTAACAATGCACCATATGTGCCCCCGCCAAAGCGATCATCTGTGGAGGATGCATTGCCCGCATTCATGAACTCTCAAGCTCAAATGAATTAGTCTCTAATCCAATCAAATCAGGAATTAAAGACAGCCATGGCTAGGATTGAGAGTACTCAATTAAATGATAGGGAAAAAGGCACCCTTCCTTCTCAACCTGTACCAAACCCTAGAAACACACATTTCATTGGAGACTTAAATCCATGTGAGCTACATCATGAACAAGCCAAGGCCATCATTACCTTGAGAAGTGGAAAAGAGGTCGATAACAAGATAATGCAACTGGTAGAAATACCGGACGATGAGCCATTGTCTTAAGAAAATGATGAACCAGCGATAGTTCAAGAGCCGCAACAGCAAAAGGATAAAGAGACTAAGTCATATGAGCTTCCAGTTCCATTCTCATCTAGACTTCGGAATCCGATTATCCCCATGAAATATCAATAGGTGTTGGATGTGCTCCAAAAGGTTATTGTTAATATTCCTCTACTTGATGTCATTAAACAAATTCCATCATATGCTAAATATCTCAAGGACTTGTGCACTGTAAAGAGGAAATTAAATGTGCACAAAAAAGCCTTCCTTACTGAGAAAGTGAGCGCTACCATTTAACAAAGGGTCGTACCCAAATACAAAGACCCGGGAAGTCCCACTATTCCTTTTATTATTGGGAATTTTCAAATTGAGCATGCTTTGTTAGATTTGAGTGCAAGTGTCAACTTAGTACCTTATTTGGTTTACAAACAAATGGGGTTAGGCGAGCTTAAACCAACCACAATTACACTTCAACTCGCTAACCGCGTCATTAAGGTACCAAGGGGAATTTTAGAGGACGTGTTAGTACAAGTGGAGAAATTCTACTTCCCCATGAATTTTATTGTAGTAAACACTGAACCATGTGTAAATGCTAGCGCTCATGTTCCCATCATTTTAGGCCACTCATTCCTAGCAACTTCAAATGCAATCATAAATTACAGGAATGGAATGATGAACTTGTCTTTTGGTAACATAACTCTAGAGCTAAATATTTTCAATCTATGTAAGCAGCCCATTGATAATAATGAAATCCATAAGCTGAATTTCATGGATTGCTTGATAGAAGAAGAGGAATTGGAACCTAGTCTGACTGAGGAATTGATTCAAGTCATTGGGGACTTGAAAGATTCTGATTTAGAAAAAGTGCTTGCTGAAATTTGTGATGATAATGCGAGCACTACCACCCAGGACATTGGTATGTACCAATGGAGACCGCGCACTCAAATCTTATCTATCGAGGACTCGCGACCTCTGCCATCACCAACCAATGTTCCAAAGCTTGATTTAAAACCACTACTAAATGAGCTTAAGTATGTATACTTAGGTGAAAACAAAACTTATCCTGTGGTGATCTCTTCATTTTTAGATAAGGATCAAGAGATTAAATTGTTAAATATTCTAACGGCTCGTTTGGACAGGTGGATTGGAAGGGATTGAATGATATTAGGGTGGATGACATGGATTTCAAGGCAATGATGGTGTTGTCAGTGGATTGTCTTAAGATCCATGGGATTGCTATATCCCGGGATTGCTATATCGAGTCTGTTTGGCAGGCCCGGCCAATCCTGGGATTAAACCTTCCCATCCCTTCCAATCCCTCGAACCAAACATGTCCCAGGCAAATTTGAACGGATTAGGGTGGATTGGATGGGATTTAAAGGTAATGATGGTGTTGTTAGTGGATTGTCTTAAGATCCATGGGATTGTTATATCCCAGGATCAGATCACCTAGTCTGTTTGGCACACCTGGCCAATCCCGGGATTTAACTTCCAATCCCTTCCAATACCATCCAATCCCTTCCAATCTGCCCGACCAAACGGGCCTTAAGGGACCATAAAATAGCCTTGGGCCGGACCATTTTCGACATCAAGAGTATAAACCTTTCCATATGCACCCATTGGATCCACCTCTATGAAGACGTCAAACCAATTAGGCAACCTTAAAGGCATCTCAATCTAAACATGATGGAAGTTGTAGAAAAATGAGGTGATCAAATTATTGGATGTGGGAATCATCTACCCAATATCCGATAGTGTTTGGGTGAGTCCAACTCAAGTAGTCCCAAAGAAATTCAGAATAACTATTGTGTAGAATTCTAATAATGAACTCATACCAACACGTGTCACCATTGGTTGGCGTGTTTGCATTGACTATAAAAAATTGAACCAGGTCACAAAGAAGGACCATTTCCCTCTACCATTCATTGATCAAGTTTTAGAGAGGGTAGCAGGTCACTCCTTCTATAGTTTTCTTGATGGATATTCTGGATATAACCAAATAGAGATAGCCCTGGAAGACCAAGAGAAAACCACATTGACTTGTCCATTTGACACGTTTGCTTTCAAACGGATGCCATTTAGATTGTGTAACGCCCCAGCAACTTTCCAACAGTGTATTTTAAGTATTTTTTCAAATATGGTTGGGAAGTTTCTTAAGGTTTTCATGGATGACTTCTCTGTATTTAGGAGTAGTTTTAACGAATGCCTTAATAATTTATCTCTTGTCTTATCTAGGTGTGAAGAGAAACACCTTGTCTTAAATTGGGAGAAAAGTCATTTCATGGTTCAAAAAGGAATTGTTTTGGGCCATGTTATCTCCAAAAATGGAATCGAAGTATATCACTCAAAACTCGACATAATTGCTAATCTACCTATCCCCCAAACTGTTAGAGATATTAGATCACTTCTAGGGCATGCTGGTTTTTATAGAAGATTCATCAAGGACTTTAGTGACATTACTAGACCTTTGACTAATCTTCTTCAAAAGGATGTTCCATTTAAGTGGACAAATGAGTGTGTAAATGCCTTTAATAAAATTAAATCATCCCTTACCACTGCACCTATCATGCGTCCACCAGATTGGACACTTCCTTTTAAACTAATGTGCGATGCAAGTGATTATGCCATAGGGGCTATTTTGGGCCAAAGGAAAGATAAACGGCCCTACGTTATTCACTATGTGAGTAGAACTCTAAACTCGGCCCAAGTGAACTACTCAACAACTGAAAAAGAGTTACTTGCAGTAGTTTTTTATTTGGATAAGTTTATGTCCTATTTGCTTAGATCCAAAGTGGTCATTTTCATGGGACTCGGCTTTGAAATTTTTGCTATATAAGAAGGATGCAAAGCCGAGACTTTTGAGATGGATCCTCCTACTCCAAGAATTTAACTTAGAGATAAAAGATAAAAAAGAAGTAGAAAATGTAGTGACTGACACCTTTCCAAATTAGTGTTAGATGATTCCACTGAGGAGATGCATATCCAGGATACTTTCCCTAATGAACAATTATTTGTGATCTCTAAATTGCCTTGACATGCGAATATAATGAACTATCATGTAACGGAAAAAATGTCATATCATTAGAAGTCACAAAGCGTTTTGTAACCGAGGTTAGGAACTTCTTATGGGATAACCCGTATTTATATAAATATGGGACTGATAAGATTTTTAGACGTTGTGTTCCAGTGGATAAAGTTCAGAGTGTTATTTCCTTTTGTCACATAGAAGCATGTGGTGACCATTTTTCTGCTAAGAAAACCACTGCAAAAATCCTTTAGTGTGGTTTTTACTGACCCACTATGTTTAAAGACACTCATACTTTTGTGTTTTTTGTGATAGATGTCAAAGTTGGGAAGAGTGTCCTAGCGTAACATGATGCCTTTATCTCCAATTTTACCATTGGAGATATTTGATTGTTGGGGTATTGATTTTATGGGCCCATTTCTATCTTCTTTTAGATTTCTTTATATATTGGTTGGTGTGGACTATGTTTCAACGTGGATTGAGGCAGTTCCAAGTAAGACCGATGACAACAAAGTGGTCATACAATTCCTCGAGGAAAATATTTTTTCTAGATTTGGAACTCCAAAGGCCATCATTAGTGATGGCGGGTCTCACTTTTGCAATAGGACATTTGAGGCTTTGATGAAGAAGTATGACATCAAGCATAAAGTGAGTACCCCATACCACCCACAAATGAGTGGGCAAGCTGAGGTTTCTAATCGGGAAATCAAACACATTTTAGAGAAAACCATAAGGCCAGATAGGAAGGATTGGTCCCTTAGACTATCCGACGCTTTATGAGCTTATAGGATTGCTTATAAGACCCCGATTAGAATGTCTCCATACAGATTGGTGTATGGGAAGACTTGCCACTTGCCTGTGGAATTGGAACATAGAGCTTATTGGGCAATAAAGAAATTAAACTTTGATATAGACCAAGCAAGTGGATAAAGGAAATTAGAGTTGAATGAATTAGATGAGCTGAGGAGAGACTCCTATGAAAATTTTAAAATCTACATAGAGAGGATCAAAACTTTTCATGACAAAAATATCCTGAGGAAGAATTTTGAACCTCAGCAAAAGGTCCAATTGTACAATTCCCGTCTCCAGTTCTTTCCGGGAAAGTTAAGATCAAGATGGACAGGCCCCTTCATTGTGAAGAATGTTTATACTCATGTGTGAAATTGAGAATCCACATAATGGCAATGTGTACAAGGTTAATGGTTAAATATTGAAGCCTTATGTGGAAAACTTTCATTTGGGAGAGGAGTCTGTCCCTCTTCATGAGCCAGAATATTCAGATTGATGCTCATAGTCTGACACAGCATTTATGTACGATTTGTATCATATTCAATTTTTTTTGTCACACAGTAGGTGAGTTCTTCATGGTAGGTACTATCCACCCTTTTTTTTATTTTTATTGTTCTCTGCATTACATTATCATTACATTGGGGACAATGTAGATTTTAGGTTGGGGGGTATGGATAGTCATCCATGTGAGTTTTTTTAGGTTTCAGTTTTTTTTTTTTTTTTAAAGGTTTCAGTTAGGATTAAGTTTATTTTTATTTTTATTTTATTTTTTTAGATTTATTAGGAATTTTTTTAACATTTTCAAAATAATATTTTTATATACAAAAATGTGAACATGATATTATGTGAATTCCAAAGGCAAAGTTAATACTTAGTCTAGGTTGATAGTAGTCAGAAATCTGATAACTGAAAATTATAGACTTGAGTTTAATTATCTAATCACTAGTTTAAAGTGAGTTGTAATTTGATATACTGAATTCACAATACACCCTAGCTAACTAAGTGAGGAATGTGATATGTGAACTAGAATAACAAATTTTGATTCAAACAAGGTTGAATGAACTAGTACCATTGATATATGCTTAAAAGAGAGAATATTGAAGAAAAAAAAGTGATGGAAAAAGAAAATTTTATTATAGAGCATGAATGTAATGACCATAACAATCGTGTCAGTAATCCAGAGTAAGGATACCTAAATATCCATTACTGTTACCAGTACGATATCTTAGTTTATGAAGTAAACCCGGTATGAATTTTCATCTAAGGGTGGTCTATAATAATGAGGATATGATGATAAAACAAGAAATGACATGAAGAAAATGAGATAACTAGAGATTTCATATTCTTGGGATGATTGAAAGAAGTTAGGATAGAGAACATGCATATTTCTCAAAGTTAGACTAGTATCACGGAGCACCTAAGTATATTGGATCATAACTATTCTCAATTTTGGTTAGGTCTCTGAACTCAAAGATGTAATGGATTAGAAAATTAAGATTCTAACTAACTTTAGACTTAGGGTAAGTATTATTTTGTTTTGGAATTCACATGATGAATGGAGGCATAATTGTATAAATTTCTAGGTGTTGAACTATTTTTCATGTTTTCAATGTTAAGGGTAACATTTCTGGAAACCCTCACGAGACTATAACTCATCCATTAAGAGAAACCTAGGGGTTTAAAGGCTTGTTGCATATGTTAAATGCAATCGAGATTACCTGTGAAAGTGGTGTAGTTAGAATTTTGTTTTCATTTTAATTTTGTTTCTAGAATTAATTTTTATTTTTATTTTTATTTTTCTTCGCTTATTTTGCTCGGGACTAGCAAAATGTTGGTTGGGGGGTGTGTTGAGACTCAAATATTGCATAATTTCCCCCATATATCTTGGTTTTATGAACATGAATCAGCTTAATATTTTATTTTACTCATGTATGTGTTGTAAGGTGAATTTAAGTGCTTGGATTGAAAAGGGTGTTAAAAGCATAGATTTGATGCTCAAGAATCACCAAGGCAAGGGATGGATCTTAGAAGACCAAGATTGAAGAATTCACATGCCAATGATCTAAGAAAACAAAGTGAGGAATGAAGAGAATCAAAGATTTGAAGTGAAGAATCCGGAAATCGTCTTGAAAAAGTGTATTGTAAAACTCTGAAGTCTATTTTAGAAAATTACGCAGCGTAAAATCTATTTTAAACAAACTATGTAGCGAGAAGTCTATTTTGGAAAACTGCGTATATTTGAGGTGATTTCTAGAGTTTTCCAACTTTGTACAAAAATTGGAGTTCCCTACTTATAAATAGGGTTCTTAGGGCATTCCTAAGCATCATTAAAAATATTCAAGAGTAATATTTAGGATTTTTAAAGGGTTTTCAATTTTAAAAGTTGTTTTTTTTTTTTTTCTTTTAGATCTTTTCTATTTGCATTTATTTCTTTCTTGTTGCTTTCTTTTTCTATTCTAGTTATGTTTTTTTAAGTTCCCTCTAGCCCAATCTAGAAGGGAAGCACATGGGTTTAATAATTCTTTAAGTTATGATGATTGATTGTTTTAATGATGAGAAGAATGATGTATGCATGTTATCTATTGTTTATGTTTTGTTTTTTATCCTCTTGTGAGATTCATATATTTCCATCATATGAGATCCACATTGATGGATAGGCTTACCCTAGATCAATCAAATTTCCTAGATAGGAGAGATTCTCAACCTGTTATATTTCTTTGATTTTCATTATCTCATTGATGTTAAATTCTTAAAATCATTGGTGCTTGAGAATATATATCAATGGTGCAAATCCATGATTTTCTAATCTTTTATATCATTTATTTAAAATATCTAAACTATTTTATTTTTCGATTAGGCTGACCATAGTGCTCAGATCCTAGTTGTGTTATCCAAGTCATCATGATTTTGGAACATTAACCTATGTGTGGAACTTTGAAGCTTGGGTGTTGTTTTAATTCAGTTGAATTACATCCATTCAAAAATCCCAAAATCAAATCATCAGATTAGTTTTTATTACTTAGTTTGTTTTGCATTTGATTTTCTCCTTCTCGCAATTCATCTCCCTGTGGGATCGACCTTGTATTCACAGGATATTACTTACAAACCTCTGCACTTGGAGGCAAGCAATCATAAATCTAGGCATATTATCATGGCCTCATATTCGACCTGGTTATTAAATACAAATAAACTCCAATTGAAATGCAAATTCCTACCTGTTTCCATTTGGAGCAATCAAGATTATACCAGCCCCTGATGCATTTTGTATTCTTAACCCATCGAAGATCAATTTTCATGGTGTTAATTGTACATAATACAGATCCAAAACTTCTGAGGGAATACGTTCTTCCAAATTGGAGGG
This sequence comes from Magnolia officinalis, assembly GCA_021015155.1. Classification (NCBI taxonomy): domain Eukaryota; kingdom Viridiplantae; phylum Streptophyta; class Magnoliopsida; order Magnoliales; family Magnoliaceae; genus Magnolia; species Magnolia officinalis. Next base: position 24,838,944 of record JAJHSJ010000010.1, on the reverse strand, counting down.
ACAATCAGCCAAAAAATTGGCTATGGCCCGACCCTTCGCTGCCTTCTATGGGATATAACAAAGATCTAAATCGGACAAAGCTAGTATCCATCTGCTAATTCAGTCGTTCAAAATTGGCCAATTCAACATATATTTCACTAAATCGGTAAATGCTATTACATTTACTCTCTCGGCCAACAAATAATGCCTTAGTTTAGTGGCCACGAAATCTAATGACATGCACGATTTTTCTATAATGGAGTACTGTCTCTCGACATCGAGTAATGTCCAGATCAAATAATAAATTGCATGCCCCTTCTACATATCATCATCCTGGGCTAAGAGAGCTCCGATTGACTTTGTTGAAGCCGTGATTTATAGCTTAAGTGGTCGACCTTTAATTGGTGGCTTCGAAACAGCTGGCCTCATCAGATACTCATTAATTCTATCAAAAGTCAAATGATGCTCCGCCTCCCAAACAAACTCGGACCCCTGTTTCAATTTTATCAGTGGAGAGAAGATGTTAGTCTTTCCTGCGTAATTAGATATAAATCTTCGCATGAAATTAACTTGGCCCAGGAAGTTACAACTCTCATTTGTTCCATGGTGGATGAGCATTGATGATAGCTTGAGCCTTATTTTGATCGACTTCGATTCCTCTCTGGTGTACTAGGAATCCCAAAAAATTACTGGTCAAGACCCCAAAAGTACATTTCAAGGAGTTCATTTTCAATTTATGGAGCCTCATTCGCTCAAATGACCTATGCGATTAGGCCACATGATCTTCCATATCGGCTGATTTGATCACTACGTCATCCACATAAACTTCCATGAACCGGCCAATCATATCATGGAAGATGGCATTCATTGCCCTCTAATGTGTAGCTATCACGTTTTTAAGTCCAAAAGGCATTACTACCCAACAGTAGGTTCCTAGTGAACCAAGACATCTAAATGTCGTTTTCGGCACGTCGTTCGTTGCAATGTAAATCTAATTGTATCTGGAATGCCCATCCATGAAAGACACAATTCCGTGGCCAACAGCCTGATTGATCAATTGATCGGCCATCGACATAGAGTATTCGTCCTTCAGTATAGCTAAATTTAAATTTATGAAATCAATACAAATTCTCAACTTACCATTCTTGTTTATTACCGGAACAACATTTGACATCCATACGGCATATTTGATAGGTTGAATAAAATCAGCCTTCAAGAGTTGTTTGATCTCTTCTTTAATCTTGTAGGTAACTTCAGCTATTATCCACCTAGGCGGCTGCTTATGTGGCCGATATCCTTCATTTATTAGCAACCTGTGCTCAACTAAACACGGATCGAGCCCTAGCATATCATGATAATCCCATGCAAAACCGTCAACAAACTTACTAAGTTCGTCAATTGTTCCTTCTCATGAGGCTTCAATAAGTCACTGATGAATGTCAGCTTTGGATCCTACTCAATCCCTAAATTGACTTCGACCAATGGATATTGAACTTAGGGTCGAGAATCCTCCATCTTATCAGGAGCATCCTTAGGCTCAATGTTACGCCCCAAACTCGAAAACCGGGCTCACAAAATCCCCGATCGCCGAATCCGGTGTCAATAGCCTCCGTAGTATCCCATTCTCAGCTCCCAGCACCTATACGCCATATTCCGATCCTGGGATCCTACAAGGAGGATTTTCCAACGTACATTTATCCCGTAAGAAGCATAATACAAGTATACCCAAATCACAAAGACAACATCATCATCACATATCCACTAATATAAACATTTGAATACAATACCGAAAGAAAAATACATATATCGAAATCAAAGCTCCAAGTGTCCGCTGCACGCTCCAAGCTCAACGCTGCTGCGACCTAACGCCACCTGCACGCATCTATTGTACATAAGCTTATAGAAAGCTTAGAGGGTGGTGAAAGTGTGTGCACAAGGTGAGTACCAAGTATGCAACACAATGCCATAAATTATACAATATCAGAATAAACGGAAATACTAACAAGATCATGAATCATACGATATCAGAGTAAGCGAAAATATATTGGTAAGTCCATGAGTGCCATCAGCCATACCAAGGCTATGCAATGCAAGGCATGAATGTTAACGGCCATATCAATGCAGAAACGTAGTAACCCAAAATGTCATATGCCGTGGATGTAATGCAATATGTGGTGAGAATGGAATGACCATGCTGGAGTGTGAAATCGGGATGATAGTATGTAGTATCGCAGGCTATGGGATCCATCACAAGGGACTTCTATCCAAACCAGTCCATACCTAAATTTGGATAGTCAGACTCAATGTAGTAGACTCCTGATCTCAGGTTAGTCGCGCGCCCCGACCGAAACCCTTGCTATTACGAAGGTACACAATAATTATTTGCGCACCACCAGCCCGAGTGGATAGTGAATGAATGAATGAATGAGTATACAACCCCTGCTCAATAAGTCCACGTATCAATACTGTACATCTCTGAGATCATCACCGGGGTCTAGTATACTCTAGCCACTTGCCGCCCCATCTAGCGCACAACTAGGTAAGTGGAAGAGACCTCACTATCCGCCTGCTAGCAGTATACCAATGCCTACCCGACTCGTAGATAGCGGACCCATTTAGGAGCTGGTCAGACTCAGCCTAGCTATGTCTATTCCCTCAGGCGGGTAAGGCCACACCCCCTTTCAACTGACCACGACACAGTGAGAGACACGGCCTACTGGTATTCGGAACTCGGGTGCTCATGTATCCACTCAGTCTCGACGTTGGAGCGTCCTCCGGTACCAAGAGGGTTTAGGGATTTTCACCCAGGGACATCTATGGTGACCCGATGCTAGTAACAGATTTTCGGTGTCCCATCTGGAGGCTACGGCCTTGATGTCGCTAGGGCATATAGTAATCACAACACACAATGCAAGATGCATGAGTCATACAATCTAGTCATGCATCAATCCCCCGCATACCGTGCGCTCATGTGAGTCGATCTCCACTTATCAGGGAGTCACATAACAATCTGCCTAATGCCATATGCAATGGTCAACCACATCTTATAACAAACATGCAAATGATGCGTATGTATATGTATCATGATGCTATGATGTCACATACTCATAATCGGTATCGACAACCGGCACCGATAATCGGCCTTGACAATCGGAATTGGTAATTAGCCTAACAAAGGGCCTAAGGAAAGGTCACGATGTGGACATTTAACCATCATTGCTCCCAAGGAGTGGCCCACATAAAGCCAAACGTATCGTGGGCCCATGGCCTCACACAAGGACCTAATACACATCACTATGGGCCTCACTTATGGGCCGCATATGCATCACATTAGGCCTCACTCATGGACCTCATGTACATCACAATGGGCCACAATACATGGGCCGAAAAATACATCTCATTGGGCCTTACCAAATGGGCCGGAAATATATCATAATTGGCCTTACCAAATGGGTCGAAAATACATCACAATGGGCCTCAACCCATGGGCCCCAAATACATCTCAATGGGCCGCAAATACATCATATTGGGCCTCATACAAGGGCCTCATATATCACATCGGGCCTTATCAAATGGGCCCCAAGTATATCACATCGGGCCTCGCCAAATGGGCCCTCAATACATTACATCGGGCCTCATCAAATGGGCCCTAAATACATCAAATGGGCCGTATCAACGGGCCACACCAACTACACCATTCATCCATCTATAGAGATCATTTTAGAGTATTATCCAAAAAAAAATGAATCATATCAAGAGATAATCTGGACCATACCACACATAACAATGGTGATAATGATTTCCACTGTTAAAATTAAGAGGGCCCACCATAGCGTTTATCTTTCATCCAGTCTGTTCATAAGGTCACAAAGACCTGAACTGAGAGGAAAAAAAATATCATATTGGTCCAAAACTTCTGTAACCCAAAGGGGTTTCAATGGTGGACGTTCAATCCCACTGTTTCTGCAGTGTGGTCCACTTGATAACTAGATCTGTCTTATTTTTAGTCTCAGGCCTTGAGACGAGCTTGCTAATTGGATGGACGATTAAGATGTAACACATACATCAGTGGGCCCCACAGAACTGCTGACGTCATGGGGCCTACTGATGGACAGTATAGATGAAGCACATACACCGTGCGGTGGGTCCCACAGAATTATTGACTTCAAATACAGTAGCACGATGTTATTGGAGTTAGGCCGTCCATCAGATGAACGGCATGGACAAAATATATACATCATGGTGTGGGTCCCACCGTCCAGCCATTTGGACGATGTGGATAATACCCATACATCACCGTGTGACTGATGTCCACGTCTAGACCGTTGGATAGTCTGGATCACGAGATGAACGGGGTGGACATCCAATTCATATAATCAGGGTGGTTCCCATGTGGTGGGCCACACACTCCTTTCTCTCTGTGTGTGTGTGTGTGTGTGTGTGTATAATATAATATTATACCCAAAAACGGTCCAGCATCCAGAGGGTCTGGACGCTCTCTGGACGGACGGTGTGTGTGTGTGTGTATATATATATATATATATATATATATATATATATATATATATATATATATATATATATATATATATATCTTGCATTGTGTTTTGTGATGGTTAAATGTTCACATTGGGACCTTCCCTTAGGCCCTTTATTAGGCCGATTACCGATTCCGATTATCGATACCGATTATCGGTGCTGGTTGTCGATACCGATTATGAGTATGTGACAGCATAGCATCATGATACATACCCATATACATCATCTGCATGTTTGTTATGAGATGTGGTTGACCATTGCATATGGCATTGGGAAGATTGTTATGAGACTCCTTGATAGGCGGAGACCGTCTCACATGAGCGCATGGTATGCACGGGATTGATGCATGATTGGATTGTATGACTCATGCATCTTGCATTGTGTGTTGTGATTACTGTACGTCCTAGCGACATCAGGGTTGTAGCCTCCACAGGCATGACGTGGATGGCCAGATGGGACACCGAAAATCTATTACTAGCATCGGGCGGCCATAGATGACCCTGGGTGAAAATCTCTAAATCCTCTTGGTACTAGAGGACACTCCAACGTCGAGACCAAGTGGATACATGAGCACCCGAGTGTCGAATACCAGTAGGCCACGTCTCCCACTGTGTCATGGTCGGTTGGAAGGGGGTGTGGTCTTACCCGCCTGAGGGAGTAGACATACTAGGCTAAATCTGACCAGCTCCTAAATGGGTTCGCTATCGACGAGCCGGGTAGGCATTCATATACTGTTAGCAGGCGGATAGTGAGGTCTCTTTCACTTACCCAGTTGTGCGTTTGATGGGGTAGTAAGTGGCGTAGAGTGTAATAGACCCCGGTGATGATCTCAGAGATGTACAGTACTGATACGTGGACTTATTGAGCAGGGGGTGCATACTCATTCATTCATTCATTCACTATCCACTCGGGCTGGTGGTGCGTAACTAATTATTATGTACCTTCATAATAGCAAGGATTTCGGTTGGGGCGCACGACTAACCTGAGATCAGGAGTCTACTACATCGAGTCTGGCTATCCAAATTTAGGTATGGGACTGGTTTGGATAGAAGTCCCTTGTGATGGACCCTATAGCCTGCGATACTACGTACTATCATCCTGATTTCACACTCCAGCATGGTCATTCCATTCACACCGCATATTGCATTACATCCACGGCATATGGCATTTTGGGTTACTATGTTTCTGCATTGATATGGCCGTTAGCATTCATGTCTTGCATCGCATAGCCTTGGTACGGCTGATGGCACTTATGGACTTACCAGTATATTTTCGCTTACTCTGATATCATATGATTCATGATCTTGTCAGTATTTCCATTTATTCGATATTGTATGATTTATGGCATTGTATTGCATACTTAGTACTAACCTTGTGCACACACTTTCACCACCCTCTAAGCTTTATATAAGCTTATGCACGATAGATGCGTGCAGGTGGCGTTAAGTTGCAGCAACATTGAACTTGGAGCGTGCAGCGAACTCCTGGAGCTTTGATTTCGAGATATGTATTTCTCTTTCAGTATTGTATTCAAATGTTTGTATTAGTGGATATGTAATGATGATATTGTCTTTGTGATTTGGGTATACTTATCTTATGCTTCTTACGGGATAAATGTACGTTGGAAAATCCTCCTTGTAGGATCCCAGGATCGGAATCTGGCATATAGGCGCTAGGAGCCAAGAATGAGGTACTACGGAGGTTGTCGACACCAGATTCGGCGATCAAGAATTTTGTGAGCCCGGTTTCTGAGTTTGGGGCGTGACACTTAATGCCGTCTTCTTCGGCCGAATCCTCCATATCGGCCAAATTCACCAGGTATCCATCATCCATCTTTTTTAGGCTCTCTTTGAGCCTTTTTATTCTAGCCGTTAAATCGGCATAGTGGATCTCATTTCTTGGCGTTCTGATCATGGAATTTCTTTGATAGTACAGCGTGGAACCGGCCAATAAGGAACAATGTCCCTCGGCAAGGTGTCACTCAATCACGTTACTTTTGGGATGGTTTGCACAATACTCTTCGAGTTCTTCTTCATTAATATTTTTGTTGGGTGGCCAAATTTATTCCTTCCAGTGAACCTGATCGTTGCCACTTCTTTTCCGTAATAATAACCCTCATTGGCATTCAAAGTGGCCAAGAAAGGTCTATTATTGGCCAGGACTAACTCGACCTTATATTGATTCCAGAAAATCACAAACTGGTGTAGGGATGACGGGATGCATGCAAATGAATGAATCTAGTCCCTCCCAACAATGTAGTATAGCTCGATAAGGTACGACTAAGAAAAATGGTGCTAATACTATTTTAGTTCCAACAGTCAAATCGACTGGTAAGACACGTGGGTGTTCATGATATGACCGATGAAATTACTGATGGTCACCTCTGATGGAATTAAATTAGCTGAGGTTTTTCCTAATTAAAACATCATTCTTAATAGTAACAGGTTAACCGTGGCCCCATTGTCAACCAAAATTTTAGTAAAGGGGCATCCTTCGAGGTGAGCCGATATGTATACCGTCTTAAGATGTTGCATCATGTCGTGGGTAGGTATATCGATAATCACCCTTTCATATGTAGTCCATGCCTCTGTTGTAATAGTATTAACATGAGGGGCTTCATCGACCTTGAATTCATTTCTAGCATCATCTTCAAATGGGAAGGAAGCATGTTGTATTATTATTGGGGGAAATACTCTTCCACATCACCCGTCATCCTGTTCGGTTAAGTGAGTCTATCTTGGAAACTAAATGACAATGTGAAAACTATGTTACAATGAAATACAATTGATGGCAATGTCCCCAACATAATTTCATCATTTGGACATTGCCCCCTTAGTGTTTCGAGGTATGCTTCCTTTAGGACATCTTTTATCTAACTCATGCACTCATTGGCCACAAGTTCAACCAAATCATCAGTCGGTGAGATGATTTTCCATGCTTCGGTGGTCAATGATATCTCATTACCCAACCATTAATCCACCGAGAAACACTCATCGTTGAGGTAGTCTGATAAGTTACCACATCTATCCTCTTCTTTAAGACTCGCCGATCGATTAGTCTGGTCGAGAATACTCAAGTCTTGGTTTTATAGCATAGGAGACAGTACTGCTACTACTATGTGTACTACCACCTGGCTTTCACGTACTCTGATTCTCCAGAAAGGCTTAGGCAAGCTCACTTCTGACCAAGGAGGTCTCACGTTCTCCTCTAACTTCCTTTTTATCACAGCCCGATGCCTTTTCCATATACATTTTTGGGTCTGAGTTAACACTTCTGGTACCCACTAGAATTTCGAATGGGTAACTCGCTTCCATACTCCTTCTCAAGTCATAGGGGGTTTGATCATCCTTTGGCTCGGTGGTTCCATTTGCTGGCAGTAAGTGGGAGCCATCTGTTACAGTCAATGATGGGTAAGTGGGAGCCATCTATTACAGTCAGTGATGGTTGTTACTTGTATTGGCTTAGGGGCCACGCAATGACCTCTCCATTTTGTCTCGAGAGGGTCCCCCCATCTACAAATAGTTCTTCGAGCACACTGCTCACATAGCTGAGAACCCTGAATGGTTGTCCCAACCATGTCTAGCCGATTATCATTCAAATGAGAGGGCCAGCGATACCCTTGTACTAGTTGATGTGACACTTCTCGTTGATTGCCCGGTCCAAGATCGACCTTCAGCCGCGGCTAATTCCTCAAATTAGCCGTGACTATGTTGACCTCGAAGTTAGATGGGAACGGGTTTGTATCGATCAACATGGCTTCCTCACCATTCTCGGGAAACTTCAATAATCCGCAATCGATGTGATCCTGTATAACGTTCCTGAACACAACGCATTTGTTAGTTGAGTAGGAACGAGTTCCATGCCATTTGCGATATTCAGTTTTTCGTAACTCGTTGGCCAATGGTATCTTATGATCCATAGGTATTTTGATAAATTTTCCGACCAAAAAATGTCAAATATTTCATCAGCTCTAGTGATGTCAAAGGTAAACCTTTTGAGCCTTCCATGAAGTTGAAGCGGTCGATTCTGCTTTGACTAGTGCAAAACATACTAGTGGCTTTTTAGCCACCACTTTAGCAATTGCGATCTCATAATTTGGATTGTTGTAATATGTCCTGAATGAAGAGTTCTTTTGCTTGATTCCTTCTTGCAGGAGTTCTTCATACCAATAGACATTTTTGGTCAAACCGTACAAATCTATGAACTCTGTGTCTATGAACTTCTTACGAAGTTTGTATTCAAGCCCATTTTGTGCGAGTTGCACAAATTCATCTTCGGTCATGACAACCTTACAATGACTTTTTCCCCTCTTAAACCGTGTGATATAACTCTAACACGTTTCTCCAGGCAACTGTCGAAAATGTGTGAGATCGATCATAGTGATATAACACTCACACGTTTCTCTGTGAGATCGAAAATGTGTGACATCTATGAACTCTGTGCCTATGAACTTTCATCTCTTGCCAAGTATGTATTGAATCTGGCAATAGGTTCGACTACCACGTGAAGGCCGCTGCCATTAGTGAATGAAAAAATAACTTAAATTTATTATAGTCATTGTTCTCCAATTCTCCACATTGCATTGTAAATTGGCCAACATGTTCAATGGTCGATTGATTAGGCTCGCCCGAAAGTAAGAAAAAAATTGGTCGATATTTCCTTGACAATGGGTGTTGTCGATCTATCCAATCGGGGTATGGTTTATGATACACAAGGATAGTGTTGCGGCCGAGTACTTAACCAACAAATTCTTGGAAAATTTGTACAATCTGGTCGCGACCCATTCGTAGAGGTTCTAAGACTGGCAGGTGGTCTAAGTCAAATCGGTTCATATTATCCTGAAATCTAGGGAACTGTTGGGGATTGAATCTGCCTGACAATCCTTGATTCATGTTCTCTGGTATTAAGTTCATAGCCTCTCGCTCCAGTCACCTAACTTCCACAGAAGGTGGCATATTTCCTATCTCCTGGATAAGAACTGGTGGTGGATTACATTGCTGAGGCGGCATGGGTGGTAGTGGGGCTGCATTGCCAATAGAACTTCCCTTGGCATTGTATGGCGTTACTGATGGTATTCGTTTGACCATCACAACTATTAATCGATGCATGGCTTCAGTCTGGCTAGCCATATATTGATTAGAATTTTCATCTTGAATACGGAATTGCTCTCCTTGAGCCCTTCCATATTCTTGCACAAGATCAATGCTCATCTATACATCTCGGAGCACGACAGCTACCTCGTCTATGAGAACAATCTGAGAAGTTAATGCTCCTCCCTGATCCCCAATAGCAGGCATTGGACGATTGTTTAAATTCAACGCCTCAGGGGCTGTTGGAATTGGCACTTCCTCTACTGGAGGTGGTGCGGTTATCGTAGATGGATCGACCCCAACAATATAAGCACTTCTTTATTCATAATTGTCAATATTATACTGGTAAGTTAGAGACAAGATCCCACCGGGCGTGCCAAATATTTGTTGTCATTGTTTTCGGTTGTTCATGTGCAAGCATGCCAGAATTGAAATTGCAACTTCAATTCAAACCGAACAATATTGACCCCAAGCGCCAAGATAGGCAGTCACATGGTGTATGACTGAGATATGATGAGATCGGTCGCCTATTTAGCCACTTGCTTAAAGTGTAAAAAGGATCAGACGATATTTAAAGAGTGACATTCATACTCTGATAATGGGTTACTCATTTGCTTTCTATACGAAAGGACTTTTCAATACAGATAAAATGAAATGAGGAAATGATTCTTATAGTCGGTCGTGGAGAAAAGCTGTAAAACACCTTTCTGATTGAAGAATCTTGCATGCAAGCGTAAACTCAAATTACAGCTAAAAGTTACCAACTACTTGACTAAAACTACATATTACACTACGAAATGTAAACAGCATGTTGGAAGATAAAATATTACACTAAGAAATGTAACTTGCTTGACAGTGAAAGTAAAAGATTACACTATGGAATGTAAATTGACTAGTAATTGAAAAATAATTGAAAGATAGATTTTGGTTTGATTGGGTTGGTATGATACGAAATTTTTCTCTTATATTCTTCTTCTATTTATAACCTTAACTTATCCATCTGGATCATTCTCACTCTCTAAGGGTTACCATAAACATTCAACACTACTCGATTTCCTCTGTTTCTCATTTTGTCATATGTCCTATAACTTCTTTCACATGATTGCTTCTTCATCGGTCGCTCAAACAATGACGCGATACCGTTTGATATGCTCCAACTACTATTATCAAGAAATCATTATTGTACATATATGCAGATCTTCAAATACACCATACAAATGTGTACATATCACACATAACTACATTTAATTGGTTCTCGAAGAGAATAGCGATAATAGAGATGAACAATCACCACTCGAATATGAAACAAATCTCATACGCAACTTTGTGTCTACATTTCATGGAACTTGGATAGCATGACGATCTATTGATAATATCCTGTACCACGCCAAAATTCCAATAACCAACATAAATGTTTTGAATTTTTCTGTAATCTTTGTTGATGATATTGAGCTTCGCTCGTTGGCATCAATGGTCGCCAATGGCATATACAAACGCTGTTGTTATATATTTAAAGCATCAACAACATCTGTCATGCATGTGAAACTTTTGTCACAAAAAGTTTTTAAACGCAGGCATTCAATGACCACTGTTTTTTGTGGTGTGGTCCACTTGATATTTGGATCTGTTTGCATTTTTAGATCATGCCATAAAATGAGCTGGAGAAACGAATGGACGGCATGGATATAATACACATAAATCCGGGTGGGTCCCACAGTCAGGGATCCACCGAAGTCTCGTCCATGTGATTGAATGTTTATGCGCAGCGCTAGCACGTGTTTGCTCAGGAAGGTTCTTATTGTTGGTTACGAATTGCGATGCTGGTGGGAGGATAGTCCAGCTAAGCATGGGCACCCATGCACGGTCACTTTCTGACACGTGCACATTTGGCGTACGTGTACATCAATCCAAGCCGTTATGATTGTGACCTCAAGGATACTTCACAAAAAACCGGACAAGGAACCTACCGGAGTTACTCTAGCAAACCGAGATCACGTGGGTAAAGATTTGATGAGATCCACCCGTCCATTAGGTTTGCTGCTTCATCTTAACCGTTGAACTCAAAATTCGTAATAATCCAAAGCTCAGGTAGGCCACTCCAAATGAAAAAGTTCTTACGTAATGAAACCTTTTGTGGACCACAGGGTCCAGAGTATTGTTTATCTGCCATCCAATCCATTCAGGTGGGCCATACCTCGTGAAATAACAGGTATAAGATGTTTTTACGAATAATTCTTATGGGTAACCCGTCGGAGGACGCGGATTTGCTGCGATGTCGGATCCAGCCAGGTGGTACGACCCTGATAGTGGGCCCACTTTGATGTATGCATTGTATATCCATGCCGTCCATCCGTTTTTCCACTTAAGTTTGGGCATAGTCACAAAAATAGAGGCGGATTCCAAATCTCTTGTGGACCAAACGACAGGAAAACAGCGGTGATAGCATACCATTAAAAAGTTCCTAGAATCCCAGTAATGTTTATTTGCCATCCAAGCTGTTGATTAGGTCACCAGGGAAATGGACGAAGGGAAAACAGAAATAACCGTTGGTCTAAAACTTTTGTGGCCCGAAAAAGTTTTTAATGTTAGGAGTTCAATCTCTAATGTGTGGTCCACCCGAGATTTGATTTGGACCTGCCTCATTTTTGGACCATGCCCTAAAATGAATTGGAAAAACGGATGGACGGCGTGGATATGCAAGACATACATTGAGGTAAGCCCCACGGTCAGGATTGCAGCCACCTCGCCCTGGCTGGATCGGAGGTTGCAGCTAATCCGCCCCCTGGCTTGAGTGTTTAATCATCATGGTTTTTGTGATCATGGCCAAATGCGGGTAGTATACCTGATGGACGGCGTGGATTTCACTGACATTAAGTCGTTTCCCTATAGCCAGGTGCGTGCGGAAACGGATTGGCTACTCGCCTGCCACCAGCCAGGCTGGTGGTCGGTGCTTTGTGGGCCCCACCATGATGAATGTGTTTCATCCATGCCGTTCATCTATTTTTATAGATTATTTTATGATATGAGACAAAAAGGTGAGGTATATTCCAATCTCAAGTGGACCATATTACTGGAAACAGTGTTGATTGAACGTGGACCATTAAAAACTTTTTGAGGGCCATAAAAGTTTTGGATCAAGTTTATCTTTTTTTTTTTTCATCTAGTATGTCTAATCTAATCAACCTATCGAATGTCAAATAAACATTATAGTGAACCTTAGGAGTATTTTAATGGTGAATATCCAATCACTATTGTTTTCCTGTGGTGTGGTCCACATGAGATATATATCCCTCTCGTTCTTGTGATTAACTCTAAAATTATTTGTAAAAATGGATGAACGGCATGGATGAAACACATACATCATGGTGGGGCCCACAGAGCACTGACCATCAGCCACCCGGCTAGTGGTAGGGGCAGTAGCCAATCCGTTTCCAGTGCGAAGGGGTTTTCTCTCACAAAGCACCTGACGGGAAGTTCCTGCGCAAGGATTCTAAGTGGGGCCTGCTGTGATGTTTGTGAGAAATCAAAGCCGTTCATCATTTTTTCGACCTCATTTTAAGAAATTCTACCAAAAATGAGTAGGATCCAAAACTCAAGTGGGCCATAGGAGATGAAAGAGTGGCGAAAGGAATGCCTACCGTTGAAACCTTCCTAGCTCTACCTTGCTTTTTATATGCCATCTAAACCGTTTATGAGGTCATTTTCACTTAGATAAAGTGAAAAAACCAAAATATATATATATATATATATATATATATATATATATATATATATATATATATATATATATATATATATGTTAAAAACTTTTATGGGCATATAAATATTTCAACGGTGGTCACTAAATCTCACTGTTTCCTCTCGTGTGGTCCATTTGAGCTTTTGATCCTCCTCGATTTTGATCCCCCGTCATAAAATGATCTTAAAAAACTGATAAAGGGGTTAGATTTTACATAAACAACTAAGTACGTCCAACACAGATCCTTGCGCAGGAACTTCCTGCGAAAGCCGCCAAAGCACCGGCACTTAGGCACAATGACTAGGACCGTTGATTTGACTGCCCAACGGGTGAATGGGACGGAGACGGATTGGCTACTCCCCCTGACACCAGCCCCATGGCTGTGGTCGGTGCTCTTTGGGCCCCACCACCATGATGTATTTGTTTCATCCATTCCGTTCATCCATTTTTACAGATCATTTTAGTGATTTATACAAAACAATTTAGGGATATAAATCGTAGGTGGACCACACCACAGGAAAACAATAATGATTGGATATCCAATATTAAAATCCTCCTAATGCCCATTGTACTTTTTATTTGACATCCAATCTGTTGATTAGGTCATAAATACCCAGATGAAGAGAAAAAATATATATCAGCTTCATTCAAAACTTTTATGGCCCCAAAACGTTTTAAATGATCAACGTTCATTCAACATTGTTTCCTGTAATGTTGTGCACTTGAGAGCGAGATATATGTTATTTTTTCTTTCATATCATAAAATGATCTATAAGAAATATATGGACGGCATGGATGAAACACATACATCATGGTAGAGTCCACAGAGCACCGACCACCAGCCAATGGCTGGTGGCAGGGGAGTCCGAATGGGACATATCCCAAAAGTAATGGGAATAGACAGTAGTGTCTCTACGGTCATTGGAATCGAAAAGGAATGATTACGTGGTGCCCCACAAGGGTCGTTCCAGATTTAATGTTCAAAAATTGGATGGTCCTAGTTCAATCTCTCGCAGTTGTGGCATATAGATCAGCATGTGGTGGCCCACCAGATAACCGGTCCCAATTGCCATGCATGTTTGCAACATGAGCAAGGACATCCACAGAACCGGGGTTGAATCTGAACAATTGATTATTTATTTAGATCATCTATTTTATGAACAGTAATCAACGGTTGGGATCAACTTTTAACAATTCAATGACCCATGCATGTGTATGGATAGTCGTAGTCTGCTGAGTTCCAAACTAATTCGCGGGTGGAGATATTTCGGGGGTGTGGACCCTTTGCAGTGGTCCCGATTGGACATGCCGACAACCGAGGTATCATGCTGCCACGCGACGAGATTCCAACAGAGCCGTACAAATGATAGTGAAAGGAGAGGAGAGAGAAGCCATGTGGGCTGCTGACCGGCTGTTTCGGTCGTGTTGATAGGCCTGGTGCTATGTGACTGTATAAATCCACTCCGTCCATCAGCTTTTCAAGATCACAAGAGGACAGGATTCAAAAATCTTGAAAAGCTGTTTCGTGCAGCGTGGTCCACGTGAGCTTTGGATCTGACTAATTTTTCTTTCATCTACTATTTTGAGATTAGAGACTGATAGACGGAGAGGATTTCTCATGAGCTTTGAAAAATGTTTTGGTATATGCTTTTTGATAATTAAAAAATAATAATAATAATTCAAAACTCGCTCCCTCTTCCTCTACACCTGGAAATTCAAAAGTTGTGCGCCAATGTCACGTCGACCCATATAATATATCTACACCAATGTTAATACTGCACGAACCAAGAATTCAAATTGTAATGTAGCCAATTCATAAAAATAGCCTGCACCAGTCAAAATATTTGAATTCGAGTGCAAACCATCTAATGATTTGATTGACCTGATATTCTGTTGATATACTGGTTATGGTGTGGTGCATAGATTTAATGGGTTGGATGCCCTACCGATCATATGTGTGCCCACAACTTCTAACCTTCATTACTTTTTAAATGAAATTTAAATAAGAGTTTTTTTTATAAAATATAAATGCCTAAGAAATTTTACAATAAAAGTCCCTGTGTTGAAATATTGTAGTAACATTTGCTCACTTGATTTATTAGTAATATGGTGATATTTTCAAAATCTCCACCATATTGGTTAATCTACTCAGGTGGATACATGGTAGAATATGTGAATAATTTAGGGTTTGATGCTTGATTATCTTACCTATTTTTGATACTCTATATTGACCCCTAAACAATATTATTATGGCATTTTTCAAAATCTTATTATAAATTATTCTCTTTGAAAATTTGAATGGGGAGAGATTTTCAGAGGGAAAGAAAACAAAAGTAAAGTGGAGAAGACAAGCAGATAAAATCCAAGCTTCATACACCCTCGTATAAATCTAAGCCGTAATAAATATGTGGATTTTCAAAATTCCATAAAAGTTATTTTTCTATTTTTAAAATATCATTAAATGCCTTATAAAATCTTAAAGGCCACCCTTCTAAAAGTAATTGGATGGCCAAAAATGTTTGTTTACTTTTGACTTTACATTCGGGACGTTTGCCACTGAGAAAGCTTTTAAATGGCATATGGGATGACATATCCTTGAATTGAACTGTTCATTTATTCATATAGCTATGAATAAGCTAAGATGTTAAGCTAATGCCAATAAATTGATTTTAAGATTTCATGGAAAATAGACTGTTAAGATTGAAAGATAAAAAACTTCAATCATCATTTTGAAACAACTATTAGATAGATTCTATTTACACTTACGGAGGCACGTCCAAGTGGACTAATGAGATGGGTCCTTGCTCTTGCTCCGGTGGTAGACTCCCAGGAGTTTCAACACCTGGTCAAGGGTTCGAGTACCCATAGGTGGTGAAATTCCACTAACGTGAGTATGTGGGGGTGTGTGCGCGTGTAAATAAAAATAATTTTTTTTTTTTTTTTTTAAAAAAGTAGACTAATGAGATACCACAACGCATCCATTCTACCTACAACTCGAAGATCTTTTACCTCGTATCATTCGACAATACATCACCTGCCAAAATAAAATGATTTAGATATACACATACACTCACAGATGAGACACTACGACGAAGGACACATAGCCCTCACACAAATGATACGTGTAATCGAAGTAGCATGTTCGACAAGTTTGTAAAAACTAGTCAAGATATGAAGTCTATCGCAATCTAGATATAATCCACAAAGATCTCTCTCACAATCCTAGTAAAATGGAAACTTCCCCGAAAACGATTGGAGTTTTCATGGAAACTATGAAGGCTCTAGAAGCTGATTCCTCCCAAAATGGAAAGGAATTAAGAGACGAAATGAGCAGTCTGAATTCAGCTAGGATACGGACTAATCCTATAATCTTCAAGGATCTTTGTAGCCAAGCCGATAAGGAGATATTGATGTGGGTGATCACCCTCCTAAATCTATATAAGGAACACTCGATGAAGAGCTTCAGGCCCTCACCAACACACACATACACACAATCTCTCTACACAGCACAATGTTATTTATCTTTGTTCTAGCTTTTAGTTTCTCAACTTCTATCCTGCCCTGTTGTTGAATGTCCGGAGTTTAGGATAACTTAGATCGTTGATGTCTAGCATCATAGCTATAGTACACCTAGGAGTAGTGTAAATATCTACAACCTATTGTCGTCAGATCCTCGATCAATTGAGTCCATACTTGAAAGATCACACTCTGATCACATCATGTTGACCATTTACTTCGATTGTTTGTCCAAACAGGCGTTCGTAAATATTTATCTTTTATATATTTTTTTGCTTATTTTATATTTTCGCTAAATGTACTAAACCTTATCATAAATTAATAAAATTAGTGATTCAACCTTCAGTTTTTAATTCTTTCCCTCTATTACCATATTGCTGAGAAATTTGAGGCCTGTGATCAACGTTGAAAGAAAAGTCATTAGTTCAAAGTAAAAAAGAATTCATTTAGGACTAATTTTCCAATTCTAAATCGCTTAATCGCTGCAACATTGGTGGTTGAAGAGTTAGGTCAACTTTCATATTCTACTTTATGTTACTTATCATTTTAAAGTAATACATTAGTTTGATGATTCTAAGACCCAAAGTAATTTAAACTATGCGAAATGGGGGGTATCTGTTATATCTTATTTATGACCGATCGGAACAGATCCAATAAGGGAATGGCATGTGGCATTATACAAAGGGTAGGAGGTGTATGAAGAAGTTTCCTGAGAGATACAGTATGATTTTTATGGAATTATAGTTGGCACTGAGTTGACGCTACACATCATATGAGGATGATGGATAATCAACAAGGTATTGCAGTCGAGATAAGTAAAAGCTTGGAGTACGATTGAGAGGCAAAATGTGAATGAGAAGGTAGAATGGAGTTCAGTCGATAAAAGATGAATACTCGAAAGAGAAATGCACATAGAAAAAGGATCTAGATGATGACTCTTCAACTGTCATAATTGCCGAATTGAAGAGAAGAAATGCTTGAATAGAGACTGCATGAGAGATCTATAAGTAGTAGAGGAAATCAACAAAGAAAGGCGTCTCACACCAATCAAACCAAATCAAATTTATCAACTTACTTTATCTCAATCCATCCTACGAATAACGATAATTCAATATGATAATTCGTAATTGTAAAATAGGTCCATGCTCATACATTGGACTTGATACTTATCTAATATCAAGTAGTTTTTTCAAGAGATGCATTCTTGTCACCGCTCTTAGTGATTGATTATGAGTTTTTCCTTTTGTCTGATTGCATTGGTATACTTAAAGGTTATTTCTTGTGAAAGGCAAAGCACAACCCACTTTTCAAGGAAGACTTTCACTTTTTAATTATTACATGATCGCTATAAAAATTCCTAAGTGGCAAAATAGGCAACTAATCTTCTTAGATTTTGGTTATATATGTTCATATTGGACGTATCTGCATATTTCAGCACTTGTGGTTAAAGTTAATCCATATGAATTGAGCTGATATATCGATTCTAGCACGCTCACACACCACATGGAACAAAAACAACTAAGTGCCTATAGTATAGAAAACTCACTATGGGATCTATCCCGAGGCCATTGGTTTGCATAGGCTGATAATTGTGTTTTCGTTCATTGTACTGGAATTGCCTTATATGAGCAGTTTAGATGACATATAAATACCAGTGAAAGGTTTATGAAGGTTGTGTACTGTGATTCCTACCTTTCTTATGGTGTGGTCCACTTTAGATGTATTTTAAAAAATTAAAAAAAATAATAATAATAATAATAATAATAATTTTTTCCTACATCATATTGGAATTACCTTATATGAACGGTATAACATATAAATATTAGTGTACAGTTTAGGGAGGTTGGGCACAATGATTCTACTTTTTCTTATGGTGTGGCCTGCTTTAGCTTTGTATCTACGTCATTTTTATTTGGCTAATGTCATGATGTGGAGAAACTGATAGACGGAATGGATATCATGCAGACATGACCTCCCTTAGGCCGACTACTCCAACCTAATGCAATAAACAAATATGGAGGCTACGTCAGTAGGTGACAAATACGATGTGGTGGATCATCTAATAAACGGTACATGTAGATGTGGTCCTGCTTATCGTGTCTACTGCTCATTAGGTGGTCCCCACAACGGTGGCCGACAACCCCAAAATGTCTACCTCAGGGGGCAGTCCTCTCTCTCCCCATGTGTATATTATTTTAATGAGGAATGCAAGTATGTAACGCTGAATTCGTGAGAGTTACACACGTGTGTAGGTCCGGCCGAGAGTGCCGGCGTGAACCTTGATATTAGATGTTGCTCAGTGGGGTTTCAAAATCATGTATGTGTTTTATCTGCACCGTCCATTCATTTTGGATAATTATTTTAGGAAATGAGTCCAAAAATGAGAGAGATGCGAATCTCAGGTGGACCATATCACAGGAAAATAATGGTAATTGAATAGCAACAATTAAAAACTTCCTAGATCCCACAATAATATTTATTACCCATCCAACTAATTTATTTAAGTCAGATAGACTGGATGAAGGGTGTTGATGTAGAAATCTGGTTTGTTCCTTCTGGACCTGCTTACCTACCACCGGGAATGGATAAGGAAGACCTTGGCTAGAGCAAGGACCCTCCGATGCCTAAGTCAGGAAAGGGATATGGGTCTAATCGAGTATTGAGGGTTTAAAGCTAGAGATTGTGCATACCTTTCACCATTAGAGGTACCTCTATTTATACCTTATGAGGGGCGGCGAAACAGAGAGATTCTCATATTTAGTAGGGGCGTATTATAGAGGGATTTGGATCCGAATGTGTGGTGAATCTCCCGATATCTTGGGATCCCGAGCATGTTGCGGATATCCTCCGAGGATCTCGGACAAATCTCTTATCGCGATAGATTTCCTAGATCTTCAGCCAATATCTCTGGTGGATTTGGTCAGACCTTGATAGGATGTAGTGTAATACCCCGAACTTTTCAATACCGAGTATTGAAAGTTCTTGAGTGTTACCATGAAATTTAACTTATTATATACATGTGTACGATACCAATCTAGCTATCCTAACCTTACATCTATTCTCCAACACGAATTTGACCATTGAGAATAATTTTCATTCATAGATTAAGGCATCTCACCGTTGATTTTGAGATAGGATCATCATATACTCAAGTATTCTAACTTGTCCATCATAACCAACCATTTAGTCAACTATTCACCGCTAGGTAAAGATATTTGACCGTCCACTTTAAGTTTGGACCACCTGATCATAGTAAAATAGCTATTCGATCTCAGCATCCGCTCGTACACATATCGAATAAAGATTTTGGTCCCTACATCTTATTCACTACCTATGAATATGCTTAACCCACCCTCAAAACTACAATCCGAGGAACTTACACATGTGAACAAATTACTTTAATCTAATGGTATACATGTTCTATCTCTCAATCACTCCAAAAACCCACTATGTTCATCCGTTTATGAAATTGACCATGCATCCACCTGCATACATGGTCAGAGTACTAACCATCAGGTTCTACTTTTTTTTAACATGTCATCTTACCATCCATTATGTGGTTTGATATATGTACATTCCCTAATTAATTTAGTAAATAAATTTTTGTTCATAATAATTTAAATATAAGTTCTTTTGTAAGAATTACTTAGAAACGTACTTATAACTATGTAGAACCATTATATTTCTCAAATTTCTTATATCAATAATAATTACAAAAATGTCGTTAACCTAGACCCTTGAATTCTAAATCACATGGTTCCCATGATCCGTTTTAGGTAAAATTTTATACAATGCCTATTTATCATAAATTAACCATACACGTTAAATTTCAGCCCTTATATCATTGTAAAAGTGACTCAATTGACAAATCAGCCTCGTAACCGTTGATTTTGTTATCCATCGAGTGAAGAAACCTCGTGAGTAGTCGTAGTAGAATATTTTCTTCATATGAATGACTTCGATTGTCCATAATATGGACCAAGTATGAAATATGAAGACCTCATTTTAGTAGGCTTTTCCTTAGGCGCGAAGTTATCCTTTCGAGGTTTACTAATTCCTTACAAATCTAGATCTTTCGATTTGACCACTTCCTGCCGTCCATCGCAACTCAAATTTGGACCACAATTTGGTCTCATATTACTACAACGTTATATAAAATTTAAACCCCGATCTATGATCCTACACTGTTGAATGTTGAAGCCAATTCCTTTATTTCGCTACAAAAGGTGAAAATTTATATTTAGACTCTTTCGACCATCGATTAACCACCAATTTTTTCCCAACTGTTTGCCTATCCTGACTACCATTTCTTTCAAAATTGGGCCCTGATCATTAAGTGTGGACTGTTAATTGAGATCAAGTTCGTTTTGGCACCCGTTAGGAGAATTTTAAAGATAGGCCAATATAAATTTTGGATCACCAAGAAAATCATATACCCTGGTCTTATTCAACGACCGCGACACACTAGATGAATTGGATTTAAAGAAAGATCGCTAAAAAAGGTCAAATTGGAGAAACCCAATCCAAGTGGAATGTGAAACACACCACCTCTCACACGCCCACTCCTTTATAAGAGGAGTGTGTGCCCTTCTCAACTCACACGCAAACACTCCAAATGTCTAAGGAGGAGAGAAAGAGAGAGAGAGAGAAAGAGAGAGAGAGAGAGAGAGAGAGAGAGAGAGAGGGAGGGAGAAAGAAAAGGAGAAGCCTAGATGCCTATCATCATCTTCCTTCTCTACATATGTGGTGTCTCCCTCTTACTCAAGTGATATCGTAATTTATATAGAAGTTTTTTGACATGGATATCTACTTAGGTTTTAGATCTAAGGCTAAGGTGAGGAATTCCTTTAAAGCTTACAATAATTTGAGTTGATATGATTTATCATATTTTTGCATACTTTTATATTACTGTGATTTTTCATGCAATTGATTGATTTACCATTATTAATTATTTATTCTTTTGGGAATTATGGTTAAGGTATGATTTTAATTATGCGTGATTTTTATGAATTTATGTGGGGTGATGGATACAAGCCTTGCCCTTTACCAATTTTGAGAGCGCCGCGTACTTCCACTATATATTGAATTAGCCTTTTGCTTCTCTCCCCTTATTTTTGTTGAGTTAGCCTATTACTACTCTTTCTTTTATTGAGATAGTTTAATGTTACTTTTCTCCTTTATTAGGTTAGCCTTGTAGTACCTCCCTTTATGGCTTAGGCATGTGTCTTGGGATTCAACAACTCTCATGGTTCAATTTATTTTTCATTTGGTGCAAGTGATGTGTTAGAGGTCTCACGTCTAGTGATTAATATATTTTATCGTGGATGAAATGCGCTTTGAGTAGTGACCCTCTTGTTGACGGATAATTCCATGAATTTTGGGTAGTGGTACACAAATCGATGTAAGTAATTCGCAATGCGTGTTACATAACTTTCAGGATTGGATGTCACAAATAGTCACTCCATGAACAAATCATGTCATATAATTCATCTGATCCGTGTGTTGTGTCGTATTAAGGTGTTCACGTAAATCCATGGTAGCGTTGGACACACTGCGAAACTCCGTAGTTATGGGATACGGGGCGAGCCGGGTTTTCTATGAATTATATTTCACATTGTGATGATCACTATGTATGATAAGCCACACACACTTTACTAGGCATGCATTCATATATATTGGTTACACATACCGATACCACTTATAGTGGTGGAGTACGAGATGTATCGAAACCCTTACATTACTCTTATGAATCTCTTGAATTATTGTTAATCTTAAAGGATAACCATCACTATGAGCAGGACATTGACCCTGTCCAACCGTACATATGATGCAGGTGATGTGCAGATTGAAGACACGGATGACAATCCCCTATAAAAGATTATTCTGAATAAATAAAGAGATAGCTTTATGTTTAGTTTTATTTATTTCCGCTGCAAACTTTGATAATAATAAATCTAATGGAATAATAAATACTCTTATGAATGGTTACTCTTATGAATGGTTTTACTCTTATGAATGGTTACCTTCGTGAAAGTAACTGGATGTGATCTTAATGGAAAGAAAATCAAGATAAGATTTTAAAGCATCTAAATCTTTACATTATTAACACCCGAAATTCTCGGGCACGAGTATGTACTTGAGCAGCGAAAATTCAGGATGTTACATGTGGGCTGAGCCAACTTGGAGTGTGTTGACCTAGGGCGTGCCGACGTGGGGTATACCAACTTGGGATATGTCGACCTGAGTCCTCACGGCCCAAGCAATACCATCCGGGGTTGGGCCGACTTAGGTAATGCCGAGTTGGGAATGCCAACCTGTATCCTTGGTTGAACAGAGGAATGGGTCGCTCCTGACGAACTCTGAAGATCTTAGAATCGACGGAAGTAGTGTTCTTGCGGGCATGTTCTTCGGCCATGAACTCTTAGTAGGAAGCGGATTCCCATGGTGACCGTGCCTCTTCTTCATTTCCTTCTCCATCTCTTTTTCATGGAGAGAGGAGAAGGGAATGGCTTATCTTACGCTTGGTTGAGAGTATAAGGTTCCGACCTGACCTTCTTCTATAGCTCAGTCTCATTCTCCCCATAACAGTAAGCCCCTTGCTTCCAAATCTGTGAAGTGTGCTTGAGAAGTAGGTCGGACCCTTGCGACCAGAGGTGTTTAGTCGGTTCCTCATTAGTGTCGACTTTAGGCAACGTGCACGGGATTCAGAGCATATCTGTAATCATGACACGTGGTGCTCGAGATGGTATGCTCATGGCTCGAGGTCACATGTGCTGTCAGAGGGCCTTTTCGGTGTTCGACCAGTGGGGCGGTGATGCATAGCGCACTGCTTGGTCGTGTGGTCATGCGACGAATGACAAAGCTCCATGTGTCTAGGCGTGGGTGTCAAGGAGTCATTCTGACGGCCGTAATGAATACGACATTTAATGTTGTACGGTTATCATCTTCTATAAAGGGGGGAAGCCCTAATCGAGAAGATTTTTATTTCATGCTGTGAAGAACGGAGCTCCACGTGTCTAGGCGTGGTGTCGAGGAGTCGTTCTGACCATTGTAATGAATACGACATTTAATGTTGCACGATTGTCATCTTCTATAAAGGGGGGAAGCCCTAATCGGGCAGATTTTTATTTCATGTTGTCGCTCCGCATGTTCACCTGTCTCTAACACTTGAACGATTCTTAGTGTGAACTCTGGCGATCTCTTGAAGGCCTTATTCCTCAGTGAGCTCTATTCTTACACTTTTGTCCTTCCCCCCTTTTTTCTTCTTTTCTTTCGGGTCTTCCGGCGTGATTTAGGCCCACAGTCATGTCAAAAAGCTCGAATCCGCTAGAGGGGACCCCGGTCGTGATGGTGGGGCGGATAACCTTCGCCCAATGTCGAACCCACCATCACCATTGATGATGATGAGCGACAGGGACTTTCCCGCATCCCGTGTGTAACACCTTGAAAATCGGGGGTCGAGCATAAACTCAACTCCCGAGTTCCAACGCATCACTTATACAACAAAATGAATGATGATTGAATATTGTCGGTATTAGTGTAGTGAACATGAGTGAGATTAAGCCAAACAGCATATCATACTCCAGAGACAAGTGAGATAGCAAGCGGAAGACTATGATATATAAATAAAATATATAAATTATGGTGAGTCTTCAGAATGTGATAATGTTACCAGGTTAAATAATTACAAGTACAATTCTAAAATATACTAAATGTGGAAGGTCCTCTAGTCAACATCCCTGTAACCCCGTCGATTGAGACACGACTCACATGAAGCCGCCAGAAAATAACCTATACGAGCAAGCATCATAATCAATGCAAAGGTCCGGCTCCGCCTCACAAGCATCGCCATCACCTGCAGCTAAGACAGTCTGGTTGGTATTGCAAACACCGTCCCGTAACGTGGGAGTGAGTGATCAACTCAGTGAAATAATAAAGCATAGGTTAACATGTTATCAGTTCAGTCAAGCAGTAATGATAAAGTAGTACAATCAAACACTCATAACTACTCTTATTAATGCAAGTATGAATGCAGTCATGATGCATGCCCTCACCGCATACTCCCTCATGCGACACCATCTTACGTTCGCGGCATACTTTCATTCCTCAGTGCTCCATATCTTCCAGGCACATGCAATGCGATGATGAGCATGATTACCGAGTTGTTATTAGTCCATTTCAAACAGCAGTATTGGAAAACTAAGGTACCTCCCTTGTATCATTCCCAAACATGATCCATTCTAGGGTCGTCAGTCCTAGTTAATATCATACGATGGTGTGTTTCTAGATCGCTGCAAGGGCTGCCAGGGCTGTTACACGGAACCGTTACACCACTCCCCATCACCCTTTTAACGGTTCATCACTAATTTGATACAGGCCTAGTTCATACTCTATTCACCGTGGCAAAACTCGTCGCCTCACCACAAATTCAGAGTATGCTCGAGGTCACTACAAAGGGCTCGTCACCAATCAGTGTAGGCCGACAGATCGAATATAGTGTCACATACCACCATAATCGGCTCACACTACGGGGAGGCACGTGGCCCCAGCGTAGGCCGACAGCTCGACCACGGTATCCCATACCACCATGCCCGACTCATGAATCTTAGCGGATCGAGGTACCATGGTTAACGAGATTTCACTGGTAAGTTTGGTACCCTAGGTTCAAGCAGTAGCGTCCAAACATTGTGAACATACATTAGACATATCGGGTTACTTAACGAGCCTAACTAGCTCGAGCGCACAATCAACTGAACGACATGAAGTGCATAAGCACTTCGCGTGGCCTAACCACTGTCGCCAACCGAAGTACGAATCGGGTTCGTCGGACACATCCTACGTGGCGAATGAATCTCAGCCACGAATTCAATCCCGTTACCGATTGTCTGGACTATAATCATAGCCCCAAACACAAACAATCCATGACTAGAAGCATGTAGAGTAAAGTAGAATAAACAAAGTAATTCAAGCATGTTGACAAGCATGTCATAAAACATGTAATAAAGCACAATATAAACAGGAAATACAAACACCTATATTTCATAAGTAAGTGGTTAAATTAAAGTAAGCGGTTAAATTAAACAAGCAGCATGGAGGAAATCATATACATCTCTAAGGTAGCTGAGAATCCTATCTCAACACCCTTATACATTACAATTTACTAACTACTACTCATTTAGACATTTCAACAAACACTTTAAACTACATACATCAACATACATGACGTATGTTGATCACATAGGTATAAGGCCAAATCCTTTCACTAGGGAGTCGCCCCAATTATAACACGCGTGCACCCACGACGGATAGTCATGACAAGCAGGAATCTAAGTTCCATGTTTATTCAGTCATTTCCACAAACACTTGGGCTACACGTTTTAACATATATAGTGTATATTGGTCGTGGCGTGATTTAGGGAAAATCCTTTCGTCAAAGGGGTGTCGCCTATACAACAATCATGTATCCATGACAATCAGTCATGGCGAGCACGAATGCGAATTCTATATTCATTCGGTCATTTTCACAAACACTTAGAATACACTATTTTAACATACATAGTGTATATTAGCAAAAACATGTATTAGGGCGAACCCTCTCACTAAGTAAGTGTTATACACATATACAATATGTTCATACAGCAAATAATCATGGCAAACACATTTTCAAAATTTATACGTATACGGTACTTTTTACAAATACCTCGAATACACAAAATTCCATATTCTTCGTATTTAATCGAAACAGAAAACAGACAGCACTTTGTACATGTGCAATTGCATGCAGATCATGAATCTATCATTATCTGACATTGAAAGCATTAAAAACCATAACCTATACAACAAAAGTCCGCACCTTTTGTCATAAAATCGGAAAGAACTCGATAGATTTGCTAGGCTTTCGTATATGGCAGTTTGACAACCTATAGAACGAAATAGGTTAGCTATTTCATAACCTACAACTATCAAAACCCCAAAACAGGTTAGGGTTAGGGTTTCTTACCTAGAAATGATGCCGGAATCGTCGGAAAAGCGATTAGAAGGAAGTGGTTAAGCTCGTGTAGCGGTAGGGAAAAAGGGCAGGAAGAAACTCCACATCTCTCACACTTTCTCTTTTCTCTCTCTTTTCTCTCTCTTTTCTAGGGTGTTTCTCAAATTCGTATGGCTGAATGAGAGAGGGTTTTAAGGTCCTTATATAGCCTAAAAAGTCACCAAAATAGACTTCAGGTCAAGGTATACTTAGGTTATATCCAAAGTGAGCCTGTTCCAGCTCAATGAAGCACTTCTGGCGGCCCCCCTTGAGCCAAAGGTTGGACTTAAGCTCATAGACATTGGATCTAGGTTTAGTTACGTTTTCGTTCCAGTCGGATTTCCAGATCGCATGTGGTGGACCAGTTTCAGTTCAACGGTCAGTGGATCTTGATCGGAGATTCCGAGTACATGGATATGTTTGGGGAAATATCCCTGATCGAGGGTGTAATTTGGCCTGATTCTGACGGTCTGGTTGTTTATAAATTGTCTGCAAGCGACACATGCCAGATTTCATAAATTTGTATTTTATTTTTAATTAATTTCACATTTTTCACACTCCCCACTCCGAGCTCAAGCGAATAGCACTGGGACACTATTTGAATTTAATTTCTGAGATGATTGTCAAGCCCAGCAAGGCGGTCCTAATTCCTTAACTTCGTGTTAATCGGACTTCCGACGTGCGGTCCAGATCTGATACGGAGTTTTGAGATGCTCCCGAGAGCAGCCGGGTAATGAGATTGATCCTAGATTTTAGGGTAATGTAGCGTCAATGATTTTACAAGTTTTAGGTTTTGCAGATCGTATTTAAAGTGATTGGTGCTAATTTCACAGGTACTCTAGTTTAACACTGGCTAATTCTCGCCTAATTTCTAAAGGATTTAGTCCTTAGTAATTTCTGTCTGAGGTGGTACCTGGGCCTTTGTAGTTTGTATATAAAGTGATCCAAGTTATACTACTTAGCTAGTTTAAGATAGTGTCTAAGGTGAAAAATTGAAAGAACAAGATGGTGAAGGGTGGGATTTGTGAAGGAAATGGGTTCAAAAGTGGTTTTAGACTTTGGGATTGAGTTCTGACAAGTTAATAAGGTGTTAGGATCGACCCATTGCCTAAGGACGTCTAATTCCAGGTTGGAAAAAAATCCGGGATGTTACACCGTGCGTCACGGGTAATTGAACGGTCCCCGACAGAGTGGCCTGAAGAGGCAGAGGAGACTTTCCCGGTGGAGGAGGGGCTCGTCGGATCCTTTTCGGAGGAGGAAAAAAAGAAGCCAGTCGAATCCGTACTGAAGAAGGTTGACCTAAAGCGGATAAGTCGGGGTACCACGTTCCAGACTTTATGGTACTCTGAGTTCCCTCATTAAGCGAGCTTCCTAATGCGCCCCCTGAGGGAGAGGTGGCTATCTTCCAAGTCGCCTTTCAGTACGGCCTTAGGCGTCCCCTTTAGCAGATAGTGAGGCAGGTGCTTGCGCACTTGGGGTTAGCTCCTAGGCAGCTAATCCCAAATGCTTGGAGGGCATTAGTGGGGTTTTTCGTCCTCTAGTCTGAGCTTAACCAGTTCGAGCTGACCGTGGAGGATTTTCTCCACCTATACCAGGGTTATATCATTTCTCCTCCTGGCAGGGGTCCGGCAAGGCCATAATTACATATGTCCCGACCTCGGATAAGAACTGGAAGAATAAATGGTTCTAGGCATTGGAGGAGTGGGAGATGCTGGGGATAGTCGGGCTACTTTCGTGGGTCCCGACCTCCTTCACTGTGCCAGGTCAGTACATACGGGCTTAGATTTTCCCTTCCATTTTTCTTTTGTTTCGCTCGGCCGTCATTTCCACTCTGACTTGTGTTCTTCTTTGGCAGTTCTTCCCAAGTATCTGACTTGTTAGGTCTAGAAGCTCTTGCTCGGAATGCCGGAGCGAGGTCGGTGGATGTCGAGATGAGATCTTGGAGGGAGCTTCTCGCGCCTGAGCTTCTAGTCAAATTAGGTCTTGAATCAGTCTTGATAAGTTTAGCTTTTGCATGTTTAGGATTTAGCGTACTTTGTGGATTTGTTGCTAACCCCTTTTAGTTGTGCAGACATGCCTGAGGCGAGGCCTTTGAAACGTAAGACACCTCCCCTTGCCGAGCTTGCTTAGAAGAAGAAGAAGCCGACCTCCAAAAGTAAGGGGAAGGTTAGGCCTCCGTCCTCTGTGGCCCGGGAGGTCGTGGAAGACGTACAGAGCTCAGCTCCTACTAGCACTATTCTCGAGGCGGCCGAGGAGTTCGATAGGTCAATTTCTCTTATAGAAGCCAGTTCTGCTAGGGCCTAGGCAGTTGCGGGGTGTCTGTCGAGCTTCTCGTGCCCTAGGCGGGGGGCCCGTCTGGTAGTTAAGGTGGAGGGGGTTAGAGGTCTCCCAAGTCGGCTCGGGCCACACTAGGGAGCCTCTTGTCGTGGGTGGATCAGCATGTCCCCGATGTCAAATTCGCCCGTGTGATGGATACGCCGCCGGATGGAGTCATTGGTCAGCTGGCGAAGCTCTCCTTTAAGGTAGGTTTACCTTCCTTGAGATGTCTTGTTACTTTCTTCCTACTTTGGTCTAACATTACTTTTTTTTAGTACGCTCCTTCACTGCTTTACGTGCATCGGGAGCTATCGCGCCTCCAGATGGAAGTCAAAGAGGTGGTGGTGGCATTGTTGCGGAAGGGTGTCGAAGTCGAGTAACTTCGCCCCGAGGCTGAGTAGTCTGACTTTGAAGCTGAGCAGCTTCGCGAGGAGGTCGAGTAACATCGATCTGCCTTGAAGATTCAAGCGTAGAGTTCGGCGGCCGAGCTAGAGGCCTCGAAGAAGTTGCTTATAGAGGCCTTGGAGAGAGGGGCTTAGTGGAAGTCAGATTTGGCTGGGCTGAATAGCTCTTTTGATGTGAAGATCAAGAAGGCCCAGGCAGTTGTTGCTTCAGCCTAGACAGTCGTTGTGGAGGAGTTCAAGTCTTTCAAGGAGTACACGGGGGATAGGGATGCTCCATATGACGCTGGGTATGAGAGGTGCCTCGAGGATATAAAAGGGGCACATCCCGAGCTTGACCTCTTAGCCTATGAGGAGGTCGACTTAGATTCCGAGGTGCCTCCAGAGGACTCACTCTCCGAGCCTCCCCCTGCGACACTGTAACTTCTTCCTTTTCCCTTCCCACTGTAATATTTATCTTTTTGCAATGTACTCCTCCAGGTTTATTTTAATATAAAAGAGATTTTTGGTCCATTGCTTTGATCGTTGGAGTACATTAGTAAATTTAGCGATGGGTATGTCGGCGTCTTGTGCCGAGGTTGAACACTTATTCATTTTTACCATATGAATCTATGATTCTTGGTTAAGCACTTCCGTAGGTCGGATACTTCAGTATTTTCAGAGTATTGTCTTTACTGTAAATTGTGCGGCCCGAGTAGTGGCGATAATTCATGGCCCGACCTCTTCTCAAAGGGTCGGCCCATCAATGAGGGTTATTCTTTGCCTATATTGCAGGAAGCCCTTAGTAGATTTTTAGTAGATGGATTATTTGTAGAAGTGGAAGTAGAAAGAAAAACTCATCTCGACCTTGGGGTTTTTTATTACAATAGATCCAAAAAATAACAAAATGGTGGATTTTGTGTGTGTGTGTGTGGGGGGGGGGGGGGGCTGAGGCTAGGTTGGCCCTTATGTATAGTAGATCTTGAGATGCTCAGCATTCCATGAATGTGGTAAGATTCATCCTTCCGAGTCTTCAAGTCGATACGATTTTGGTCGGCATGTGCTTGTTACCACGTAGGGTCCTTCCCAGTTTGGTCCCAAGGTTCCCAAGCCGGGTTCCTTGGTGTTTTGGAAGATTCTACGGAGAACTAGGTTTCCAGCTCTAAACCTTCTTGTCTTTACCTTAGAGTTGTAGAAACGGACGACCTGTTGTTGTCGGACCGCAGCCTTGATCCAGCTTGCTCCCTTCTTTCTTCGATAAGGTCGAGATCCACATCCTCTTTCAAAGGCAAAACAAGCTCAACCAGCATGGGGTAACAGTTGCTTGCCTATTTTCTCATTTCTTAATACTACTCCCAAAGATAATTATTTATATCTTCCTATGTTAAATTGATTATTATTAAGTACCAAGTCAAGTCGGGTGAAGTTGGGTCTAGTCTTTGAGTTAACCCAACATAAGTAAATGTCGACTCGAGTCAAGTTTTTGGGTTTTTAAACTATAGGTTATTTACCAATACTTCTATCCATCCATTGATAGTGGGCCAAGGCCACTTTAAATGTTCGTAGAGAGTACCATACACCGATAAACCCAGTAGAAATCCTGTCTTATTGCGAACCGATTGATAGTTAGAACTGGCAATGGTTGTCAGTCTAGCCATAGCCTGACCTAGCTATACTTGGGTGAGGACTGGGCTCAACCTATTTGCTGATTGGACCTCTTTCGAGCCAAAGTCCACCCATTAACATCATTAAGGGGCCCATTCTAAAGCTAGGCTAGGTTTTTAATGAAAAAAATTCTGCAAAACCTAGGCCAAGCTGGTAGGTTGTCCACCAGCCACAGGCCTTAGCATGTATAGTATATGGGGCCATGACTAGGACTGTCAACAGGCTGGGCCACCAGGGGCCTCAGCATCTAGAACCAGGGTTTGACCCCTAAACTTTGCCTGAGTACCAGGCTAGGGTCTGAAATCTAGGCCCAATGCTCGGGCTGGGATGGCCCGGGCCATTGATGAATGGCCCGTTGGCCTGATCAGATCATTAAGTTGGTCACCCATATAATGGTTATATATATATATATATAGGGAAATGGTACTATAAGGTCGAGCGCATAGAACCATAACATACGGTTGAGTCGTGTCTTAGTGTGAGCCGTTGGATGATAAATTTTCAAAATATGTTGTGGAAATGCCATCCTGAAGAAAAAAAGGCAAAACCGAATATATCGGAGTTATACAATCTTGGGGTGCGCTGCCATCACCAATTGTGTGTGGTCCTCCATGATATATGTGTTAAATCCATACCGTCTATCCATTTCGAGATATCATTTTAAGGCTTTACTGTAAAACTTAGGCATATCCAAACCTCAAGTGGACCACGACACATAAAGTGGGGACAATGATGCCAATGTTAAAACCTTTGCATGGCCCATCATAATGTTTATTTTACATCCAACCTATCCATAACGTCACAAAGAACTGGATGAAGGGACCAAACAAATATCATCTTGATCCAAAACTTTTGTGGCCCCAAGAAGTTTTCAATGCTAGGCGTTCAATCCCTACTACTTTCTATGTTATGGTCCACTTGAGCTTCGGATCTGCTTAATTTTTATGCTAATGCCCTAAAATAAATTTTCCAAATGGATGGACGGTGTGGATATAATACTTATATCATGGTGGGGCCACGGAACTTAGTGATGACAACATGGTCGGTGGCGTGTGGCACACTAGCCTTTCCGCTTCCCACGCGGAAGGGGACACGGACTAGATATTGACAGCTTGAGTAGCGAGTCGGCTACTGAAGTGACGTCACCAAGTTATGTGGGTTCCACTATGATGTATGTGTTATATCCACAAAGCTATAGTGGACCCCACCACAGAAAACAGTGGGGAGAGTGATTCCCACCGTCAAAACTATCCTAAGGCCCACCATAATGTTTATTTGAAATCCAACCTGTTCAAAAGTTTTTTTGTTTTAAGTCATGAAATAAGGGAAAACACAAATATCGGCTTGATCTAAAACTTTCATGGCCTTTAGAAGTTTCTAATGGTGGACGTCACTGTCCCACTGTTTTCTGTGCTGGGATCCATAAGAGCTTTGGATTTAACTATTCTTTGGATATTGCCCTAAAATGATCTCTCCAGATGGATGGAAGGTGTGGATACAAAACATACATCACGGTGGGGTCCCATGGAGCTTGGTGACGTCACTTCAGTAACTAGTCTCGCTACTCAACCTGTCAGTAGCTAATCCGTGCCCCACGGAAGGGAGCATATTAGGTGCGGCCTCCGCCTAACCTATGACAGTGCGTCCCTCATCGTGGGGCCCAACTTGTGAAATAGTAGCAGAGACCGCTTTAATTGAAGTAGGAATATGTCATTATGTCCTAGAGGGGGGTGAATAGGACTTTTTAAAGTGTTTATGGTTTATTTAAAATCTTTTATACTAATCCTAACAACAAGCGCATATTAAGATTACTCAAAAGTAACTTTACTGGCTTTCAAGTCTGGTAGAGGATCCAATCACAAACTATTTAAGAAGTGAACAATATACAAACTAGTTTATGATGGATATGGCTGTGTATGTGTGAGAGGTGTGATCTCAGATATTCAGATATGAAAATATTAAAGTAAATCACATAAACAGAAGAATAATAATCTCAAACACAGTCATTTTTATTCGACAACTTGTCTACTCCACTCCCGGTAACCATACTCAACCCTTCAGTGTACCGGATTTCACTGAGGAGGTTTTACTGCTGTTCACCTCAAACCTAAGGTTTTAAATCAGGTTCACCTTCAACCTTTACAACCTACACTGAGGCTAACTGTTTATACTCTCACAAGCAAGGGTCAACACAATGCACCCACTTTTAGGCACACTGGCTAAGGATCTTCCATAAGACCCTAATGGAGGTTTCACTCGGATCACCTCGAACCTAATGTTTTAGACAGGTTCACCTTCAACCAGAAGTTTATGCTCTACACAGATCAAGGGTCAACACTACGTACCCACCACGTACACTCCCGCCGGAGGCCTCCTATGAGGGCTTACAAGGGTGAGAAACACCTAAGACTAAATCCTAAAAAGGAATGATCACAAGTGTCCTCTGGACTCTAATAACTTACAAATGAGTGGATGAGTCCCATTTAGCACATTGACGAAGATCTCCTCCTTGTTGATGAAGAATCTTCGGCTTCCTTGATCCACAACACAAATGATGTACCAATGCGAGGCTTCGGGTTGGGTCAAGGTTAAGACGGAATCCTACTCTATAAAGTGTTTTCCTATAAGGAAGATAGAGTGATTTCGATTATGCATTCAAGGCATCCCAGCTTAATGATTTGTCATTAAGGTAGTAGATGGAGGATCCTTGAATGCGGAAGTTCATTCCCCAATCCGCTCTATTGAATGTCAATGATGAGGGTGGATTGGAGGATGAACTTCCCTGAGAGAAAGGGCTTAAGGTATATGATCTAAGGTAAAACACACAAAACACTCTCTTCTTTCTCTACCAGCAATAATAGACAAGTCCTCTATATATATATATATATATATATATATATATATATATATATATATATATATATATATATATATATATATATATAATATAGGCAAGAGGTTCCAACGGATATAAAACGGTCACATTTATGACAGAGTTTGATATCATCAAGCGTATACTCTCGATGGCATTGATGGTCCGCTCGATGATACAAACTCAAATGTCATACGCTTTTGAAACCTCTTACTAGCTGGTCGATGGAATCGAAACAGGTGTCGATATCATCGGATTTCGAACTCCGATTCTATCGATACTAGTGTCGATTCATTGACATTTGAATAATGAGAGAGACTTGCTATAAAATATTTCAGGTTTTTAAGAATGATCGAGGGACCATCGAGATCATCGGAATTTGAATGTCGATGATATCGATACCCTGTCGATGTATCGATAAATCCAACAAATTTTTCTTTAAGCTTGCTGGACAGTTTATGTCCATGTTCGATGCAATCGATACCATACCGATATTATCGATATTTGAATATCGATTCTATCGAGAGACTCCTGATCATAGATAAACCATCCTGAAATATTTTGTTGGAAGAACTTGGCGCCCAAGACCGATATCATCGAGAGCCTTCCGATATCATCGAGATTTGAATTTCGATGGTATCGAGGAAGCTTCGATATATCGATGCATATATGATGTTCTTAAGAAAAACAAGGGTGCCGGAGATCTGTCTATCGATATTATCAAGTCACGTTCGATGGACTCGAGATTTAAATATCGATGATTTGATAGTATATCGATGTATCGATAATTCTGTCTAGATGAGTATGTGGTTGTTGGACGTATTTTGTCCTCATTCCGATGATATTGTTTAGGTATCGAGGACATCGACAGCTAGGTTGATCATATCGAGATGTGTATCGATAAAATTGACAAAGTAAGAAAACTTAGAGAATTTTTCCTATTTTGAAAAAAGTTTTCTTAACTGAAAAACCCAATGATGTTCTAGTTTGTTTTAAGAGTTTTATATACTTGGTGTTTTGGGACAAGGGATGTGAGGCTACATTTACCTGTGGCAAGCTTGCATACATCCGGTTGAGGCAGACGCTTGAATTGATATTTCTAAAAGGCTCTACAGTTTAACTGATTCAACACTCACGCTAATTGAC
This sequence comes from Magnolia officinalis, assembly GCA_021015155.1. NCBI lineage: Eukaryota > Viridiplantae > Streptophyta > Magnoliopsida > Magnoliales > Magnoliaceae > Magnolia > Magnolia officinalis. The sequence goes on along the minus strand of JAJHSJ010000010.1, from coordinate 24,803,675 downwards.
AAACTAGGGCACTTTCAATCTCCCCCTTTGTCAATTACATGACAAAATACTAAAACACCCTAGAAAAGTGTCTAGACAAACACATCCTAAATTGTGTGTACATGCATTTTACACAATTTTACAATTTCTAGTGAAGACATGTACACAACCTAGTATCTGCTCCCCCTGACTTCAAACTCCCCTTGTCTTGGTGCATCTGCTCTCCCTAACACCTGCAACACAATTCAAGCAGATACACAATCTTTCATTCGAGGTGTTTAGACTATTCTCCCCCTTTTTGTCAGTTATTGACAAAGATATAGCAGTTGATATTGACTGAAGTTAAAATAACGTGGGAGAACCGATAGCCAGAGGAATATGCATAGAACAGATAGATGTAAAATGTTTAACATTGATTAACAGACATCATTTGCAGTAGGTATGTATGCATAGCAGATTAGATAGAGCAGTGATATAGCAGATAGGATAATCATTAAGAGACATCACATGCATTCCATATCAGATAAACCAGGGGATCTATGAGATAGAAAAATGGCAGTAAAGGTGTGAATTATATCCAGTCATAGGCAAAAATATCCAAATATCCAAAACACCTACTGCCACAGACAACAGTAGGTTAACAGTTATCCTAATCAAAAGATCACCAAGCCCATTTAAGAGCACCCAGAAGTACCATCAGTATTTGGCCCAACCGTGGGCATATACAACCAAAAATAGAAAAACAAAATGTTAGCCTTTGCAAGTTAGAGAGTTGTCACATATACCCATGAGAACATAGATGTAACACCCTGAAAATCGGGGGTCGAGCATAAACTCAACTCCCGAGTTCCAACGCATCACTTATGCAACAAAATGAATGATGATTAAATGTTGTCTGCATTTGAGCATTGAACATGAGTGAGATTAAGCCAAAACAGCATATCATACTCTAGAGACAGTTAAATTGCAAGCGGAAGACTGTGGTAGATATATAAAATATAAAAACAGTGGTGAGTCTCCAGAGTGTGATAATGTTACTAGGTTAATGAATTACAAGTACAATTCAAATTATACCAAATGTGTAGTGTCATCTAGTCAACATCTCTGTAATCCCGTCGATCAAGACACGACTCACGTGAAGCCGTCAGCATAGCATATACGAACAAGCATCATTGTCATCATAAAGGTCCAGCTCCGCCTCAAGAGTAGCATCGCCATCTGCAATCAGACAAAGTCTGGTGGGTGTTCGGAACACCGTCCCATAACGTGGGAGTGAGTAACTAACTCAGTGGGATAATAAAGCATAGGTTAACATGTTATCAATTTGGTCAAGCAGTAATGATAAAGCAGTACAATCAAACAATTCTAAATACTCTTATTAATGCAAGTATGGAATGTAGTCATGATGTATGCCCTCACTACACACACCCTCGTGCGACACCATCTTACGTTCGAGGCATGCTTTCATCCCTTAGTGCTCCACATCTTCCAGGCACATGCAATGCGATGATGAGCATGATTACCGAGTTGTTATTAGTCCATTTCAAACAGCAGTATTGGAAAACTAAGGTACTTCCCTTGTATCATTCCCAAACATGATCCATTCTAGAGTCGTCAGTCCTAGTTAATCTCAGACGATGGTGTGTTTTCTAGGTTGCTGCAAAGGCTATCAGGGCTGTTACGCTCAAAGGTTACACCACTCCCCCATCACCTTTTTAACGATTCATCACTATACAGATACAAGCCTAGTTTCATACTCTACTCACCGAAATTCAGAGTATGCTTGAGGTCACTACAAAGGGCTGTCAGGGCTGTTGCTAGCATTCGTTGCACCACTCCCCCATCACCTTATCAATGTAGGCCGACAGCACGAATATAGTGTCCCATACCACCATAATCGGCTCACGAGTCTGGTTGCTCACTGGTCACTACGGGAGGTACGTGGCCCCAGCGTAGGCCGACAGCTCGACCACGGTGTCCCATACCACCATGCCCGGCTCATGAGTCTTAGCGGATCGAGATACCATGGTTAAAAGGGATTTCACTGGTAAGTTTGGTACCCTAGGTTCAAGCAGTAGCGTCCAAACATGGTGAACATACATAAGACAGATCGGGTTGCTTAACGAGCTCGGCTAGCTCGATCGCACGACAAGTTGAACGATATGAAGCGCATAAGCACTTCGTGTGGCCAACCACTATCGCCAACCGAAGTACGACTCGAGTTCATCGAACACATCTCACGTGGCAAATGAAACTCAGCCACAAATTCGATCCTGTTACCGACTGCCTGAACTATACAATAGCCCCAATCACATTCAATTTCAGATATTTAAAGTAGCAATGGATCAAAATTCAAATCATACAATTAAAGTCTGATATTATCCGTTTAGAGCTGCCAGGGCTGTTGCACGCACTCGTTGCACCACTCCCCCATCACCCATGACGGATCATACAACGTAAACATGAATTTAAACATATGCATTACATAGATAAAATCATACAATCAATTGAGCATGTTATGAAGTACAACATAAGCATGAGTTTGTACATATTCAATTCCTAATCTCACAGATATCTAAAGAAATCATACACATAGTTAAAGAAGTTGAGAATCATATCTCAACACCCTTAAACATTACAATTTGCTAACTATTACTCATTCAGACATTTCAACAAACACTTTAAAATACATACATCAACATACATAACATATGTTGATCACATAGGCATTAGGCCAATTCCTTTCACTAGGGAGTTGCTCCAATCATAACACGCGTACACCCACGACAGATAGTCATGAAAAGTAGGAATCCAAGTTCCATATTCATTTGAACATTTTCACAAACACTTGGGCTACACATTTCAACATATATAGCGTATAGTGGCCGTGGCGTGATTCAGGGCAAATCCTTTCGTCAAAGGGGGATCGCCAATACAACAATCATATATCCATGACAATTAGTAATGGCAAGCACGAATGAGAAATCTATACTCATTCAGTCATTTTCACAAACACTTAGAATACACTATTTCAACATATAGTGTATATTAGCAAAACATGCATTAGGGCGAGCCCTTTCGCCAAACAAGTATTTTATCCATATATAATATATTCATGCAGCAAATAATCATGGCAAACACATTTTCAAAATTTATACGTATACGGTACTTTCTACAAATACCTAGAGTATGTAAAATTCTATATTCTTCATCTTTAATCGAAACGAAAAACAGACAATACTTTGTACATGTGCAATTGCATGCAGATCATGAATCTATCATTATCTAACATTGAAAGCGTTGAAAACCATAACCTATACACCTAAAGTCCGCACCTTTTGTCGTAGAATCGTAACGGAGTCGGTAGATTCGCTAGGCTTTCGTATACGGCAGTTTGGCAACCTATGGAATGAAATAGGTTAGCTATTTCATAACCTACAACTTATACAACCCCAAAACAGATTAGGGTTAGGGTTTCTTACCTAGAAACGAAGTCAGAATCGCCGAAAAAGTGATAAGAATGGGGTGGTGCAGCTTGTGTAGTGGCAGGGAATAGCAGTTGGGAGATTCTCCCACTTCTCTCACTCTTTCTCTCTCTTTTCTCTCTCTTTTTCTAGGGCTTTTCTCAAATTCGTATGGCTACAATGAAAGAGGGTTTAAGGTCCTTATATAGCCTAAAAACTCACCGAAATAGACTCCAGGTCAAAGTATACTTAGGTTATAACCAAAGCGGCAGTTTTCCAGCTCAACGGAGGACTTCTGGCGGGCCTCCTTGAGCCAAAGGTCGGACTTAAGCTCACCAACCTTAGATCTAGGTGGAGCTAAGTTTTCGTTTCAGTGGGATTCCCAGATCACGCGTGGCGGACCAGTTTCAGTTCAACGGTCAGCGGATCTCGATCGGAGATTCCGAGTATATGGATATGTGTATGAAATTTCTCCTGATCCGAGGGTATAATTTGGTCTGATTCTGACGGTCTGGTTGCTTAAAACTGATCCGCAAGCGAGAGGTGCCAGATTACTATTTGAGATATTTATTTGTAAAGAAATTCAAGTGTTTTCACACTCCTCACTCCGACTCAAGCGAATTACACTGGGACACTATCTGGATTTAATTTCCGAGATGGTTGTCATCCCTACAAGGCGGTCCTAATTCCTTAACTTCGTGTTCATCGGACTTCCGACATGCGGTCCAGATCTGATGATCCTAGATTTTAGGGTACCCTAGCGTCAATGATTCCACAAGTTTTGGGTCTTGCAGATCGTATTTAAAGTGATTGGTACTAATTTCACGGGTACTCTAGTTTCACACTGGCTAGTTCTCGCCTAATTTCTAAAGGATTTAGTCCTGAGTAATTTCCGTCTGAGGTGGTACCTGGGCCTTTGTAGTTTGTATATAAAGTGATCCAAGTTATACTACTTAGCTAGTTTAAGATAGCGTCTAGGGTGAAAATACTTAGAAAAATTAAAAAAACAAGGTGGTGAAGGGTGGGATTTGTGAAGGAAATGGGTTAAGGAGCGATTTTAGACTGTGGGATTCAGTTCTGACAAGTTAATAAGGTGTTAGGATCGAGCCATTGCCTAAGGACGTCTAATCCCAGGTTGGCAAAAATCCGGGATATTACAATGGAACATTCAAAAAGATACTAATGTTCATACGTGGAAGTAAGAGTGAAGTGTATGTGATAGCATCCAGACATCAGTGCTTATGGAGCCGAGGAAGACGGTGTCGTGTCGTCGCACTGGCAAGTCATCAGATCTACCAATTGTTGGACCGTCTGCTACACACCTTAGACCAACCGTTCCAGGACGGTAAGTCTCTCGTGCACTGAGTGGACATCCCTCTAAATTGCCCCAATCCCGTCCAGCTTGAATCGTTTGGCATACCCGGGCGTTGAAGTTGACGATGCTGGATCGAGTCCAAAAGGTTCATCTCTGGCCATCTCAGTCCATTCGGTGGGAGCGACACCAGCATCTCCTTCTTCTTGAGTACCTTCCTTTGTATCCTCAGGGTACTTGTGGAACTTCAAGTCCATTTTACGAATGTTGTTTTTGTTGAAGATTTGGAGAGAAAGAACTGGATCAGTGGTCGTTGGAAAGCTGATGGCATTGCATACCATGTTTATGATCCAGGATAAGGCAGATGGAGGTCCCTGGATGTATGTACGGCGTTTACCAACTGAAAGACAAGCAGAGTTGGCAGACAGGTCCTTATCCCTTTGGCGATTAAGTACACCAGCATGGTCATAAAACCGATGAGATCGGACCGGTTGGTACTTCTGGGATATATATTTGTTGTGAAGATACTGTGCACGACTCAAAATTTCGGTTCCATGTACCTAGATTTCAATGCATTCCCTTAATACCAAGGGATGTCCCTACCATGACAGAGGTACTTAGTTACCATGGACCGAATTTCCACATTTTTTAGGTCCATTTCAGGGAAACCCTCTGGTGCCATTGTCAGTCCAAGGATATTCGTCATTGTAAGAGGCATGATCAGCACATAATCACCGTCTAGAGAGACCATGATAGAGGGAGGATCAGACACGGGGGAGTGACACACGGCAAGAAAGTTGCGTGTTCGTTCGAGTTGGCATGGCCCACAGAAATCTAGAACGGGCAACCAATTGATTGCAGCAAACAGGGATTCGAGATTGTATGGTTTTAGACAATCCCTGTCTACCTTTCTCTCATGAATGAGCTTCCTCCCCGTATATTTTGTTGGACGTAGATTTAAGCTAGCCGCAGGAGGTGCTAGAGTTTCGGACTGGGACCCACCACGTAAAGTTTGTCGAGATCTCTGACAAGTGGGGATCCCACGTTCGAGAGCACTTGCCTTTTCCTTTGAGGCAAGGGTCTTTCGTCGAGAGGGTCTGGACGACTCCCCTGGACCTGATACCGTTTCTTTGTCCTTGCCCATAAAGACAGATTTGGGAAGTATAGACAAAATTCCTCTTTCAAAGAAACTGACAGTATTCGACCAAAAAGCAAGATAAACTCTGAAATGGAAGTAATGGAAGGATAGTACCAGTTTTTGAGGAGCTTCTGGGACCCACCGATGAACTTCTGGCCGAGGGTTTCAAAAAAAAAAAAACGGAAGGTTTCTTTCCAGAAAAAAATAGAATTTTTCTACTCGACCGCCTTTTATCGAGCGGCAGTTTTTGATTTTATCAAACTTACTTTCGATTATATCGATGATCCTCATTCGATGTTATCGATAATAGTTTCGATTATAGACCCGATCATGTGGCTTTCCATATTCTGAAGAGATGTCGATGATATCGACAGTTGATCGATTTGATCGAGAATGATATATCGACAGACATATTGAAGATAAATGATTCTTCATTTTCAGCATTCAGACAACCAATCATGTATACTTTTAGTATGTTAATGAATCATCAGTATACACAGTAAAACTATGTACAATCATTGTACACATCAAAATTATAAACGTCAAGATGTTTATGTACAAAAATGAGGTGAGAGACCTTAGATATATCATTTAAAGCTCAGACAAAAAAAAAATGCATCATTTCAACAAATATCCAGACGTAGATGCATGACCTGGACTTGTTCTTTTCATGCTTTGACATTAAGATATATGGATAGAGTTAGTAATCAGACACTTCGGTTTTTCCTTCACTATCCATTTTGAGACAGAATTCTTTTTAGTTTTCTCTCCCACTTGATCTAATGATTTCATTTCAGGTGGTGATGGGTGAGTGTTTCTCCTAGGTGGACTTTTGTCATTTAGACCAGAGTCATGTGAAGCCCTTCTAGGTGTCAAACATTCAAACTTATAATGACCCATATACCACATAAATGACAAACTGGAGAAGTTCTCGTATTGCTACCTGAAGCAGCAAATTTTTCAGTTGTAGGGGTTACATTTCCAGCTTTCCTTTTAGTTTTATCATACCCCAGGCCACTCTTGTCTCTTCCTTGTCTTCCCATCCCTAATAATTTTTCAAGCTTTTCACCACTATGGGAGAATTTATAGTTTATTTCAGCAAATTTTCTGAATTTTTCTAGGTCAAACCAGAGTGTGTGATTCTCATTCTTGAGTTGCTCATTTTCATCTTTTAATAATTCAACTTGTTTAATAAGCTTTGATGATTCCGTTTTTAGGGACAGATTGACTCTTTCCAGTTTATCATTTTCTGAATGATATTGTTGTAGATCATTAATTAGATGTGAATTGATTCCAATGTTTTGTCCAGATCTTTTTGTAGCAGTTCCTTCTTGTTTTCAGACATTCTAAGTCTTTTAAGAATGTTAATGCTATGAATATAAAGTTGATTATAGGCATCTTGTAGCTTGTTTTCTTCTTCTTCCTTTTCAGTTTCCTCATTATCTGACAGAAATGATTCAATGGCTTGCTGTTCTTTCTCGTTCTCAGATTCGCTGGGAATGATTGGAGTAGTGAAGAGCATAAGAATTTTCAAGGATTTCTCTGAGTCACTAGATTCTGAGTTTGACTCTTTTGTATCATCCCATGTGGCAGTCATCGCCTTGCCCTTAGTTTTTTTGTTTGGGCATTCAGTAGACAAATGTCCATATTTCTGACAAGCATAACATTGTGGTTTTTGGTCTTTTTACCAAATTTGCCTGTAGAAGGTCTGTTGTCCATCTTTCTTCCTCTAGTAGGACGATTATGATTCTTCTGAAAGAATTTCCTGAATCTTTGTGCCAGTAAAGCCACTTCCTCATCTTCATCACCTTTTTCACTTTCACTGTCCTCATTTGTTGTTTTCTTTGAAGTTTTTAGGACACTTGTTTTAGATTTAGGGATTTGTTTGAAGTGTAGTTCAAAAGTTTGTAGGGAACCTACTAGTTCTTCTACTTTTATTTCATCAATATTTCTACACTCTTCACTGGTTGTTACTTTGGATTAAACCGTTCCGGCAGTGATCTCAGTATTTTCCTACAAATTTTAGGAACCGAAACTTTTTCTCCCAATCCACCCATGGAGTTGCAAATGATATTCAGCTTGGTGAAAAACTTCATAAAGGTCTCATGCTCTTCCATTCTAAGACTTTCGAACTGTGAAGTCAGGAGTTGAAGTTTAGATCTCTTCACAGTGCTTGTGCCTTCATGGGTTGTTTCCAATAAATCTCATGCTTCTTTGGATGTCCCACACATACTTATCCGATTGAATATATCTTGGGACACGGCACAATAGATGGCGTTCATAGCTTTAACTTCAGTAGTTTGTCTTTCTTTATCGAACGTCGTCCACTTCTCTTTGGGTTTGGGTTTTGTGATGGTTGTGACACTGTCAAGTACAATTTGTTCAGTTGGTGGCACATATCCACTTTCAACTATATCCCAAACATCGTGATTCAAAGATCTCAGAAAGTAGTGCATCATAGCCTTCCAGTATGCATAATTTGATCCATCAAATATTGGAGGTCTAGTGACTGATGAGCCCTCTCCTTTGGCCATATTCCCAACTTCAGTCAAGATCACTCTCTAGGCGATGAAGCCCTTAAAGAGAGACCTGCTTTGATACCAATTGAAATAGCGGTGGAGACCGCTTTAGTTGAAGTAGGAATATGCCAATATGTCCTAGAGGGGGTGAATAGGACTTTTTAAAGTGTTTATTGTTTATTTCAAATCCTATTACATTAATCCTAACAACAAGCACATATTAGGATTACTCAAAAGTAACTCTATTGGCTTCCAAGCCCGGTAGAGGATCCAATCACAAACTATTTAAGAAGTGAACAATATGCGAACTATTTTATGATGGATATGACTATGTATGTGTGTAAGGTGTGATCTCAGATATTCAGATATGAAAATATTAAAGTAAATCACACAAACAGAAGAATAACAATCTCAAACACAGTCATTTTTATAGTGGTTCGACAACTTGTCTACTCCACTCCCGGTAACCGCACTCAACTCTTAAGTGTATTGGATTTCAGTAAGGAGGTTTCACAGCGGTTCACCTCAAACCTAAGGTTTTAAAATAGGTTCACCTTCAACTTTTATAACTTACACTGAGGCTGACTGTTTATGCTCTCACGAGTATGGGTCAACACAACGCACCCACTTTTAGGCACACTGGTCAAGGATCTTTCATAAGACCCTAATGGAGGTTTCACTCGGATCACCTCGAACTTAAGGTTTTAAACAGGTTCACCTTCAACCAGAAGTTTATGCTCTCAACAAAGAAAGGGTCAACACTACGTACCCACCACGTACACTCCCGCCGGAGGCCTCCTACGAGGGCTTGCAAAGGTGAGAAACACCTAAGACTAAATCCTAAAAAGGAATTATCACAAGTGTCCTATGGACTCTAATAACTTACAAATAAGTGGATGAGTCTCATTCAGCATGTTGACAAAGATCTCCTCCTTGTTGATGAAGAATCTTCGGCTTCCTTGATCCGCAACACAAATGATGTACCAATGCAAGGCTTCGGGTTGGGTCAAGGTTAAGACGGAATCCTACTCTATAAAGGGTTTTCCTATAAGGAAGATAAAGTGATTCCGATTATGCATTCAAGGCATCCCAACTTAATGATTTGTCATTAAGGTAGTAGCTGGAGGATCCTTGAATGCGGAAGTTCATTCCCCAATCCACTCTATGATGAGGGTGGATTGGAGGATGAACTTCCCTAAGAGAAAGGGCTTTAGGTATATGATCTAAGGTAAAACACACAAAAGCACTCTCTTCTTTCTCTACCAGCAATAATACACAAGTCTTCTATATATATAGGTAAGAGGTTCCAACGGATATAAAATGGTCACATTTATGACAGAGTTCGATATCATTGAGCAGGTTCGATATCATCAAGCATATACTCTCGATGGCATCGATGGTCCGCTCGATGACACAAACTCAAATGTCATACGCTTTTGAAAGCTCTTACCAGCTAGTCAATGGAATCGAAACAGGTGTCGATGTCATCGAATTTCAAACTCCGATTCTATCGATACTAGTGTCGATTCATCGACATTTGAATAATGAGAAAACTTGCTATAAAATATTTCAGGTTTTTAAGAATGATTGAGGGACCATCAAGATCATCGGAATTTGAATGCCGATGATATTGATACCCGTGTCGATGCATCGATAAATCTAACGGATTTTTCTTTAACTTGTTGGACAGTTTATGTCCATGTTTGATGCAATCGATACCGTATCGATATTATTGATATTTGAATATCGATTCTATCGAGAGACCTCCGATCATAGATAAACCATCCTGAAATATTTTGTTGAAAGAACTTGGCGCCCAAGACCGATATCATCGAGAGCCTTCCGATATCATCGAGATTTGAATTTCGACGGTATCAAGGAGGCTTCTATATATCGATGCATATATGATATTCTTAAGAAAAAACAGGGGTGTCGGAGATCTGCCTGTCGATATTATCGAGTTACGTTCGATGGAGTTGAGATTTGAATATCGATGATATCGATAGTATATCGATGTATCAATAATTCCGTCCAGATGAGTATGTGGTTGCTGGACGTATTTTGTCCTCATTCTGATGATATCGTTTAGGTATCGAGGACATCGACAGCGCAGGTCGATCATATCGAGATGTGTATCGATAAAATTGACAAAGCAAGAAAACTTAGAGAATTTTTCCTATTTTGAAAAAAGTTTTCTTAACTTAAAAACCCTATAATGTTCTAGTTTATTTTAAGGGTTTTATATACCTGGTGTTTTGGGACAAGGGATGTGAGGCTAGATTTACCTGTGACGAGCTTGCACACATTCGGTTGAGGTAGACGCTTGAATTGATCTTCCTATAAGGCTCTGCAGTTTAACTGACTCAACACTCACGCTAATTGACAAACCAGGGCACTTTCAACTTGATCTACATATTGTGTACCCACATTCCATTTGTTTTGGAAGACAATTTTAGGTAATGATTCCAAAAATAAAGAAGATTCAATTCTAAGGTAAACCATACTATCATAAACAATAGTAATTGAATACTCAACCATTAAAAACTTCCCATGGCCCACTGTAACGTTTACATCATGCTTATTTTCCATATAGCCTGTTGATACGTTACATAAACCTGGATGAAGCAAAAAAAAAAAAATATATCAGCTTCATCCAAAATATAAGTGGCCCATTAATTGTCAATCACAATCTTTTACTATGGTTTGGTCCACAGATAATCGGATCTGCTTCAGGTTCTTAATCATATCTTAGAATGATATATAAAGACAGATGGGTGGAGTGGATATAAAATTCATACGTCAAAGTGGGCCTACAATAAGGGTTGCACCATATTGGGTTAAGCCTGAGCCGCACCTAATACACTCCCCACGCAGACAGCCTGTCTTCTAGATTGTATGGGATGAAATTTTTATCTACACAAATAGGTGGGCCTATTATAATGTTTATGAGAAATCCACAACGTTCATTCATTTTTTCTGGTCATTTTAGGACGTGGGAAAAATAATGAGGTACATCTGTAATTCAACTGGGCCACACAATAAGAAAATGTGAGTAGTTAAATGCCTACCGTTGAAGCCTTCCTAAGGTCTATCATTATTCTTATATGCCATCCATACTGTTCACAGGGTCATTCTTACTAGGATGAACTGAAAATACAAAAATATTAGCCCAATCCAAAACTTCTGTAACCCCATCGATGTTCACCAGCAGACATCCATTCCTCGCTATTTCCAGTCGTGAAGCCTACGTGATTTTCGGATCTGCCCCATTTGTTGTCTCATGCTCTAATATGAAATAAAAAAACAGATGGACGGTGTGGATTTCTCACAACATGACGGTGGGCCCTAACTAACTTCCTATCACATTAAGCTTCCCGAGAGATTGTCACATCTTCCCACGCATGTTTATGGTTCTATGCGCGCGACCCTATAGTACTATTTCCGTGTGTGTGTGTCTATATATATATATCTATATATATATATATATATATTATATATTATATATATATATTATATATATATATATATAGTTTAAATATTATCATTGGATTCAAGGTCATCTTTCAATTATCAAACCGTTTATTTGTAAGATTAATGGCAGGGAGAGGATGTCCAAAAATAAATAAATTTGATCCTCAACTCTTTTACTTATATGGCCCAGTGGGCCCATCAGGGGCTAAGATCCTGGCTAAGGCCTTTTCAGCCCGTTAGAGCGAGGGCTGGGCTAGGGTCAGGGCTGGCTCGTCCTAGCCAGTGCCCCAGCCCATTGCCACCCCCGGTCACGATCCAACCCAGATAGGCCAGCCCAACCTCCTGGATACCACCATGCAGTTTGATGCACGTTAGGTCACGGTCACATATGGACCCGATTCCGAGTTATCAGAAATGATCACATACAGTTAGTAACTACCATAAGTTTTGATCTGTGTGGAGCCCACCATGATTCTTAAGTTCCATCCTACCCGTCGATTAGATGCGCACCCAATATTAGGCCTAGATCCAAAAATCCAGCCCATCCATAACTCAGGTGGGGCCCACCAAAGGTAACAGTGGAGGACACTGGTGAGGGAACACCCACCACAGAAACTTCCAGATGGAATGTAGGGTCCACCTTGATGTGCATATATCGTTCTAGATGGAATCTAAATCTTTCAATGACTGATCACAATCACAGCATCTAGGACACAAGAAAAAACGAGAAAAGGCAGAAGAGATTCTAGATTAAAAGAATTCAATCAGTTTTGCCAACCGTTCAAATTATTTAGAAGAAATTTGGACACTCTGATGATGGGCCACACTCACTTGAATAAACTATCAGACTAGCAAACCTCACATAGCACGTTTTTATTCAGTTGTGGACCGCCCAATTTGTGGGACCCACAAGGTTCAATGACATCCAAAAAAAATTAAAAAAATCACAGTAATCTGACGAACATAACCATCTGATTTTGCTCACTGAATTGGACCAATAAGCATCTTATTTAAACTATTGATTTAATGGTCAGCAATTGGACTGTTAGGATGGTCCGATCTATATATTTTATGGTCTAGATGAGGAGGGGGATTGGACATTGCGCCAAAGTGAGGTGAAACATAAATTTCTTTTTAATTAAAGACGGAACAATCGCGTCGGATATTGCCCCTAGATCCGGTCTTGACTCCGATGCGGCCCAGCTTGGTGATGGCTGAGATGAAGGCTTGTTGGAAGGCTGCGGAGTTTTGGGCCCACGTGTTAACGGTGGGCTTGGACCTTGTATCTGTGAAGAGGACCTGATCAGATGTAAAGAGGCCCATTCCTTGCTGGAGGTTCTTGTAGTATACATTGTCGAATTTGTTAGGAGTATTCGGGTCCATGTTGATGGCTATCGTGGGGTCCACATTCCTGGGGCACATAGCTTGTAGCTGGCTCGCGTAGGACCGATTGAGCGTGGGGTCCACCTGGTTTGTGCGGCTGAAATTGTATATGCGGTTGGCGAACCTACTACAGTGAGAAAATCCCAGTGTGTGGGCCGCTGCAAAAACATGAATTTTGTTTTTTTAATGATAAATCAGATAATCATAATAGTGATTAGAGGAATTATCCAAATAGCATAGTTTAAAACTCGAGAAAACTCGACTTGACTCGTCCGAGTCAACTCAAATCGACCACATTTTCATGAAAACTCATCTGGTCATGAATTGGTGAGAACTACAGCTAGGCATCGAGTCAAGTCAGGCCAAGTTAGGGCTGATCCGGCTCAATCCGGTTTTTGAAATAGGCCTGACTGAACTTGACCCGACTCGGTACCGAGTCCAATGTATGCTTGACCCAATCTGAGCCTGGGTCTAACATGGATTAATCTGGATCGAGTCTGACCCAGTCACAGGTACCAAGTCGAGTTAGCACTAAGTTGGGTCAGATGCAGCAGTATCCACAGGCTAAATCACAACTCAAAACCTAATTTCACTTACCAGAATTACAACCTCTCTATCCATTCAAAACTTAATATATATATATAGATAATATATATATATAATATATATATATATATATATATAATATAAAAGCTGAGTTTCGGATCAAGTTGAATCAGCATCGAGTTAGATTTTGGGTGGAGTCGAGTCAAATTATTGGGTGACTTGAAGTTGACTGGATTGAATGCTTACCATTGAAATTTCTTGTGGGCCAAAGAAGTTTTTTTTTAACAATCTGGATTTTATGTTTTCGGCTCATCAAGGTCTGTGTAATCGTATGAACATGATGGATGGAAACAAAAATCTCGGTGGCCCATAGGAACCTTTCAATTGTGGGCGTTCAATCCCTATGCTTCATGTGGTTTGGTCCACTTGAGCCTTATATCTTCCTTATTTTTGGGGTCATGTCCTAAAATAAGCTCGTAACATTAATGGACAGCGTAGATATAACAAATAAATCATGGTGGGCCATGGAGCTTTTCCAGTACGGACCGGCACGGAGCTCGGTAGTGGAGGGGTCACTACCGAATCCAACTCAATCCGCTTCCCTCAAGCGCATGCGGAATCCAACTGTCCATTGAATAGGACATCACCCACATCCACTCATTGAATAGATCCAACTTTTACTTTACTATTTATTAATGACTAGAAAATATTTTCTATTACGTGGACTACATAATCAATAGATAGGGCTAATATTTTGCAAAACGAGATCCTCGGGTGGGTCCAACCGATTGGAAGGGTTGGATGTCAGTTTCACTTAGTATGTTGTAAGTTATCTTCTGGCTGGACCCTAACCTGATAGATTTGGACTCGGTCGATCTTTTCCAGGGAAACGGATTGGATACTCACCCTGCCACTAGCCC
>JAJHSJ010000010.1:24588843-24788843 GCA_021015155.1 Magnolia officinalis | reverse complement strand
GATTGTGATTGGTCATGATAGCGTACACCTGGTCGTGAAGCCGAGCTTGGTACTCATGCTATTGTATTAGTTACCTAATGCACGGTAAACTTACATTTATACACCCTTTGGCTTTTAGGTATTTAGGGGGGTCTTTATGAGATAGGGTCATCCCATATGATCACATGGTACACACATGTTTGATGCACGACTTGGATAGTATAATTCACGCATTACACATTATGTATATCATAATTGCATCTACACTCTAGCAGCACCAGGGTAGTAGCATGCACCCCTAGCAACATCAAGGTTGTAGTCTCTGTGGCTTTGTCGTGGCTAATATATATAAGTATGGACAATGAAAATATATTTTAGCATATGGACACATAAGATGTCCAAGGGTGAAAATCCTTAGAGCCTTTGGTACCAATAGGATGACCCAACACTGTGAGGCTAAATTGATACATGAGCGTGCAAGTGTTGAATAATAGTAGATTGTGTCTCTCCCTTATTTCGTGGTTGGTTGGAAAGGAGTACAACCTCACTTGCGTGGAGTGTGTAGTAACAATTAAGGTCTAGTATAACATTAGCATACCACTAACAAGGCGAGTAGTGACCTCTCTTATGCTTGTATATTCGCATAATGCAGTTTGGTGCATGTGTAGTATAGCTCGGTGATATTCTAGTTGGGAACTGTTCTAATATATGGATTAGATGAGGATTGACATGTTTGTATTGCATTTATAGCATACTTGGCCTTATAGGTCCTTGTATTATATAGCCTTGGTATAGCTGATAACATTCATGAACTTGGTAACATAGCCCTCCATTATTTTTTCTTAATTCTAATATTTGTATACATGCTATATGCATTGCGCATGCACACATGTACTATATTGGGATTCGTATAAAACTTTATGATTATTTATTTATGTTTTAGGATGCAGTAGAGCATATCAGTAGTATTAAGGTTGTAGTGCATGCCTGACTTGTTGGAGTTTTGCAATACTTTGTATTTTTCTCTTTATCATTATACAAATCAATTATATTGTGGATATGTGATGGTGATATTGTTTTGGTGCACTTATTGTTATGCTCCTTAAAAATAAATAAATAAATAAAATAAAAAAATCACCCTAAATACCCTCCTTGTGCAGGATCCCACTTTCAGAACTTGGCGTATGAAAATTAGAAGCTAAAATCGGGGTACTATAGAGATTGTCACTATTGGGTTCATAACTTGGAAATTTAGTGAGACCATTTATTGAGTTTCAAGTGTGACATTTAGGCACTTTGACTGTCCAATCCATTGATTTAGATTGTTCGATAGGTCAAACAAACATTTGTAGTCTACCATGCAAGAACTACTAATTTGACAAATATTAACATTTGATGAATGGTCTTTAATTTGGAGGATCAAGATCATTTACATAAATTAGGTCCAACAAACAATTTAATGCATCTATTATTAGAGACCATAGATTACTTATGATTCTAAAGAATCACTTTGTTAGGCAATCATAGCCTTCTCATCCATGGCACCGCTAAAAATAAAATCAGCCAATGAGTGGGCTTTTACATGGTAGCTTGAGAAATATGTTTTAGACTTAATGTAAAATTCATATGGATTGATTGGATTTTCTAATTAAACTTGCACAACTAGGAGCATTGTGAGCACCAGAGCATTTCTCATATTTAAAATAGTATGATTTTTAATGTTTTTATCTAGGAAATATTACAGAAATACCTAAATAATATGAAATTCACATTTAATTAGTACCTCTCTAAAAAAGGTTTTCAATAGTTAATATAGTTATCATTCTACTACCTTCCATAACCCCCACCATGCAAGCAAATGGGTCGATGGCTCGGATGGGCCCCATGGTGATGTTTATGGAACATTAGGTGCATCATCCCATGATACGCTAAGAGCCCAAAAATTAACTCCATTTATGATTTAGGTGGACAATATGATTGGAAACAATGTACAAGGCCAAGCCCACCCTTCAAATTATATATTTCCATTAGAGTAGCCCATGCGAATCACAGTTGGGTATGATTTTTGGGACACAAGCCTAAATTTTTATGTGGAATCTAATGATTGGGTGGATTCATATAATTATCACCATGAACCTTGTAAAAAATCAAGGGTGGGCATATATCTTCCAGCTATTTCCTTTGGTTTGTTCTGCTAGAGTCATAAGTCACCCTGATTTTTTTATCCCTGGCCTAGTATGTGGATATATTATATAAACATCACGTCAACATCAAAAGCGGCTTTCCATGTGATTCCCCGATTTTCTCTCTTAGCCTAGGTCAAAAAAATTAGGATGACATGTGCTTCAAGTGCACCACACTAAAGAAAACAGTTGGGAGAGACGTCCTGTCACAATTTTTATAGGGCCTATCATGACGATTATATGAAATCTAATCCAATCCTTAGATGACAAAACTAAATTTAGCATCAGATCTAAAAATCAAGCCCATATGTGATTCAGATGGGTCATACCAAGTGAAAGGGTTTGGAAGGCATGTCGTTGCCCTGTACACTATTTCCAATCATGCAGTCCAACAGAATCACAGATTGGGTGATTTTTGGGCCCTTGGACTAATAAGGTGATGCACCTGATGGTCAAGGTGGATTACACATAAACATCACGATAGGGCCCACCTAAGCAGCGGACCCATTTGCTCGCACACACCCAATTGGTGTCAAAGAAACATAATGAAAGGTAATGAAGTGATAATTACATTGATTAATGATATAGCTTTTTCAAAATCTTTTTTGAAATAGGAATTGGAATGTAAATTCCATAGTAATTAGGTAGTTTTTCATAAAACTCCATTTTACTTAATTCTCTTCCCTACGCATGCACGCAGCTCTAATGCCCATGGACATGACCATGTGCACGAAATGAACGTAATTAAATGAGCAACAGTCATACTCAAAGGAATATATATATATATATATATATATATATATATATATATAGTGTGTGTGTGTGGTGTGTGTGTGTGTGTGTGTGTGTTGTGGAAATGGTATGATGAGGTCGACTTGTGTGGGCCCCACCGTGGTGTGTGTCGGACATTTACCCCATTAGTCAGATGCACCATTCTATGTTAGGCCATGGGCTTAAAAATTAAGTCAATCCATGACTTGGGTGGGCCACACCATATATAAAAGTTGAGAGGGTTACCCTCCCATTAAAACATTCATAATCATTTATTGTACCCACCAAGATGTGGCTCACAAATCCAAACCATTCATCGTGTGTGTCTCACTTGGATGAAGGGTCAGACCGAGTTTCGACCGCATCCAAAACTCAGGTGAGCCCCACCAATTGCTTTGATATGTTTTAGGCATGTCTTCACATGGTTTTAGATAGTATGGCTCACCTGAGTTCAGTATATGGCTAATTTTTAGGATATCCCATACCCTAAAGGGGACCCATCAAATGCACAATGTTGATGTTAGACCCACATCACAGTGGGGCCCATACAGCTCGACCTCATGGGAAGTTTCCCATGAGGACGACCTCATAGTACCATTTCACGTGTGTGTATATATATACATATTTGAGAATTTTAGTGACATCATGGTGTCGCCTACTGTACTAACAGTTTGGATGATCAAACCATGGAAGACAAGGCTAGATTTATTTACAACACCTGTTTGTACACAACGCCCAAGCTATGTAGGTTCGATGTGTTCTATTTGTAATATCCATTCCGTACCCCATTAGAGAGACCATTCTTTGGACCGTATGTACATACGGAAAACCTGGATTAAAAAGTCTCATATGGACCACACCATTGGGAATAAGGTAAATTTGCTCCCAAAATCATTAAGTTCTAACAGTGTGGCCCACCTGAGTTTTTATCCAACTGATTTTGGTATCTTAGCTTCATCTAGATGAGTTGCACCTGATTAACAGGTTTGATGAAAAATACACACCATGGTGGTTCCATACACAAACCTAGGATTAGCATCTCATTCCCATTGTTTCATCTAGTGTGACCCATCTTCCTGTTAGAGCCTAAAAATCCGGGATAGAACCTAATAGATGGATTGGATTTTACAAGCGCAACATGGTGGGCCTAAGGTGTTTTACTCACTACATAAAGTAAGGATTTCAGGTGGAGAGAAGACGTTGGTGTGACATTGGGTGGTCATGTATGGGCGTGCGTACAAATTTTGTGGGGCCAACAGCTTCATGTGGATGAGATCTACACCGTCCATCAGGTGTACCACCTAGTGTTTGGCCTTTACCCTAAACATCACACTGATCCAAATACAGGTGGGCCTCACTATAGGAAACAATGTAAAATCATGCATAAAACTTTCAAATTCATGCCCCATCAACTTAAGTTTCAGAAAATTGTAATTTTGGATTGTCCCTTCGTCTTGGTAATTTGCATCAAGTGAACAAAGACACAAATAATCCATTGTGAGCCCCACACTTAACTAATGGTGGGCATTGAAGATTTCCATAGAAATATTGAGAAATATTCACACGAAATCATGTATTCCCTTCTTGTATTCTTTATTTATAATGATTGTTACAGTAGAAGGAAAGTAGTGGAGGTGAGAGATGAGAGTTTAAGAAGAAGAAGAAGGGACAGTGAGAGAGTTATAGTTATAGAGAGTTGGAGAAAAAGGATTTGCATCCATACATGCATGAGTGTAGACCCCATTTGTTAAATTTGAAGTCTAAAGCCTGAATCTAAAATTTGAAGTCTAAAGCCTGAATCTGAAATCTGAAGGCTGAATCGAAAATCTGAAGTCCAAAAACTTGTTTGATAATTATGGCGGAAGTCTGAAAATTAAATACCGAATTTGAGACAATATGTTTGTTAACAAACATCTGAAATGTCTGAAATACGTTAATTTGACGCATTTGCCCCTATTTCCTATTTGGAAATGTTTTACGTTATAAAGAAATTATTTTTTATTAAATAAAAATAAAATTATTTTATTTAATTCAAATAAACTATAGTAATTAAGAGGAAATTGAAATATCATTATTTATAAAAAAAAAATTTTAAAAAAAAAAAGATTAATTCCTTATGAGGAGTATCTAAAACTCATTTTAGGACATTCGACCATAATGAGGAATATCCAAAACTCAAGTAGGCCATACAAGATGAAACAATGAGAAAGGAATACCTATTGTTAGAACCTTCTTAGACAAGATGAAGTGAAAACATCGTGAACTATAAGTGATACAAAACTTTGGTGACCATATAAATGCTTCAATAATGGTGGTCACAAAATCTTCATTATTTCCTATTGTGTGGCCCATTTAAGTTTTGGATAAATCTTATTTTTTTGTTGCATGACCTAAAATAAGCTCCAAAAATGGATGAATGGACTGATTTTCTCACAAACATCGCAGTAGGCCCCACACAAAATCTTTCGCAGGAAGTTCCTATGAGAGTCTTTCACATGAGGCGGATTAGATACTGCCAGGTTGAGTAGGATACTAGCTACTGAAGTAACATCACCAAGTTTTGTAGGATCCACCATGATGTATGTGTTGTATCCACACCATCCACCCATTTGGAGATATCATTTTAAGGCATGAGACAAAGAATGAGTCAGATTCAAATCTGGAGTGGACCCCACCGCATAAAATAGTGGGAAGAGTGATGCCCACCGTTGAAAACTTCCTAAGGTCTACTATCATGTTTATCTGAGATCTAACGTGTTCATAAGTTAAGACAGACATGAGAGAAGATAAAAAATAAATTTCAGCTTGATCTAAAACTTTTGTGGCCCTTAGAAATTTTTAAGGGTGGATGGCACTCTCTCCACTGTTTTCTGTTGTAGGGTCCACTCGAGCTTTGGATATGACTTGTTATTTGGCTAATACCCTAAATTTATATCACCAAATGGACGGTGTGGATACAACACATACATCATTGTTGGTCCCACGTAACATAACATGGTGATGTCACTCCGGTACCCATTCTCGCTAATCAACCTGTCAGTAGCTAATCCACGTCCTTCGCGGGAAATCCGGGAAACGGATTGGCTACTCCCTGACACCTGCCAATGGCTTGTGGTCGGTGCTCTGTGGGGCCCACTATGATGTATGTGTTTCATCTATTCAGTCCATCTATTTTTAGAGATCATTTTACTGTATGAAACCAAAAATGAGGTATATCCCAATCTCAGTTGGACCATATTACAAGAAATAGTGTTGAATGAGCGTGGACCATTAAAAACATTTTAGGGGCCATAAAAGTTTTGGATCAAGCTTATTTTTGCTTTTTCGCTTCATCTGGGCCTATATAACCTAATCAACGGATTGGATGTCAAATAAACAGTACAGTGGGCCTTAGGAGGATTTTAATGGTGGATGTCCAATTGCTATTATTTTCATGGGGTGTGGTCCACCTGAGATTTATATACCTCTCATTTTTGAAATCAAGCCCTAAATGATATTTAAAAATGGATGAACGGAATGGATGAAACACATACATAAATTACTGTACGGCATAAATAAATTTCACATGTTAAAAGATAGTTTATCTAAGAGAAAAAAAAAAAATCGTAGTAGTAAGGGTAATTCTGGAATGAAAATTTTCTTTTAATAGAAAATCTTATGGAGCGCATTCAGCGTTCACCGTTAAGCTAGACTCCCATCGTCGAAAGAATTCAGCGGAATATCATGGAAAATCACTTGGCGCTTTCGATTTCAGTGTTAACAAACAACTCTTAATACGAGGCATTTTCTCAATTCCGTGTTAAGTGTTAATTTTAAGAGTTAACAAACAGGCCCTAAGACTCCATCCTTAACACTCCCCCTAAAGCTAGAGAGGAGTTGTGAAAACATACCCAACGAGCAATTCTTGAAAAACAATATTTACCAGTGGTTTGGTGACCTACTGTGAAGAAGACACAAATTATGTAACTAATGAAATAAACTATATAACCAAGCATTCAAAGTGACATTTTCTCAAATATTATGGTAGTCATGAATCTCAATGTACTTCAAATGTACATAAAACACAAGATTTACAGTGAGATAAATTATTAAAATTATTAAGTAAAAGAAGAGAAGGTAAACATAGGTACACAATACACTTCAATATTATATAAAACATAAGAGATCCATATTAACTTAGCACCAAAAGATGTAAAAGTTGGGTACATAGCCTCAGTATTGAACTAAGCATTATTTGTGGATGCAACATGGCTAGAGGTGTACACGAGTTGCGCTGAGTCGAGCTTTGCCCAGCTCGTGCTCGACTCAGACAGCTCGAGTCTCGGCTCGGCCCGGCCTTTGAACTTGGAACAGGAGCTTGTGCTCGGCTCGGTCAGTAGATCGGTTCGGTCCGAGCTGAGTTTTCATATGTGTTTCTCTACTCGGACGGACGCCACTCGTCGAAAAAAATGGAGAGAGTGGAGGGGAGAACTCACTTTGGAAGAAAAATCGTCCGGACATACGCTAAAAGAAAGAATGTCGCCGGTCGATGGAGAACGGAGAGTGTATTGGGCGAACGGACGGCCGATTTAGGCGAAAGGGAGAGAGAAATGGATTAGGGTTGCTGGGTTGGGCGAGTAGGGTTGGGTGAAAAAAAAACCCTTATATATTCACTTAAAACTCGATCCAAGTCGAGTCCGAGCTGAGGCGAGCCGAGTCGAGCTAGGTCCAACTCAGACTCGACTCGAAAAATTCCAAGCTCCCAAAAAAGGCTTGACTCGGTTCGAACGGAGTTTCGATCCGAGTCGAGTCGAACGAGTTACCGAACTAACTCTACTCATGTACAACTCTAAACATGGCATATGGCAACTCTTTACCATGGGCACCATCCACTCGGGGGCGTGAATTGCCTAGGGAGGTAGCTACCGACAGTGCTATGTAGACCCCAACATGATGTGCATGTACTATCCATTCCATCCATATATTTTTCAGATTATTTTATGTTATGAACCCAAAAATGAAGCAGATCTAAATCTCATATAGACCACACTATGGGAAAGAGTAGTGATTAAACACTTTTGTATTAAGCCGATTTTTTATTTTTTTCTCTCTTCATCTAGGTGTGTGTGACCTCATCAACCGGCTGATGAGGAATAAACATTACAGTGAGCCCTAAAAAATTTTTTTAATGATGGGCATTCAATCTCCGTTGTTTACTTGTGGTGTGGTTCACTTGAAATTTGGATCTCTCTCATTTTTGGGTTCATGCTATATAATGATCTGGAAAAATAGATGGATGGCTTAGATAAAACACATCTATATTATGAGGGGCCCATAGAGCATTGTCAATAGCCAACTTGCTACTAAATCTGTCCGTATGCAATTCATGTCTACTCTGACATCATGTTGAACAACCAATTTCTCTTAACACTTAAGCGAATGACATGCCAATGTATATCAAGTGAATTTAACAATTCTCAATTTCCAATATGAATGTTAGAAAATGGACCTAAATGGATGGAGTGGATAGCATGCAAATTGTCCCTAGGTGCTGTATAGTTTGCGGTAGGGACACCTGTATTGGTCGACTTATCTAAGAAAAGAGGTATGAATTAAATAAAGACCTCAAAGAAAGGGGTAGTAGGTTTAAATTTTCAAAAATAATTAATGCTAAATTAAATAAGTGCTTTTTTGTTGGGAAGACTGTATTTAAACGAATAGCGATCTGCATTCTCCGTCATTTTTCCTTCCTATTTTAAGCAAAACATATCATTAGGTTTAAAGGTAGCATAAAAAGGATGCGAATATTCTATAAAATCCCCTTTGCATGGAGCCGTTAAAACCAAAAGCTTTGTAGGGCCCAACTTGATGTTGGTGGGACATCTATTCCGGGGGAACGGATTGGCTACTCCCCTTGCCACCAGCCAATGGCTGGTGGTCGGTGCTCTGTGGGCCCAACATGATATATGTGTTTCATCCATGTCCATCTATTTTTTCAGATCATTTTAGGGTATGAGACAAAAAATGAGGTATATCCAAATCTCAAGTGGAACTCATTACAGGAAACAGTGTTGAATGAGCATCGACCATTAAAAAGCTTTTGGGGCCATAAAAGTTTGTTGGAAATTGGATTTTGGAAAACTATTTAAATTATATAAAATTAAAATAAGAAAGTTAAAAAACTTATCAATTTGTATAAGTCGAGGCGTGACGTTAGTCACTTGGCTTGAAATCGAATTTGCTCCCCTTGGACAGCGTCCCAAGTGCAACAGGTTTCCGGAGCAATCGACCTCTAGGATACAACGACTATGACCCGGTCCCAACGGTGCACTCACTGTACACGGGCTCGAACCACTTGTAGTCTTAACCCGAACTAGAAATTACTTGAACACATTTTTAAGAGGAAACCTGATTTTCTAATCCATTAGAAACTTAAAATCAGAAGTCTATTTATAGACTTTGTGAAGACACGCTTAAGGGTATAGAGACACCCTTTCATAAAGGGTTGTGACTATTGGGTTTAAACCCAAGTGGTGCGACTCTTAGGTTTCAAAATACACAACTTTTCAAAACAAAAATTGAAAGGATATAACCTTTCAGTGAAAAGACAGATCCGTAGGATATTTAGGATATTTTGAAACACCAACTTATTTTAAAATAATTTAAAATATAACAATCCCCCACATGTTTCAAAATTTTTGACATTTCAGGTTAAGATGGAAGAGTTGTGCAATGGTGCCGGTGTCACCATAGACTTGAACTGACATTAGAGTAAACATGACAGGTCTACAGGAATTAGGTGACACGATAGTCTTGAACCTGATTCCTTTTGATGTAGATCGCAAGTACATGCCACTCACACAACTTTTTCGCTACAAGTGATTCTGCGGTTCGGTGTGTTTCGGTCATGCACCATTACCTGGATTTTATGATTGCTCTAGAGAATTCGCCTAAATTCTCATAGGAAGCGGCCTCCACCTCCACACCCATATAGGTGAATTCCATCAAGTGTACGCAACAATTGGGTACACTACCAAATATATGGTTATGGATTCATTAAGAGTTCAAAAACTCATCCTTCTTCATTGCTGCTCATACTGTACACCATAGAAGGGTCTCATTTACATCAGTGCAATCGTCTACCTCGTGTCTTGTTGTTTACCCATTGAACCTATCTAATAGGATCTCTACTCATATAGGTTAGGTTGTCAACACTGGTAGCTCATATATTAGGCTCAACCACATTCCCTTCGATGTATCATTGACTAATCTTTTAGATAGTCACTTGGTCAGAAGATTTATGACCCATAGGCCTTCTACCTCCATCCGTCTTAGTCCCATTGTCGCTAATCATCCTTTCAGATCAGGTAGGGATCATCGTATTGGCAAGCTATTGTCTCACTAACTAGCTACTCATAAATGATCCTCTGCCTATGCTAATTTCTCATTTTGCTCCTCAATCAAGTCTTTGACAGTCAGTTGCAGCCTCTTTGATTATTTATATCTTAAGCCAAAACATACTGAACTCATTTCTAACCTCATAGAGTCAACAATTATGACTCCATCAAGTAACAGATACTGAGCATCACTTTTATTATGATAGTTGTCGTATCACCGGCTCTGAATACAACCAACTTTCTTATGCTTGAACGTACTCCTATAATTCAAGCAACTTCACTAGCCCACCATTTAACTAACTGGTAGTAAAGTCAATCAACCTTATTGTATCTGCAATACAAAGAGACTGGAGTAATCCGTCATGCATAGACATATGACAACTAAAATAGAGTATAACTTTCATGTAAGCATATCGCAACATTATTATGTTATCATCTATTCCCTAACACATAAATCAATTAAATATTAGAATTCAATACAATCAATGGATATTTGGCAACTGAATATGGAGGAGAAATGTTCAAATTCATTATCAAGTATATTGATCGATGGATTAAACAATGGGCTCCATAGGTGCATAAATTTGGCCAATAGATATATTTGTTGATGGTAAAACAACATAATTTATCAAATGAACTTATAGTCTCATATGAATACTAATCCCAAATGTCCAAAATCAGCTTCCAATGAAAATAAAATATAGCCTGAAAATCCCATTGACCTAACAATTATCTTTTGAATTCAAAACACTAACAATTTTTCTTTCTGAACATTTATTCGATGGCTACCAATTAGATCATCAAAACATGTAATCAGTTTGATTCAAGATATCTTGTTTCAAAAACCTATATGATGTTAATGTAACACATGTGCATATTGATCTACAACATTCATCATATACTTTTCTTGATACAAACCTTCATGTCAACCCATTTATCAAATATTCATTGACTAAACTTGTACTCCATGGGTTAAGTGGTTTATCTAAATGCATTAGTGAACCCCCACAATTTAAGATTTAGCGTAGATAGATATATCTATGGCCTACCTGATAAACCTATTAACCAAATTTTGAGTTTGAGGATTTCATAGGAACTATTATATGAATTGACTAGATCAAACACATGTGTCTTAGATTGGCATATGATCGGATAAAAATAATATTTTCTTAAAAAGTATTGGATCCTACCATAGAATGATGTTGATGATGAATGTGATTACAAGCGGATTTATTCGTACAACAAGAAAATATTAGTATTTATATAAGAATATAGTTATAACTAGTCTCATGGTTTAATTGACTCAATTATCGATCTAATAATGTCCATTGAATTCATTCCAATTAAGGCATGTGAGAACCATCATTCTATAGAACAACCAATGATGAGTCACATCTAAAATGAATTGTAACTATAATCCAATTGTCATCTAGCGGTGAATTCAGACTATGCATTTAGTGGGTCTTTCCAACCAATTCCCTTAGTTGAAAACCATAAGAGTATTTTTATTTTTACTATTCACCTTTTGACCTTCTGCCTTTACATGATGTTACTTCCATCAATGACTAGCATTGATGCATCATCTATATGTGTCATGTGTCCGATATAAATACCCCTCTATTTAGGCCATTAAAGGTAAAACCGACTAAATAATATTTTTAAGCTTACATGTATCATATGAAAAATGACATGATTAAGATTGATATTTTGGATCATGAATTCTATGCATGCAGTAGGCACCATAAATGACATAAAGATGATCTAAAGTTATAATTCCAAGTAAGCATGAAATCATGTGACAAAAAACTATTCCAGTAATGAGAAGTGTTATGCCTACTTCACATGACTTGCCACACATGTGTGAGGGATCCGATCTAAGCAATATATGTATTTGATGATAGACAATGCCCTGTCCCATTTGGCCAATCCATTTATCATATATACTTGTAAGAGAATGACTTTCTTATCAGCATTCATGTTTGGCTTTTAGACAGAGCCTGTTTATCTATAGCCCTACTTAGTAGATGGTCGGGATCTCTCACACATGCACCATCCTAACATGAGAACTTTTAGAATCTTTTCCTATTTGAGAGTGTAACATTTCTCAATTAATCAACAAAGAAAATTGATGAGTCATTAGTAATATCACCCAACTGCATGTTAACATCAACATAACTTAAATTATGCTAAATTAAAAAGGATGTGCACTACTCATGCAGCAGTTTATAACAACAATTATGAAGATATTATTTTTAAAGGGATTCGCTCCTTCTGCCCACCAAGAGATGATCGTGACCGCTTATTTGGAAATTCTTAAGATAAATTTTTATAATACATTAAGTCAATTTGAACTATCTAATGACCAGTTTTGCAAAATTGTACCAATGATCCTAGCCATCCAATTAATAAACTTTGTGCCTAATATACGGTTTCGGCAAGAATCAACACCTGATCAAGACGGTATTTCATTATAAAGATGGGAGCATCACCCCAGTGATCTAGATGGTTCATCTAGTGGACTCTTATGGGTGAACAGTAGAGAATAATCTCAGCCATCGATTGATAAACTAATATATATATATATATATATATATATATATATATATATATATATATATATATATATATATATATATATATATATATATATATATATATTATTACATGAACTGTTTCTTATTATATAGTAACTAGAGATCCAAACATGATATTTGATCCCATAACATGACATCAAAGGACACACTTGATGATGTAACGAATATTAAGCATCAAGAATTTTAGAGCATGCAAAAGTTCAACAATAGACACAACTAGAGGATAGACATTAGAATAATTCTAACCGTACAAAACCTTGGAGATGAAAACAAAAATAAGGAAATCTTTTATTTTCTCTTTAAAAACTTAGAGCCTTGGAACTATTAGATCCCCCACATTCACAACTGTCATTCATTCTCACAACGTTTCAAATCCAGAATCCGGGTCGGGATTTATACATGCAAACAACAACAACAACGAGCCCCTGTTATTGCCATTGGAACCATCAGATAACCAGTCATATCCTGTTATTAAGGCTTCGAATGGTTGACAAAGAAAAAGTTTTCCTCTTTGCAACCACTTTTGCCATCGTCAGAACTTCAAATGTATTTATGACATCGATTGGCCCTCTCAGGACTCCCACCTGATTGGGAACAGTATCTAATGGGATCATCATGTGTGTTTAGCATAAGCAAGCAATGACTTAAGGGAGGATGACTAGCAAGGTCTATAATATGAAATAATCATGATGTTCTTTACTTCTGGTTTGCACATGTATAATAATGTTCGTATGTATAGTACCATCATTGGTTCACATGGTTCCCATCATTTATATTTTAAAACATTCTATGTAAAAGTGGCTCTCCTTTGTTTATGCATGCATGGTGGTTAAAAAAGTTCCTAGTACTTGTGTCCTATCCTGATATCCTAGTTTTATATACATCCCAGATCACTCCTCATTGTACACAAATGGTGAATATTAATGGATACATACTTGGTGTGACACCACATATGACTTTGATCTTGTTGTGTGTGATAGACTGACATTATCAATGACATAAACATAAAAACAATCAATAGACTATAGTATCAGTGCATGACTTTAAGCCTTTTAGATGATTTGCACAGGTGGTCCAGAAAATATGTACACCAACTATGTATAAAATGCTAACTATTAGATGGTATATGAGGGTTCTAGATTATATGGGTTGATCTTTAGTATACAGGAATGTTAATATCATTGTATATCCTACTCAGTCGGTGCATACGTTCACTTTTGTACATGTGGTCCAAAGAACTTACATAATAAGTATCTACAAGATCTTGACCATTATGTGAGATATGACAACTCTAGATTATACGAGTCATGGCACACAAATCAGGTTGGTGTAGTTTCATTTTGAGCTATTCCAACTAAATAGATGCAACCGTAATTCTTAAATAGTTTTCCAAACCAAAATTCGATTTCAAGATTGTTGGAAATTGGATTTTGGAAAACTATTTAAATTATATAAAATTAAAATAAGAAAGTTAAAAAACTTATCAATTTGTATAAGTCGAGGCGTGACGTGAGTCACTCGGCTTGAAATCGAATTTACTCCCCTTGGACAGCGTCCCAAGTGCAACAGGTTTCCAGAGCAATCGACCTCCAGGATACAACGACTATGACCCGGTCCCAGCAGTGCACTCACTGTACACGGGCTCGAACCACTTGTAGTCTTAACCCGAACTAGAAATTACTTGAACACATTTTTAAGAGTAAACCTGATTTTTTAATCCATTAGAAACTTAAAATCAGAAGTCTATTTATAGACATTGTGAAGACACCCTTAAGAGTATAGAGACACCCTTTCACAAAGGGTTGTGACTATTGGGTTTAAACCCAAGTGGTGCGACTCTTAGGCTTCAAAAGACACAACTTTTCAAAGCAAAAATTGAAAGGATATAACCTTTCAGTGAAAAGACAGATCCGTAGGATATTTTAAAACACTAACTTATTTTAAAATAATTTAAAATACAACAAAGTTTTGGATCAATTTGATCTTTGTTTTTTTCCATTCATCCGGACTTGTATGACCCAATTAACAGATTGGACTTCAAATAAACAGTACATTGGGGCTTAGGAGGATTTTAATTGTGGATATCCAATCACTATTGTTTTCCTGTGGTGTGATCCACCTGAGATTTATATCCCTCTCATCTTTGAGATGAACTAAAATGATCTTAAAAATGGATGAACGGAATGGATTAAACACATACATCATGGTGGGTCCCACAGAGCACCGACCATCGGAGACGGGGATGGTGGCAGGGGGAGTAGCCAATCCGTTTCCCTATTCCGGACGCGGATTAGCTACTGACATGTGGGGGTAGCAAAACTGAAGTGAC
The DNA here is from genome assembly GCA_021015155.1 of Magnolia officinalis. Taxonomy (NCBI): domain Eukaryota; kingdom Viridiplantae; phylum Streptophyta; class Magnoliopsida; order Magnoliales; family Magnoliaceae; genus Magnolia; species Magnolia officinalis. The sequence goes on along the minus strand of JAJHSJ010000010.1, from coordinate 24,773,611 downwards.
GTCACCGAGTTCTGGGCCGACCATGATGTATATATTGTATCCGTACCGTTCATCCATTTGGAGAGATCATTTTAAGGCATGAGCCAAATAATGAGGCAGATCGAAAGGGGGAGCACAGAAAATAGTAGGGAGAGTAACCCCTACCGTTGAAACCTTCCTAAGGTCCACAATGATGTTTGTTTGAGATCTAACCTGTTCATAAGTTAACACAAATATGAAAGAAGGGAAAAAAAACAAATATCAGCTTGATCGAAAACTTTAGTGGCCCTTAAGAGCTTTTAACGGTGGGCGTCACTCTCCTCACTGTTTTCTGTGGTGGGTCCACTCGAGCTTTGCATCTTACTTGTTATTTGGTTCATTTCCTAAAATGATCTTTCCAAATGGATGGACAGTACGGATACAAAACATACATCATGGTGGGGCCCACAGAACTCTGTGACGTCACTTCAGTGGGGAGTCTCGCTACTCAAACTGTCAGTAGCTAATCCGTGTTCATCTATTCCGTCGTTTCGGATCGGATTAGGTTAGACCGGGGATCCACCAAGGTGGGTGGGACCCTTGACTGTGGGGCTCATAGTGATGTGGTTGTCTCTTAACTCCACACCATCCAACTATTTTGAAAGCTGGTTTTAGGGGCTGATCCCAAAAAATGAAGCAGTTCCAAACACCAGATGGGCCATAGTACAGGAAACAGCGGTGATTGACCCTTAAAAACTTCGTGTCGACCACAAAAGCTTTGGATCAAGATAATATTTGTGTGGTTTCTTCATCTAGGTGTTTGTGGCCTTATCAACAGTTGGATGGAAAATAAACATTCCGTTGGAATCCATTAAGTTTTTAATGGTGAGGATTCAATCAAGTCTTTCCTGTGTGTGGTCCACCTAAAATTTCCTATGTCTGGTCCACCTAAAATTTGGGTCAACTTCATTTTTTGTGATCATGCCCTAAAAATGAGCTTTCAAAATAGTTGGACGGTGTGGATTTAAGATAAATACATCACTGTGGGCCCCACAGGTTCCCACCACCTCCGTTTCCGCGGTCTTTCTTAATCCGCTCCCTTCACTTTCGCAATGCGAGGCTGATTACCTACTGATACTGCCAGTTTCGAGGTGGCTACTAGATAGTGGTACGTGAGCCTCACCCTGATATATTTGTTTTATCCATGTTAACTATCTATTTGTTTTTAAAATTATTTTAGAGTATGAAAAAATACAAATGAGACAGATTTAAATCTCAGACGGCCACATCACAGAAAGCAGTGGTCATTGAATGTCCACCATTAAAAACTTCCTAAATGCCCACTGTAATGTTAACTTGCCATCTAACCTGTTGATAAGGTCACAGACACTTGAACGGAGGGAAAATACAAATATGAGTTATCAGCTTCATCGAAAACTTTTATTGCCTTTGAAATTTTTTTAATGATATGCATTCAATCACCACCGTTTCCTGTGGTGTAGTCCACATGAGATTTGAATTTGCCTGATACTATTATTATTATTATTATATTTTTAACACACGCACACACCCATACACTCACGCTAGTGGAATTTCACCACCTATGGGTATTCGAACCCTTGACCCGAAACTCCTTAGGGTCAGTTTGGGCGGTGGGATTAGGTGGGATGGGATTCATCTGGTCCTGTGCCAATTCCACTCCATGTTTGGGAAGATTAGAAAAGCGTGGAATTACGTTAAATGAAATTGCATTGGGTCTGTGCCAATTTTACTCAATGTTTGGAAAGTTGTGTAGGTCCCACCATGATGTATGAGCTATATCCACACCGTCCACCCATTTATTAAGATTATTTTAGAGCATGGGCCAGAAAATTAAGCAAATCTAAAGCTCAAGTGGACCCCACCATAGAAAGCAATAGGGATTGAATACTTACCGTTGAAAACTTCTTTGGGGCTACATAAGTTTTGGATCTACCTCATTTTTAGGCCCATGCCATAAAATGAGGTTACAAAACAAATGAACAGTTTAGATATAACACATGTGTTATTCTAAGTAATTTCAAATGATGGTGGGTATATCCATTCAATGTACCACCGTATTATCAACAAAGCATTGCATTAATTTTATCCCAGAGACAATCCCAGCCATAGGTAATAATTGTGTTTTTTAAATCCCATCCCACCTAATCCCTTCTAATCCCACTGCCCAAACTGACCCCGGAGCAGGGGCAAGGACCCTTGGCCCTGTTTGGACAGTTGCATTAGAGAGTATTAGGGGGGATGGAATTGCATCCGGTCATGTGCCAATTCCACTCCATGTTTGGAAAAGCTTGGAAGTAGATTAGCTGGAATCGCATTGGTCCTCGTGCCAATTTCATTCAATGCTAGCAAGTTGTGTAGGTCCCACCATGATGTGTGGGCTATATCCAAGCCGTCCACCCATTTTTCGAGATCATTTTAGAGCATGGGTGAAAAAATCAGGTAGATCTAAAGCTCTAGTGGACCCCGCCATAGAAAGCAATGGGGATTTAATACTTATCGTTGAAAACTTCTTTGGGGCTATGTAAGTTTTGGATTTACCTAATTTTTAGGCCTATTCCATAAAATGAGGTTACAAAATAAATGAACAATTTAGATTTAACACATGTGTGTTATTCTAAATAGTTTCAAATGATGGTGAGTATATCTATTCAATGTACCACCACATTACAAATAAAGCATGGAATTTAGCTTATCCCATGGTAACAGGGGACAACCCCTGCCATGGGTAATAATTATGTTTTTTTGAATTCAATCCCCCCTAATACTCTCTAATGCAACTGTCCAAACAGGGCCTTAGATTTGAATTTGCCTCATTTGTTTAGCTCATCCCCTGAAATGGATGGACGGCATGGATAAAACACGTACATCATGGTGGGTCCCACAAAGCGCCGTCCAGTAGGTACTGCGTACTGACAAGCTATTGGATACTGACACCGTCAGTAGGCAATTCGCGAAACGGATCTAAAAACTCTGAGTGAGCCATAAATCAGGAAACAACCACCGTCCAAACCTTCATGGGGCCATTGTCATGTTTCTATTCCATCCAGCCCATTCTTTAGGTGATTCCACCAGGATGAAGGAAAAGCAAATAATATAAAAATCATCCTGATCCAAAATTTCGGTGTACCCCAAGAAGGTTTTGATGGTTGGTTGGTGTTCAATCCCCACTTTTTCTTGTGGTGAGGCCCACTTGGGTTCTTGAATCTGCCTAATTTCTGGGATTGCAACGGATGGATGTGACAGCAACATGTAGGTGGACCGGATAGAGCTTTTAATTCCACAGGTTCAGTTATCCAAAATGATGATATATGGGACCCATCTTAGATGCTCCCCTTCAGAATACTTGAGCTTCTATTGGTTGAATTTAACCGTTGCTCTATTTTAGTGGGGCCCACTTTTACAACAGAATACCCAACTGGTACCCTATGATCACTGGGCCTGAGAACGGTACTTCAATGATGAATAGTAGATCTACTATATAAATTGCTGAGTCTGGCAGTCCCACAGGCACACGTAAGTAGTGCCCAACGTGGGCCACAACCTGATCAGACGACTCTGAAATATTTAGGCTGGCCGGTAATCAGTAAAGCCAAACATATATCTTGAATGTGGAGGGTTGGCGATTCTATTTAAACCGTCCATTTTTTTTATTATTTTTATTTATTTTTTTAATGGAGGTGCCCACCTGATGAGTGCCTGCTCATCTTCAGTGGGGCCACCTTAGGATTCATTGAGATGTCTCATGTCCCACATACTAACCAGGTGGCACGTGCGCTGTGTGTACAGGTTTCATGCGAAGAGGGTGGTGTGCTCACGTGCATAAGACAGCCATTTAGATAACCACCACGTGTGCCAACTTATCAACCAGATGAAACATCCAAGCCATCCATCAGGTAAGTCTGATCTTGTGAGGAATTGAGACTAGAGGTGGAAATGGGCCAGATCCCAGGCTAGTCTCTAAAGAAAAGATTTAAATGATCAAAGATTTGAAATAGTCCTTAAGCGGGGCGGGCTGCATTGGTTTTTTTATTTGAAGAGAAAACACTGGATTGCTAACAAAATTGTGTGGAAAAACAGCATGAATTTGAAAATTGTGAATTGGGCTGCGTTTGGATGCACAAATTGAATTGGATTGCAGTAATTGGTTTAATAGAGAGTAAATTATCAAAACATAATTACCATAGCATTCACGTCTCACACGACTTGCAGTTTAGTTAATAAGTTCAACTTGAAAGTAACAAAATTGCAATATGGAGCCCATTCTGTTGTGAACCAGACCAATTTATTGCTATTTTGTCATTTTCATTCGAGTGAAACTGATTATTGCAATTCTACACAAATGTGCACCCAAACACAGCTCAAGTCCCATAACAAAACGACATTTGCTAGAAAGAATGGAAGGCAAGTTGGGGGGCTTTACAACACCCATGTCTACCATCGAAGCCGGCACCACATAAGCTTGCAAGATCCCTGAATTCATACAATGTTCATTTCTAGTTTGCTTATCAATGTCGATGAAGCACTTAACACAGCTTCAAGCTTCCAAGTAAAATGTCAAATTAATCATTTCTACAGTCTCATGGTGAGTGAAAAAGAAGCCCATGTACATTGTTTCTGTTCCAACCAAAGTCAGTCATACGGGGCAAGTATACTCCAATTCTCTAAAATATTTTACTGTTGGACACATCAACACATCTGTTTTAGAGAAAACGTTTTCGCCATTTTCCTGTTTCTTTCTGAGTTTTAAAGATACATTTTTCTATATTTCATGCCAAGAAATCCAAGGACCACCACATTCTGCAGTGTAATAATTTGGCATTGCCCACATGCCCAAGATCACAACCATGACCAAACATCAAGAGAGGCAAAAGAGAATCTCGAAAACTTAGTTTGATTTCAAAACTCTCTGAGCTTTTATTTATTTATTTTTATAACAAATAAATGAAGATTCTGCAGGCAATGCATTTCCAATGCAGAAAAGACTAAACTTCCAACAAGAAAAACCAAAAGGACCAGTTACCATGTAGTATGTGAGATTTTTCTTGAAACCATCACCAAAATTCTCTGCTTGCGAATTTACCAAAATTCCCAAGACTGAAAAGGATGCCGGAAAAATTGCAAAAAGGACACACCACAAGGTTGCCCCAAAAGTGTCAACATTTATATGGGCTAAAGTTGAATAAATTCATTTCCTAAAATAACAATGAATCTGTACAGCAATGGGGTTTTCTGGGGTCCATCGTGTCAATGTTGAAGACGGACATTTGTATCCAAGTTACAAGGACATTTTCTTTCTCAATATTTTCATGGACAATTAACCGTAAGCTGGCATGAAACTTTTGATAAAGAAAGTATTCTTCTGTATCTAAACTCACGCTAGGACGTCCCCTGTAAGCAGCCGACCCAAAGTAGTTGGGATAAGCTTTAGATGAAGACGATTCATCAACATCATTTGGCTTTACTAATCCTGTTTTGCCAACCAATCCTATCTAAGAAGCCTTATCAACAGTAAAAGAACAAGCCTTTATATACATTTTCACCACCTCAACCCAATTACTTTTAGGTCTTCCTCTCATCCTATTTTCAGGACCTTCTTACTAGAAGATCCTTGACTCTCAAAAATCCTCATCTCTGCAACATTCAACCTCTGCTCATACTGCCTTCTAATAGCCCAACCTTTGCCCTAAATATAGTATTAATGGAGCAAGAGCATGGAGAAGGAGAAAAGATCTCCTGGGAAAAAAAAAAACCTCCAAAACTTGAATGAAATTGATAATAATGACAATTATATTCTACAACGAAATTGATATGACTTATATAAGCCTTAAGACTCCTAATTCAACCCTACTTATCCTAAATAGTAAACTTACTAAAATTACTAAAAGCATCTATACCAACTCAAAACACTCATAGATGACTCAAACAACGACTTCTATGACAAGACTCTTAAAACCCTAAAAAGACCGAAAAATAGCAACATAAAAAATTAATTAAAAAAAGTAAACTTTGACTTCGAAGTGAAGTTCAACCCTTGAAACAGACCTTTTTTGGAGTAGCAAGCTAATAGACTCTCATCAAATGGCAGGTTGTAGGTTTTGTCAATAACTTTCTAGCAATATCTTATGATAGTGATTCCTATAACCAGTCACGAAGTTATGCCCATCTGAAGCTATAATGCGCGTAAGGTAGTTTTTACCCCAGATCTGACCCACTGGCCTACTTTTGATCTTGGCACTCCTTAAATTATCTGCGACCTGTTCAACATCAAGTATGTTACCATTTAAACTTTTAAAGTGTTTTGGGCAGTGGGCACCTACCTCGCCTCCCTCCAGTCAGGGGTAATCTCAATTTGCAACATACCATCTTGGTCAAGCTGAATGTTAGTTCACATGTAAGTATCGACTAGTGCAACCTATCCAGGAAATTAATCACGTCAGGCACTTAAGACTCTGGGTTAAAGTTCTCAGAGTGACCATTGGGCATACATGCTGTAAAATCATAGAGTCAACCACTATTCCCTCGTACAATCAGTCAGCAAAATCAGTTCCACACATCACACCTATTTCTAAAAACCATCTTGGTCTTTATGACAGTCGTCACCATGAACTAACTCAGCGGGAAGAAGATGAATTGAGACTCAGGAGCATGGTGTGTTGTAAAGGCCATTACGTAAAGGTAACAGTGGCAACCGTTACGCATTATGGGTCATAAAGACTGTTATGAAAAAATAACCCGTAAAGGCTATTACAGCCTTTGTAACGGCCCATTACGCCTCCACATAAAAGCCGTAATGGCCCATTACGAGGCCGATACAGGTTTTTCGGTTTTTTTTTTTTTTTTTTTTTTTTTTTTTTTTTTTTTTTTTTTTTTTTTAAGAAAAAAAAAAAAAAAAAAAAAAAGAAGAGAGAGACCATAACAGCGGCCGTAATGGCCGTTATAGTCCGTATCATAAAGGTAATGATGGTGGCCGTTATAGCCATCATTACCGTTACGAAATAGATTGCTCATGAAATAAGAAAGAAACAAATTGTTTTAGATACAAGTGAAAGAAGAAAATGAAAATTTACTTGTGGTGTAATTGGATTACCAAGGCTATGCGTGTGGAAGCTTGGTAGGGCTAAGGAATGAAAGCTATATCCTAGAGGGAAGGTGATTAGGACCAATTAAAAATTTACGTCTTTTAATACCCAATTGCCTACTTAAGCTAAGCAAGACAATTAATTCTAAGGCTTCCAAGCCAATAGAGGGTCCAATCACATAGACCGTAAATGATATGAGTGTACTGGATTTCACTCTCGGAGGTTTTAAATCAAGTTAACCTCTAACCTTTACAATCTTACACAAGGATTGGCACCCGCAAGAGACTTTATGTGGTTTTCTATAGGCTCGCCACAAACCTCGGTCCTACCCAAGAACCTACACGTATACACCCATGTTGGTGGCCTACGCAATGACTTAATTTAGGTGCTACAAAAAAACTTAATCGAGTTTGGCAATCGAACTCTAACACTCAATCCTTCTCAGGGAAAGAGTGTACATGGACTCTACAAATGACAACCTTGTTAGATTGAGCCCCGTTGTTGTGTTGTCTAGGGTCGCTTGTTCGATGCTCTCCCGTGTTTTCAATCGACTCCCCTTTTGCTCTCCCGATTATGATGTCAATGCTTTGTAAGGCTTCAACTCCAAGATCAACCACCTTGCATGTAGTGTTCCTTTGAGGTGACCAAGGTGATAAGAGGTTGAATATAATCTCCTACAACTAATGAGAAGTTGTAATACCTAGGGGATTCACCTAGATGGACATTCTAGAAGTTGATAGATATCAAGATTTGTCAATAAAAATGGTGTCTAAACTTCTAGAAAATGCTCAAGATTATGATATTCTTGTAGAGGAGCTTAGAATGCTCATTAGAGTGAAAAATCACTAAGAAGAGAGCATAGATCCCATTGGAATAGAGTCTAGGATCTTTGGTAGAGCTTGGGATGCACTAGGATTTCTAAAATGCCAAAATGCATCATCTGCACAAAGATCCAGTTGCTAGATTTATAAGAAAAATGCTCCAACGGATCTATAACAGCTAGTCTTCGGTCACTTGAACCCCAACCACATGGATCTATAAGAAAAAAGTTCCAACGGATCTATAAGAAAAAGGCTCCGACGGATCTATAACGGCTCCAAGCGACATCTAGGAATTTTAAATGGCAGAAAATACACAGCTCTATTACTGGGTGATATTTTCCTCATGTACGGGAACAAGTATAGGGTACAAATATGGGTCTGTCTGACTCACTTGAACCCCAACCACAGGGTGTGGTGACACAACTATATATATATATATATATATATATATATATATATATATATATATATATATATTCAACACTTCAGTTTTTATTATTAAATCATTTGTTAGCATACCATATTAATTTTTAAATATGTTTTTTACCAGCATGTTTTGATAGTTTTCGCCTATTTTTGTAACAAAAAATATTCTAGTGTGAATAGGCTACATGCCTACATCTAACATGGTCCCAAAACCTTACCCATACTTTTTATTCTACAATAGTACCCGAGGGATTTGAATGATCAGGTATCACAGACTGGATGCTCCTTGCATAGATCCCGGGGCTAAATATGTCCTATTTGATTGAATATTGGAATTTATATATGACATCATTAATGTTTTATTATAGACCCCAATGCATAGTGTTATATTATAGGCATGCTATTGAATAAATCAAACATTAATCTCTATATTGTAAATATAAATTTGCACTACAACTTAATCAACAGCAACAGTATAGGAACTATAATTTTGGGTCGCTAAAAGTAGTAATCCAGATCACAAATGACCCATGATCTGGATCACATGATTTGCAACAGAAAACATAGGGTCTCTGGTGATTTAGGTAATGTTCATTTTTATTTTTTTTGGCCAGAGACTTTATATAACAAGCTAGTTAACCAAACTTTGATAACAGATTTCAACCCCAAGTGGCATCAAAGTGCACGAGCATGCATGTTTCAATTAAATTGTAGATAGCCCCAAAAAGATACATGCAAGAACAACTTATTCGAGGTCAGCCCTTCGTATGGTTAAAGAGGGTAATAACAATGGCAGAAACTCTGAAGATAAAGCTTTATTTACACCCACTGTTTCGATACAGTAAACAAGCAACAGATATCAGTAAGAACCTAAATAACTCATAGATACTTAACAATTGAGTAAGGAGATTTACATTTTACTGTCAGAGAGCAGACCCCACCACCACTAGATCGCGACCACTGATAATCATGCCCAATCTGTTACACTGTTCCAAACCTTCAGTAGGCATTACCAACTTATTTTCCCCAAAAGAGCTTGTAAAAAATGATCACGGAAGAAACTCAAGATCCACCCTTCAAACAGTGAATTTAAAACTCACAACATTGCCACCACCATAACAATTCCTGGCCCACCAACAAATCCCATGTGGGTTGTGACTGTGCTGGCCGACGTGTTGATATATTACTTCATAATTGCCTGTTGAAGTTAAAAAGGAGAATACTTGCAGCATGATTCATGACTTCGGAAGGACATGACATGTGGATCCATGCCATTTATAATCATAAGGGCTTCACTTTCCATTACGGGGTCTGAAAACATAAACTTAAACCAGTAGGCTATTTCTCAGATGGACTGAAGCATATCTTTTCAAGCTGAATTGACCAATCCTCACCAAGTAGCTGAGGATTTAACTCCATTGCCACCCGAAAATCAAGTAATGATGCCGAAAAGCAATGATTTGATCTTTGTACATATCTATCTGCCAAGATACCATTCACACCAGATACCGGCCTGCAATTTACCTGCCTTGTCTGTTCCTGACTGCACCTTGCTCGTCCTATTTCCAGACAAGGCTTTATCAACCTCCTCAGATACGAATCCAATCCATTGTTTAACAGATTAATGCAATCAACCGAAACGCCAAGACCATCAACCTGTAGCTTCCGCTCCAAACGTTCCCTCAGAGTTCTGGCATCGGGCAACTCGGAACTGTTATAACAAGTCTGGGGAATGTCTTTCCTTGGGAGATGAAATGCACCCAAGCTGTTACGGAGAGCTTTATGTGCACCAGCGGAACTAATTAAAATGCCAAGAGGTGCCCTGACAGGGCTCCTGCTTTGAATGCATGGGCTTCCTGGTGCTTGTTCGACCTCTTCCCCATCTTCTACAGAGGCAACTTCAACTAGAGCTTTGCTGCCGATAGATATGAGTTCTTGAGGCCTTCTTAAGTCAAAAGAATTGGCAGTGGTATTTGCATTTTCAACAGCCTTTGTGATCAATTCGTCATACATGGCGCCTTGATTCTTTCATAGAGTCCGAGAGGACTCCGGTGGTCTGTAAACTTGCGATCATGAGCATTTGTAGACCTTCCTTTGCGAGGAGATGAAGGAAATGCATCTCCGCAAAGAGACTGTAAAGTTCTTGAATATCCGTTTGCAAATTTCACATTTGAGGAACCTTCTTCTTTGGTTGGATTGGCAGGGGGCGCCTTGGCAAGGGCTGCATTCTTGAGAATGGAAGCAATAAACCGGTTGTGGAGTGTGATATTCTCCCTCCCGATCGTCATAAAACATAGCTTATCAAACTCGCGCTTGCTGATTTTAAGGCTGAGGAATCTCCTAAGGTGACGGAGGTATTTCTCGGCCCTTTCATGCCCTAGTTTCCTAATAATCTGAGCTTTGAGATCAACAGTATCAATTCGAGAGGATTGCCGGCTGGGCGGCATTTCAACTTCTGAATAGCATACAATCATGAAACTGCTCCTTACCAGACCCTCCCACTGCTCTTTGTTATGACCCAGAAAAAGGCAACCTTCTTGTTACAAACCGTGATAACTGTAGCTTCGGATCTCTGTAACTTTTCAGGAAATTACAGCACAAGTAGCACACAATTCCTCTTTTTCTTAGCTGGGGGATGAATACTGGAGAAAAGGAACAAAACCCACAAAAGAAATCAGCTTAAAATGTGATTTTAGGCATGAGTTGCCAACTGTTTGGACAAACTACCAAATCAGCTTAAAATGTGACTTTAGACACCAACTACCAAATCAGCTTAAAACGTGACTTTAGACATGAGTTACTAATGATCTGGAGAAATTATCAGTGTTTTGCATTTGAGCCGAGCATTCCAGAGAGGGGGGAATACAGGGCCCTTGTTTCAGGGATTCAGATCATTCATTCATTGGCGCTACGGTTGATGGGCGATGGACCAACCCCCTCTAGCTGCAAATGAAGAGGTAGCCATTTTCACATCTAATCATCCATTTTCAGGCATTGGTTGGATGGGATCATCCTATGGAGGAATTTCATGCAATGTTACCCATCCATGGCAGGGCTAATTGGATGAATGATATTGATCACCAAAAGGGGCCCCACCTGTACAGAGCTTTGGACCAAAAGAAAACCTTGGTAATTAAGGCCAAGAGTTGTACATTCCTTCTTCACAAGTTCATTGAACTGAATAAATCCTACAAACCTTCAATCATTTTATGGAAAATTGCAAGGAAAGCAGAACCAAAAATCCATTTTAGCATGGTAAATGAAATTTGAAGAACAAGAAACAATCCCACATAGAAAGTCCACTTAAAAAAGGCTTTAAGTGATGTATTACGCGGTACTCAGCCCTACCCTAATAGTCATTACTATCATCAGGCATATATATTCAGGATCGGTTGGGCCCCTCTTTGAATGATCTAGATCGTTCATCTGGGAACCCCACATTTTAAGGGTGATGGACTGAAAATCTCCTCCAGCAAACACCCAACCATCTGACCAGAGAAGAGATTGCAATTGCAAAAAAAAAAAAAAAATCCATTGGCTAGATCTTTTTCTAACCACCATTTGCAGGCCCACTATCAGATGGATAGGATTGTGTAATTGGGTGGATTTTGTTCAGGGTTGCCCAACAGATAAATTGTCTTGATCACCAAAGAGTGGGCTCCACATGCACAGAATTCTAGCCCAATTGGAAATTTTGGCAACTCAGACTAAGCTTTGTTTATTTCCTCTTTAGAAGTTCATGTGAAATCTCACAAAACCCTCAATCATTTTGCAGCCAAAAAAAAAGAGTACAAAATACCTACTGTTTCTAGCAAGAGAGATGAAAGCTAAAGAAAAGGAGCAAAGCAACAGACAGAGACAGTCAACTGAAAACAAGGTTTTAGAAATTGAGGCATTGCACAATGCTTGGATCTACTAGCGCATTCATCAGGCCATGTGTTCCATGCAGGTGGTGCCCATCTTTCAGTGATCCAGATCATTCATCTAGGAGGCCTACAATGGATGATCGATGGACTGAAAATCTCCTCCATTGAACATCCCAGCCATCTAACTGTTGAAGATCTTGCCATTGCATATGGACCAATGGCTAGATTTCCCTTTCAAACGTCTATTTCAAACCAACTATCACATGGATAGGAGTGTCCAACAGCTAGAGTTTAATCCACTGCCGCACATCCACCGCGGGGGCCCACCACATGAACAGTCTTGATCACCGAAAAGCGGGCCCCACACACTTAAGACTGCTGACCTGGAGAAAATTCTATCAATTCCATCCAACCGTCGTATATTTCCTCATAGAAGTTCATTGAACTGATTAAATCCCACAAACCCTCAGCCATGGAGAAAAAAGATTAAAAAAAATAAATTCCGTGACAGAATTCTTCAATTTTCTAGCTGGAGGGATGAATTCCCAAAAAAAGGAAGAAAACCCACAAAGGAAATCAGATCAAAACACGGTTTCAGAACTTCATTCAGCTGATCAAATCCTACAAAGCTTTCAATTCAGACCAACAAACAACAGAAAAGGGCAGAAAATAAGAACCCAACAGCTAGAAAGAAAGGAAGAATCTGAGATTGGTTTTTTCTTTCTTCTGATCCCATCAAAGGAAGTAGTGAAATTTCAAACGAAAATAAGCAAAATTGCAGACTGGATTGTGCATCAAACCCACTTGCAATTTCGCACGAATAAAGAATTTAAAGAGAAAATAGAAAGGAAAAAATGTATTGAAAAATGGAAAAAAGGAGATGGGTGAGAAGGAAAACTGACCTGGTTTGAAGGACGGTGGTGATCGGATTGACTGCAGCTGTTCGAGAGAGAGAGAGAGAGAGAGGAGGCTTTCTTTTTCCGGCTGAAAGAATATACACCGAGGGAGCACCGAAGTACGTTGCTCCAGGGTACGCGTGGGTTATCTGAACCGTTAAATAGATACGTTCCGTAACTATCAATAAAACAATTCCTGCCTGGAAATGGATTGCGTCCTGCCGCCGCCAGAACGGACTTGGTCCAGGCAGGTGCTCTGTGGGGCCCACCCAGAACGTATGGGTTTTATCCATGCCGTTCATTCATTTTGCTATATCATTTTAAGCATTTGAGCGCAAAAATTAGGCAGATCTGAGACTCAAGTGGGCCACACAGTGGTTAGGCCAACCATCAAAACCACTAATTTCAATGGCCGGAATAACCACTGATTCCTGTAGTGTGGTCTACTTGAGCCTTCGATATACCACCCTAAAATGATATGGCGAAATTGATGGACAGCATGGATAAACCTCATACATCACCGTGGGCCCCACAGAGCCCCTGCTTGGACGGAGTCGGTCTAGGTGTGGGCAGGACGCAATCCATTTCTGAAGTGTGGCATGTGGGTTTGATCTGGATCGATCGTCATGTGGGCTCACGGCGAGCTTGCTCTGGCCCCAAAACTAGGTGAGAGTGATAGTATGAGAAAGCCCAATGCATAGAAAAAGATGAGCAATGGTACATATTCTACAAATGTGGGGCCCACTTGATGAGTGGACTGGATTGATTTACGGGTCCGAGCATACTAGTTGTTGACCGCATGATCATTGGGCCAGATTACGATAGAGGCATTTGTATCCTCGTGGAGCCTATCTCTTGAATGGTTCGGACGAGAAGAGGTGTAATTCAGTTGGTGCTCCGGCGATGCATTTTAAGAGCAACCTTTCCCTTGGCCTTTCGGAACCTTCTTAGTTACTCGTTGGGTCAAAACACACGTGCATTTTAGTGAGGTGTGCGTATCTAAGGCTTCTTGGGTCGTTTTTGTCTCCCTTTGAGTTAAAGAGTAGGAAACATCTGGCCCACCTGATGGAATGCTCAGATCTCACTCACGTGTGCCTACGCGAGGAAAGACAGGGCTTCAAAGTATTTGCACAAGTAATGCAAAAAAAAGACTCCGTTATCCATAGCTCAGGTGGTAGACGTGAAAGATACCTCGTTTCAACACCGAGGTCTTGGTATCTATTCCCTAGTGGGGGTGGCTAACAGTGAAGTGTGAATGCAAAACGTAATGCAAAAAAGATGTTCGAGGAAGTTCCATATTGAATGGAATGTCGTGTGATGCAGAATCCCATAAAACCTTAAGGGATAAATTTTCACCCTGATTTAAAGTTTTGGTGGGCCACAACAAAGAGAAATGCAAATCAAAGGAGGAAACTGTTTTCGTTTTTCATAGCCCAACCAAAGTAAAAATTGAGCCCGGAGGGTGAGGGTGCAGTTTCAAATGGGACCGCTAAAATTGTCAAACTCACGTCACATATGATGTGTTCAAAAAAAAGTGCGACAAAGTGGCGCAGTTGAGAATTGGCTCTCTCTCTCTCTCTCGAGAGAGCTCTCTCTCTCTTCTCTCTCTCTCTCTCTCTTCTCAGATCTCTCTCTCTCTCTCTCTCTCTCTAGAGAGATATATAATATATATATATATATAATATATATATATATATATATTATATATATATATATATATATATATATATATATAATAGAGAGAGAGAGAGAGAGAGTAATGCTCACCTTTTAGGCAAGCACCTTTGTGTCATGGCCATAAAATCTGAACGACCTATATGATGTAGCACCCCGTGAAACTTTCAACGCCGAACTTTTAACTTAATCCAAAATTTATAGGCCATAGCGAAGAGAGGCAATCAAGGGAGGAAACTGTTTCCTTTTGCTATTGACACAGGGATGAACGTGATGAAGTTGATCACCGTCTTCCTCAAGGATAACTACTCTGAATACACGGAGTTTCTCTAGACTCCTCACAGAGACTTCTCGAATCCATGAAGAAAAAAAAATAGAAATAATTTTAAGATATATGAAAAAAACTTGTCGAATATTGATAAACGAGTCTACAACCCTTTAAATTTGAATAACAAGACTTAAAAGAAGTTTAGAAATTAAACTATAACTAAAACTCTCTAAAATTCGTAACTTATTATAAATAGTAAATTTAATTTTTATAGTAAGTGTTTTATGTGGCTTAACCATGTTATTCTCCTAATTTTTCTAAACACTTTTCATGTTGGACACAACTCCTAAAGCCCAACGAATGAAGAGTTATAATCAAACTAAAACTTACTAAAAATAATAAAAACGGAAATAAATGATGGAATCTCGCAAATTCGGCGTGGGCAATCCAGTTGTGCAGGGTAGATTGGCTAAAGTAGCTCGTCCTACCCCAAAATCATATATGGTTCGTTGAGTAACTTATTCTGGTTTGCGAGATATGCCTGTTTTAAGGTTCTGACCGTCTTGATGGCTTCTGCTTCTGATCGGGCCTTCTCTGATCCATCTTGGACATGAAAGTGCCCGTGACCCACTCTACATCAGCTATGGCCCACCAAAGTTTTGAGTCAGGGTAAAAGTTGGGCCTTAGGAATTCATGGGGTGTTGCATCACATTGCTCGTATCAAATAAGATGAGTTCTCAAAAAGTTCTTATGAGTTTTTGTGAGAACTGGTTCCCGGGTGGGCATTTCGAGATAAACACGCGCGCACACACACACAATGTAGGGATCATCATATATCACTATAGAAGAATGTTGTTGATTGGATTATTTTAAGCACTCGAGTTGTAACCTACCAAAGGACAGTGGAAAAGAAGATTGATTACTATCTGTATTGAACATGAAAAGGTCTAAAATTGGATGGATGGGTAAGATTGCCTGATCAATGGGGTTTAATAGTGGTTCATCATAGTGGGGTCCACTTAATGGATGGTCTCCATTTCTCCGGTTTGAGTAGGGTGAACCATAAAAAAAAAAATGAAATAGAAATAAAATTGGCATGGGGAAGGTTTTGAAGAGGCAATGTAGCACAAAGCGTAGGGATCCTGGCCATTCATTTGGAATCCACAATGAGCAAGGTTTGGGCTAAAAATCAAATGTCCACTGCGTTGGATGTGGCCTATGTGGCCTAGTGTGGGCAACCAATAATGGATAGATCTCACATAATAGTATAAATCTTAACCCTATTACATCTAAACTCTTCCTTAAGCCTCTTGATTTGAAGGCATCCGACCAAAGAAAGAAAGAAAATATTTTTTTTAAAAACAGAAGACAATAGAGGAATAATATCTATTGTTCATTAGGACCTCCCCTATATGATCTAAATTGTGAATTGTGTCCGAGAGCTATCTTAACTGTAAAATTAGAGAAAAGGGTCATCTTAACCGTAGAATTAAAAGGGTGATTAGATCATCTCCACTCCCATAGTAGTTAGGCACACAGACCAAAGGAGATAAGTTGTTAATCTTCGGAGTTGTATGAAGGTCCCTAAATTTTGTAAATACTATCAAATCTTATGGGCCTATCAACTGGGGCTTTCAAAGTAGTTCCAAATGGACTATGATGGATCTCTGATTTTCACAAATCGAAATCAACATAAATACCTTGCCCTAATATAAATTTTTATTAATTTACTACCCATGATCTTTCGTTTATATATATATAGTTCAACATATTGCTCATCATGGCCAAAATTCAACTGATTATTATTCATGGAAAAGTCGAAGCTTATGATTAATGGAAAAGGAAAGAAGAGAAAAAAGATTTAAAAGAAAAAAAAAAAAAAAAGAAGAGGAAAAAGAGACGACAATCAACCATTGTAGTGGCATTGGTAGCAATCATTGTCGCCCCACAGCTACCTCCACGGTGTTCGCCAATCACCCAGACCTCCCTCCTCTCTCTCCTCTCTCTTTCTCCATTACTCTCTTCCATCCCCTCCTTTCTTCTTCATGGAGCAACCACTTTCAACGCAACTAGCAAGCGTCAACACTCTCTTTCGATTGTGGTGATGGCTACCTAATCTGAAGACAAAAGGAGAAAAAGAGGAGTTGTGGGTGATGGATTTCTTTGAACTATAATGGAGAAGAAGAAAATGGCTAAATGAGCTTGTTTGTGGGCATGATTAGAGGTGTACACAAGTCAAACCGAGTTGAGCTTGGCATAGCTCGACTCGACTCGGCCACTAGCTGACCCCAACTCAAACTCGGCTCGGCTCGGTCCTCGAGCCTGACTGTCCAGCTCGACTTGGTTCGGTCAACAGCTCGGGCCAGTTTGAGCCGAGTTTGAGACAAGATCGAGCCGAGTTCACCTCTGCTGCATTTTCACAAACACATGGATTGCACCTTCAAATTCTCACTATTTGTAAAACAGGAGCAGCGGTTTTACAGGTATTTCATCAAACACCTTTTAGGCAACATCAAAATCAAGAAAAATGTGTATTTGTTTCACTACATACATTTCTTGCCACCAACCGACACTTCGTTGGGTCATTTAATCAAACACTTGGTAAGCAACATCAATATCAAAGTAACCGAGTCACCGAACTGGTTTGATCTAAGTTCGATTCGAGTTGGGGTTTGATCCGAGTCAAGTCAAGATCGGCCAAGCTCGAACTCGGTTCAAAATTTTTTCGAGCTAAAAAAATCAGTTCCACTTGGGTCAAACTCAGTTTTGAATCGAGTCGAATCGATCTTTTCGAGTTGAGTCAAGCGAGCTAACCGAGCTAACTCGGTTCTGTGTATAACCCTAGGCATGATTATGAGATGTAGTCAAATTGTTTTAGTTTGGGCTTAATTGGAAAGTTTATCACTTCCTAAATGACCCAAAATTAGTGTAGCATGTGTGGCCCACTTAGTGAAGCATTTGGACAACAAGATTTGTGAAAAGGTGAGCTCTCACTCCTGGAGGGGGGGGGGGGGGGGTGAATAGGAGTATGCTAATTTAAAAATTAAAGAACTGAAAGATAAAATAAATCACAACTAATCAGAGATCTCAACTGTAATGGTATTGAGAAATTGATTCAAATCTTGTTCAAAGGACAAGCTTACAAAAAAAAAAGGATGTTTTACGTAGGACAACCTAATTTCTTGAAGGTAGTAAGGATCAAGATCGCAAACTAAAACAAGAGGAAAAGGAAGAAAACTATCTATTACAAGCATTCGCCACATGTACATGAAAAGATTACAACCATTCAACACATATACATCACAAACATCATTCACCACAAAACACTAGGAGTTATAGTGGTTCAGTGTGTACACCAATTATTCTCAAACAGCCACACCTACTCCACTCCCAATAATCACAACCCACGTGATATTGATGTTCACTAATAATCAAGGTTTTCTCAGGTTCACCTTAAAACCTATATAGTTATGTTTTCAAATGGGCTATCACAACCAAAACCCCATGCTGAGATTTTTCTGGCTATCTCAGTCAAAACCAATACAGAGATTTTCTGGATATCTCAAGAAACCAAAAATGAATAAAGAATACTTATCTTCTTCTGAAGACGCTCTTTGATGTAGCCCGTAGAACCGCTTCGCTTGATGTAGAAATGTTCAATGTCAAATAATATAATCAATGGTTCTAGGTTTTAAATTGATTTTAAATTAATTCAAACCTTGGGCTGCTTGTTTGAATTCCTTAGATCTTACAAGGAAGAGTATGAACTCCCTTTAAAACATAAGATTCATAAAAGAGAGATCAAAAAATTACAAAAATAAAAAGCTATTAAAAAATTTAAAATTACCATGCTATAGCTTGAAAATGACAGAGACTTTTCTCTCTCAAAGTGAAAGCTTTTTGTGGCTTTAATGAATGAATTAGAATGAGAAAAGATCTCTATATATAGGCTAAAAATCGGTTGCTTCGACTGGTCTAAGGTCTCCTTCGACTCGTCTAAGAATCAACCAAATTTCAAAATTTGGGCGCGATAGGATAAAACCGTCATTCGACTGGTCGAAGTATTTCTTGGACAGGTCAAATAAGAGCTTGGACTAGTTGAACCAAAGCCAAACAAAAGTATAAAAACCCGTGTATGTTTAGCTTATGAAAGGACTTAATTCTAGGGTCTTTCTAGGGTCAATTATACCTGAAATTATTGGACATTGAAGTATATACTTTGAAGTTTCTACTTGAATCTTCAATAGCGTTCAGTGGATCTTCTACTTGAAGCAAACTTGAAGTTGTAGCTTGATCTTGAACTTGAAGTGAAGTAGAACTCAAACTTGAAGTAACCATCTTCATGTCTTGCACATTCCAACTTCATGTGTTAATCTTGAAGGTGAACTTTTCATCACATGAATGAGTCACACTATAAGCTGTTTTGTCCCATCGAAATTTGACAAATAAGGGTGCTTTATATAATACAACACTTATAATCTCCCCCTTTGTCAAATTCGTGACAAAACATACTTAGAACAAAATACAAATACAAAACTTCACATTTTCTCTTTCTCTCAATATGAGCACAATATCTACTCCCCCTCAATCTGAGCTTGTACTTGTGTAGAATACCTGTATTAACAAATATATATATTTCCAAACATACAATCCACACAATCCATTCCAATAACACATTTGATTTAATCATAACCATAACATAAATCTCTCTTAAATCTCTTCCCCATTTTGTCACAACTTGACAAAGGAAGACAGAATGATAATCATAAATAGATAAATGAAAGACAATAGAAGAAATATGATTAAGAGTAAATCATGAGAGTAGGAGTAAGATTTAGAAAGCATAAAGATAGTAACATCCAAGAGAATGAATTAAGTCATACAACCCAAACATAAGTTAAAGTTATACAATCCCAAAACAAATAAAATCAAAGTTAAGCTAGTCAGAACCAGAGGAAGAAGGAGGTGTGATAGACGGGTCAATCTGATGAAGTCATTTAGTAATGCGATGAAAATATTTTCGCATATACTTCATTGACGACTTGTGACTTTACGTCAGATTGTCCTGTGAAACTTTTAACTCAACCACCTTCTCCTCTAAAGAACGAAGGCGATCATCAAATTGAGACGGTTGAAAGTCAGGATCCGCCTCATCATCAGTTTCTAGCTCATCAAAGATGTCATCCATAGTAGTGTCTGCAGGCAAGGTGTCTTCTTCTTCTTCAACATCTTCCTCATCTTGTTGACTTGGCAAATACTTCAAGTTCATCTTATTGATGTTGGAGTTATTAAATGGAAGGACTGCTATTGGTACCTCAACAGGAGGAATGACCACATTGCAATGAATTGTGAAGGTAGTCATAAGATAGGCAAAAAGAATAAAGCCATGGCCAGGATGAAGATGAAATTGTATCATACTATAACAAATCAGAGAAGGAAGACATATAGGAATGCCAGACATAGCAGAATGAAGAACACGACACATAAAAGAAGTAAGTTCAGCCTTATTCCCAAATTTAGATAGACATTAGAGATAAAAAATGCGGTGAAGAACTCTGTACTTAGGCAACATTTGATTAGCACGGAGTGCATTACCCGAACTCTATTCAGCATTAGACTGACACAATTTGCGGGTAATTGCTCGCCATTTAGATTCAGTTATTCTCTTAGCTAATGTAAGTATTAGAATACCTTCATCATTTACATTTATGTCCAATAGACTTGAGATAAGATGTCTATCTACAGGGAATGTCCCTTCTCTAAAATTGATAGAGAATGTCAGATCATATAGGGACGCTTCACCTAACATACATTCCTTGTGCAATCGAGCGGTATGCCGGTCCACCCCAATTTAAAATGTTTCCCAACCAACAGAGGTAAGGATATGAAGAAGCTAAAATGGAGCTAAATGATTGACATTAACTGCCCTTTCTATTATGACTTCTCTATTGTGAAGATCCCGAACATGCTCCGGGTCTTCCTCAGGGGCCCTTAGGGTTTTACCCCTAAGTGGAGTTGCCCTAGAGGATGAGCCACGAGATACTCTCCTCTTAGTTCGATGTTCCATATAATGATTGCAATAGAGAAAATCAAAAATAGAAGATGGGTTCGACAAGAATCAGATTTTTTTATATATATATAAAAAAAACCCTCTAAGAAAGGAGTGAAAATCTCAAATCGACAACAAAACGAAGCTTAAGATGCATACAAGAACCCAAATCTAAAAGGAAATTGAAAATGAGGCACTTACAATGACTCTATGGAGATGGGTTCGACGAGTCGAGTGAGAGCTTGTTGAGGAAGATGAAGAAAAATGAGGAAAAAGTGATTTCCCCCTTTTTGAGAAGACCACCTACGCTCCTTGACTGGTCGAGTACATGCTCGACCGGTTGTGCCACACTGAAATTTTAAATTTTATTTAAAATTTTTCCAAAATGTTTTGCATAACAATTATAAAAAATGCAAGAAATAACATGATTTAATTAATTTGAAATACACATACCAATATCATATTTTAATTTAAAAAATCTATTCTTGTCAAGTGGTTTAGTCATAATGTCTGCAAGCTGATTTTTGGTCTCGATATATTCTAAAGAAATACTTTTATCTTCAACCAATTCTCAAATATAGTGATAACGAATGTCTATATGCTCCGTACGAGAATGTTGGATAAGATTTTTTGAAATATTAATTGTCCTAGAGTTATTGCAATACAAGATCATTATATCTTGTGCAATTCCGTAATCGTTTAGTATTCTTTTCATCTAAACCAGCTGGGTACATGCATTACCAGTTGTAATGTATTTAGCCTCAGCTGTAGATAAAGATACTGGTAGACTTTCTATCATCAATGTTCCCTGCCCAGTCAACATCTGTATATCTAGCTAGTTGAACATTTGTATCATGCGGATACCAGAGGCCTAAATTAGTAGTACTTGCGACATATCTAATGATGTGCTTGACAACAATAAGATGTGATTCTTTTTTATCAGATTGATATCTACCACAGATGCCTACACTGAAGGCAATATCTGGTCAACTAGCAGTTAAGTATAAGAGACTATCAATCATGCTGCGATATAAGTGAGAGTCTATACTTTTGCATGTTTCATCCTTTGAAAGTTTGAGAGTCGTACTTATAGGAGTATCAATTTTCTTACCGTTCTCGAATCCAAACTTCTTAACCATATTTAAGGTATATTTGATTTGAGAAATAAAGATACCATCTTCTAGCTGTTTAACTTGTAAGCCTAGAAAGTAATTCAATTCTCCAACCATACTCATTTTGAACTTGGATTTCATAAGCTCTGCAAACTAAACGGACAGGTTAGTGCTTGTAGAACCGTAGATAATATCATCAACATATATCTGTACAATTAGTATGTGTTCATTGTACTTTTTAACAAATAAAGTTTTATCAACACTTCCCATAATAAAATTGTGACTAAGTGAAAACTTAGTCAGCTTCTCATACCATGCCCTGGGAGCTTGTTTTAGACCATAAAGTGTCTTTTTAAGGTGATATACATGATTTGAGTGTTTAGCGTCCTCAAAACCCTTAGGTTGTTCAACATAGACCTCTTCATGTATATCACCGTTTAAGAATGTACTTTTAACATCCATTTGATATATCTTGAATTTTTTGAAGAAAGCAATGGATATAAATAATCTGATGGATTCAAGGCGAGCTACTAGCGTAAAGGTTTCATCATAATCGATTCCTTCTATTTGAGTGTACCCTTGTACAACCAGTCTAGCCTTGTTTCTAATTATATTTCCCATTTCATCAGATTTGTTTTTGAAAATCCATTTGGTTCCAATTATATGTTTATCAGATGGTCTTGGAACCAAATACCAGACATCATTCCTAATAAACTGATTTAGCTCTTCTTGCATGGCTACAATCTAATTTTCATCGGTAAGTGCTTCTTTTACGTTGGCTGGTTCAATTTGAGAAGTAAAGAAAACATAATTGCAAATATTCTCTAATTGTTTTCTAGTTCGCACACTAATGAGAGGATTACCTAATATCATATCAGTAGGATGGTCTTTGACTGATCTTAGTTCAGTATTAACTGGACTAGATGAAGAGTCAGGTTTCTCAATTAATTTGACTTCATCATCTTCTTTACTAGGTGTGGGTGTGATCAGGTGATCATCAATTACAACATTAATGGATTCCTGGATCACTCTTGTTCTCTTATTAAGAACACGATATGCTCGACTATTCAGAACATAACCCAAGAATATCCCTTCATCACTCTTAGCTTCAAACTTCCCTAAGTTTTCACGGTCATGTAAAATAAAGCACTTCCAAAAATTCGAAAGTACTTATCAGTTGGTTTCTTATTGAATCATAACTCATAAGCTGTTTTATCTTTTGATTTTCTTACATACACACGGTTTATAAAATAACATGCAGTATTTATAGCTTCAGCCCACAAGTTTTTTTGGTAAATTCATGCTATTTAACATAACATTGGCCATCTCTTGTAGTACTCTATTATTTCTTTTAACAACCTCATTTTATTGAGGTGTTTTAGGAGCAGAAAACTCATGCGATATACCATGATCAGTACAATATTTTTTAAAATTACTATTTTTGAATTCAATACCTTGATCACTTTTGATCTTGATATGTAATGTCTCAGAAAAATCCGTACAAAGACCCGAGTACCACCTCAGGCAGAAATCCCTAAGGACCGTATTATGTAGAAATTAGACGGAGATTAATAAAGTACTAAACCAAATTACTCGGTGGATTTAGCTTGAACCACCATTTACACAAATGGTAAGACCCAAAACCATTAATATCACTGACTCAACACTATATAAAAACCTAGGAGAAACCCCAAGAGACTGTCACTCTCGGGAGCACATTGAAAATCCATATCGGACCTGGACCGCACGTCGAAAGTCCGATGACCGCAAAAACTATAAGGTTACATCCGCCTTACTGGGCTTGACAAAAATCGCTGGAATCGAGCCCAGACGGTGTCTGGAAATGTTCAATTTGAATGCTGAGTGAAGTGTGTGAGAAACGTGAATACCTTTGAAAAATGTAATGAAACTTAAGTAAATTGGGCCATTGGCTCACAGGCAAAATTGAAGATTTCAGACCGTCAGTTTCTGACCGAACTTCACCCATGGATCAGGAAATTTTTCCTACACCTATCCGTATACTTGTGGCCCTGATCAAGTGACAACGACCATTGCTCTGATACATGTCCTTCACGGTCGATCGGCCTATCCAATCCCGTTGAAACCACATCCTGGCATAGATCCATCATCAGGGAACTTACCCTACGCTATCCATCATCAGGGAACTTACCCTACGCTGTAAGTGAGTAGTGGACCTCCAAATGAACCCCATTTGTCAGAAATAGTCACCCTTTGGATGTAAATCAGGTATACCATGGCCCTGGGGCCATTTACACCAGTTCTGGGCCTATATAAAGCCCTTAAACCACCCCATTTCCATTCCATACGAAATTCTCTAACCCTAGGAGAGAGAAGAGAGAAAAGAAGAGAAAAGATTAAGGAGAGAAGAGACAAATAGGGAGATCATTGCTGAGATTCTTTCCCACGACTCCACGTGCTGTTTCACCTCCCCACCATCGCTACATGAACCATTCCAATTATGATTTGGGTAAGAAATCCTAACCCTAATCTTGATTTAGGAATCCAAATAGAGTAATCACTGAAATAGCTAACCTATTTCATTTCTTAGGTGTCCGTCGTCCCATTTTCAGGAACGTAGGATTCGAACCGACTCCGAATCGAGTATTCCGATGAAAGGTGTGGACTATAAATGTTTAGGTTATGGTTTTCAATGCTTTCAATGTCAGCATTTATGTCTGACTTGATTGCTACCATACGATCTTAGTTACACCATTTTCGATGTAATATACATGTGTGAACTATGTTGAACAAAATTTGCATCTCAGTTGTTTGTCGAAATGTTCGAATGAACATGAAAATATGATTTGTGTTTGCTATGCCTACTGATCTAGGATTCATTGTCATTATATGCATGCTGACCTCTTTATATGAGGGTTTGCTAAAATACATGGTGTAACTAATCTAGTCTATGTAATTGGTGAAGTGTAACTTAAGTGTTTGATAAAATGCCTGAATGAGAAAATGTTGATGATTTGTATTTATTAGGTGTATTAAGATAGGATTCTCTATTTCCTTAATCATATGTATAGTTTCCTTCATGTAATCATATTTGTTGCTACACAATTTATGGATGAAATACAAATATTTGGTAACATGTTCAATGTGTTCGATGAAATGCTCAAATGAGAAATTGATTGGAATTGTCCGTTAAATGCTAATATGATTAACACATGTATTTACATGCTACATTTGAGTAAGATTGGGACTACAACGTAGTCTAGGCAATCGGTAACAGTTTCCATTTGAGTGGCCGAATTAGTCTCGCCACATTTGATACGTTCGATGAATCCGGGTCGTTCGACAATTGTCGACAGTGGTTAGGTCACGTGGAGTGCTTATACGATCCATGCGATTAATTCAGCGTGCGCTCTACCATTCAAACTTATCTAATAAACCGATTGGCCTATTATGTATTTACCATGTATGGACATCACTGCTTGAATCTAAGGTACCACTTACCAATGTAAAGGCCTGTTTCAACCATGGTACCACGATCCGCTAAGACTCATGAGCCGGGAATGGTGGTATGGGACACCGTGGTCGAGATGTTGGCCTACGCTGGGGTGACGAGCCTCGCCGTAGTGACCAGTGAACAACCTAAACTCGTGAACCGAATATGGTGGTATGGGACACCGTATTTGATCTGTCGGCCTACGCTGAGGTGATGATCCTCCTCGTAGTGACCTCGAGTATAAACTCTTGAATTTTCCTATCCACTGCTTTTCATTAGGGGTGATGCCCTACAACTTGCCTTTCGTACGTGATTAACTAGGATTGACGACCGTAGATGGATCTCCGTTTGGGTTAATGATGTAAAGGGAGGTAACTTAGCTTCTCAAATCTGCTGCATGAATAAACCTAATTAAGTACTCGGCTAACACGATCATGCACCGCATTGTATGTGCTTTGGCGAGGAAGTTGCACCTTTAAGGAGTTTGTTATACGCGAACTTGGTTGTTGGAGTCGCTTTTGAGGGGGCTTTGTGCGAGGGCATGCACATTACTACACACCATCCCTGCATTAACAAGAGTAGCTAGGAAGTGATTGTTGTATTGTTTTATCATTACTGCTTGATTGAATTGATAAGATATTAACCTTTTCCTTATAGTACCACTGAGTTGATCACTCACTCTCACTATGGGACAGTGTTTTAAAACACCAACCAGACTCTGTTGTAGTTGCAGGTGAGGACGAATTCTATGCAGCTGAAATGGACTTCATAGATGAGGAGGAATTCTCCTACGTTCAGCTATCAGGTGGGTCTATGTAGACCTCGTGCAGATTCGTCGGGATTACAGGGATACATGGATTAGTTGGACATGTACATTTTGATATTTTGTAGACTTTGAAACAATACATGTTTATATTCAGCCCGGTATCATACGCATACTCTGGAGGTTGCGACACCTTTACATACTTATATATATATGTGTTTCAGTCTTCCGCTTGCAAAATTTTATTTATCTCTGGAGTATGATATGTTGTTTTAGTGTAATCTCACTCATGTTTAATACGTTAATATGGACCATATTTAAACATCATTATCCATGTTACAAAAGTGATGCACTGGATCTCAGGAGTTGAGCTTTGCTCAGCCCTCGGAATCCGGGGCGTTACATGATAACATTCATTTTTTTTTTTCAGTTTGAATTCGTTTTAGTATTCTTTTGACTTCATCGAGAGTCTCAAATTTTTCTCTCATGAATGCTACCCAAGTAAATCTGGTAAAGTCATCAACAATAACCAGAAAGTACTTCTTTCCACCTCTACTCTCCGTTCTGGTTGGTCCAACTAGATCCATATGGAGATGTTCAAGAGGTTTGGCTGTGGCAAAGGAGTTCACTTTCTTGTGACTGCTCCTAGTTTGTTTCCCAATTTGGCATGCGCCACATATTTTATCAACTCTTTTTAGTTTGGGTAGACCTCGAATAAGATCAACTTTGCTCAATCTATAGACGTTTCAGTAATTAACATGTCCAAGACATTCATGCCATAATTCCGTTTTGTCTGTTTGGACCATGTAACATAAAAATATAGAAGAGCAAGATTCATTGATAATATAGCAATTTTCAGAAGTCCTATGACCATTTAATATCACACAACCTTTTTCATTTGAAATCTTGCATCCTTGATTAGTAAATTTTACACTATGTTTGTTATCGCAGATTTGAGATATACTTAGAAGATTGTGTTTAAGACCTTCAACATATAAGACGTTTTCAAAAGGAGGAAGTTTAGAGATTTGTACATACTTGGCCAATAATCCTGCAGTTGCTTCATCAACCAAAAGTAACTGAGCCATCATTCATTTCTTTGTAGTTGGTGAATATATCCTTGTCACCTGTCATATGTCTTGAACATCTACTGTCTAGGTACCACTTTGAATGGTTAGAAGCTTTGAAGGCAGTGTAGGCAACAAGACAAGTAACTTTTGAAACCCATTTCATTTTAGTTCTGGGTTTAAGAGTACCATTGGTTTTTCTTGGCTTGTGAAAGTTGAAATTTCTCTGTCTATCAACTCTGATAACATTAGAGTTAGATTTGAGAAGCTCTTTGAGTAAGTCCACTATTTTTTCAGCTAAGGGGTTATATCTTTGATTTCTAAAGCTGATGTTATCAAAATTAAGTTTAGAAGCTTGAAAAGGTTTTGAGTTTTTAAAATTGTTTTGGTTATTATTTTTCAAGTTCTTACCTTTTGAGTTTGAGGATTCTCCTTTTACAAATATAGGCGATGCATTCTTATTTTTCAGTGGAGTATCTTTGATATAGCTCAGACCCGATTTAATCACCACACTTTTTGGATGCGGTTAATAATTTTTTCATCTTAGGGTCTCCATGAGCGTATCTCCATGTATCCTTAGAACTCAATAGAGAAGAAACTTTAAGTTTTAATTTCTTATTTTCTATTATGAGTTTTTCAAATTCAGAAGTTTTGAAACTTAAATCAAGTTTTGCTTTTTCATAACAATCAGAAAGATGCGATTTTTCCAAAACAATGTTTTCAAGTTCTTCTTTTAATTTAAGAAAATTTTCTTTTTGAATCTTTAACTTGACAACTATTTTGCAACTTTCTCTGTATAGGGCATTATAGCCATCTTGAAGATCATCTTCATTTTCATTTTCAGGGTCACTCCTAAGATTCTCATAATCAAATAAGTTACAACTATCTGAGGAGGTGACTCTGGCTATAGTCATTATGGCTTTCACTTCATTTGAAGTTTCTTATTCTGATTCATCTGACTCAGAAGAACTTTTAGAGTCGGATGATTCATCCCAACTAGCTATCATGCCCTTTCTCTTTGACTTATCCCTTTTGGGACATTTATTTGCCAAATGCCCATATTCATGGCAGTTGAAACATTAACTGTGAGATTTATTCAATGATAACAAAGAAAGAATGAGAGAATATTGATCACGTTTATTCTGAGTTCATTTACATCCTTGGATTCCCTTGATTCTGAAAACAAAACACAATCAATTAAAACAGACAAGATAGTCTGATAGAAATTTTGGCAGCATTCCGACGCCTGTTTCAGTCATCCCCTAGGACTTAGGAGGAATTGTTGAATCAATCAACTAATCTCCAAGGAGATTGAAATTTCGGCAGCATTTCGGCGTCTGCTTCGATCATCTCCTAGTACTTAGGAGGAATTGCTCTTCTGCTAAATATTCTTCTTTACACTTGAACAGAAGGAACTCGAAGACTTTAACCATTTCGACAGTTTTATCTTCATAGACTGCAAGGCAGTCTGGTTACGCGGACCCGCGCAACAGATATCGGTTGGGCGGACCTGCGCAACCCACCGTTGCCTTCTCTCTAACTTCGATCTTCTTCATTGCTCCGCTTCTTCTCCAAAATCTTCAATTCTCTCAAATGTAAGAGGGGAGGGGGTATTTATTGGCTTTTGCACGTGTGATACCTTGATTTCGGTGTCGTGACTCACATTGCATCAATCTTAACCGTTCAAGGAGATCTTCTTTTGAAACCAACTGCACAGACCCGCGCAACTGATCTTTAGTTACGCGGACTGCCACAACTGATATCGTTTGCGCGGTCCCACGCAAACAATCTCAAAGACACTTCTCTTCTTCTTTCATTCTTCTTTCTAGTACCTTATTTTCCAATCTTCTTCTGCTTTAATCCTTTCATCCTTTTTCATCCCTCAACAGATACCTTGGAGCTGGAACTTTTCCAAAATACCTAAGCTACCCCTGGAGCTGGAACTTTACCAAAATACCTAAACTACCCCTGGAGCTGGAACTTTACCAAAATACTTAAACTACCCGTGGAGTTGGAACTTTACCAAAATACCTAAACTACCCTGGAGCTGGAACTTTACCAAAATACCTAAACTACCCCTGAAGCTGGAACTTTACCATAATACCTAAACTACCCCTGGAGAAGATCAGCACCATGGGATGCTCTGACCATTGCAATGAGATATTTTTTTGTGCCTCAACAGAGGTATATTCGCAAAGCACTGGCATTTATTGCATTTCTGAGTATACTGCCGACCATCACCCTGGATGGTCGGCCAATAGTACCCCTGTCGAATGACCTTATGGGATAAGGCTTGACTTCTGGAGTGGTTTTGGCAAATACCTTCATGGGTTTCCCTTAGGACGTACTCTGCTTCATCTGGTTGGAGGCATCTGAGATAAGGGAGATAGAGTCCTTTCTTATATAAGATGTCATTGACCATGGTGTACCGTGGTGCCCTGGTCCACAGGTTGTACGCTTCCATTCGATCTTCAAGTAGCTTATCTTTCTTGAGGAAATCGATGATTGCATCAATCCAAGTTGATCCTGAGCTTATCGAAAGAGTTACGGCAAAGTCGGATTCGCTAATGCTCGGTTTGGTGAGGAATTCAATCAGAATTGATCATGGGATATCATCTTCAATTGCGGTAGCCAATTTCTCTAACATATCAACCTTGGAGTTCTCTGCTCGAGGGATTAGGCCGACGTTGCACTTCTGGAATCTGCCGATTAGTTCTTTAGTTTTCCGTAGATATTCTTTCATGCGTTCCTTCTTGTCTTGTATAACACCCTGAAAATTGGGGGTTGAGCATAAACTCAACTCTCGAGTTCCAACGCATCACTTATGCAACAAAATGAATGATAATTGAATGTTGTCTGTAATGGTGCATTGAACATGAGTGAGATTAAGCCAAAACAACATATCATACTCCAGAGACAGTTAAATTGCAAGCAGAAGACTGTGATAGATATATATACAATATAAAAACAGTGGTGGGTCTCCAGAGTGTGATAATGTTACCAGGTTAAATAATTACAAGTACAGTTCTAAAATATACCAAATGTGAGGAAGTGTAATGTCTTCTATCCCAAGTATCATAGCCCCGTCAATACAATACCAGGTCTTCATAGACCTGTCCGAGAGTTACACGTAGGAGAACTCCTCCTTAACATCATAGTAGTGGTCCGGCTCTGCTTCATAAGAATCGCCATCACCTGAAACTCAACAAATCTGGTTGGTGTGTACAACACCGTCCCATAACATGTGAGTGAGTGATCAACTCAGTGGAACAATAAAAGCATAGGTTAACATGTTATCAACTCAGTCAAGCAGTAATGATAAAGCAGTACAATCAAACACTCCTAACTACTCTTATTAATGTAAGTATGAATGCAGTCATGATGTATGCCCTCACCACACCCTCCCTCGTGCGACACCATCTTACGTTTGCGGCATGCTTTCATCCCTCAGTGCTCCACATCTTCCAGGCACATGCAATGCATGATGAGCATGATTACCAAGTATTTATTAGTCCATTTCAAACAGCAGGATTGGGAAACTAAGGTACCTCCCTTGTATCATTCCCAAACATGATCCATTATAGGGTCGTCAGTCCTAGTTAATCTCAGACGATGGTGTGTTTTCTAGGTCACCGCAAAGGCTGTCAGGGCTGTTACGCACAAAGGTTACACCACTCCCCCATCACCTCTTTAACGATTCATCACTATACAGAAACAGGCCTAGTTCATACTCTATACACCGCGGCAAAACTCTAAGGCTCACCGCAATTTCAGAGTATGCTCGAGGTCACTACAAAGGGCTGTCAGGGCTGTTACGCACAAAGGTTACACCGCTCCCCCATCACCTTATCAATGTAGGCCGACAGCACGAATATAGTGTCCCATACCATCATAATTGGCTCACGAGTCTGGTTACTCACAGGTCACTACGAGGAGGCACGTGGCCCCAGCGTAGGCCGACAGCTCGACCACGTTGTCTCATACCACCATGCCCGGCTCATGAGTCTTAGCAGATCGAGGTACCATGGTTAAAAGGGATTTCACTGGTAAGTTTGGTACCTTAGGTTCAAGCAGTAGTGTCCAAACATGGTGAACATACATTAGACAGATCGGGTTACTTGACGAGATCGGCTAGCTCGAGCGCACAACAAGTTGAACGACATGAAGTGCATAAACACTTTGTGTGGCCAACCACTATCGCCAACCAAAGTACGACTCGAATTCGTCGAACACATCTCACGTGGCAAATGAATCACAACCACGAATTCAATTCTGGTACCGATTGTCTGGACTATAATCATAGCCCCAAACACAATCAATTGCAGATAGATAAAGCAGTAGTGGATCAAGATTCAACTCATACAATCAAGGTCTGGTATTATCCGTTTAGGGCTGCCAGGGCTGTTGCATGCATCGTTGCTCACTCCCCATCACCCATGACGGATCATACAACGTAAACATGAATTTAAACATATGCACTACATAGATAAAATCATAAAAATCAGTTGAGCATGTTATGAAGAACAACACAAGCATGAGTTTGTACATATTCAATTCCTAATCACGTAACTATCCAAGGAAATCATACACATAGTTAAAGGAGTTGAGAATCATATCTCAACACCCTTATACATTACAATTTACTAAACTCTTCATTCAGACATTTCAACAAACACTTTAAAATACATACATCAACATACATGACACATGTTGATCACATAGGCATTAGGCCAAATCCTTTAACTAGGGAGTTGCCCCAATCTTAACACGCGTACACCCACGACGGATAGTCATGGAGAGTAGAAATCCAAGCTCCATATTCATTTGAACATTTTCACAAACACTTGGGCTACACATTTCAACATATATAGCATATAGTGGTCGTGGCGTGATTTAGGGCAAATCCTTTCGTCAAAGGGGTATCGCCAATACAACAATCATATATCCATGACAATTAGTCATGGCGAGCACGAATGAGAATTCTATACCCATTCAGTCATATTCACAAACACTTAGAATACACCATTACAACATACATAGTGTATGTTAGCAAAACATGTATTAGGGCTATCCCTTCGCCAAGCAAGTATTTTATCCATGTATAATATATTCATACAACAAATAATCATGGCAAATACATCTCCAAAATTTATACGTATACGGTACTTTCTAGAATACACAATTTCAACATACATAGTGTATATAAGCAAAACATGTATAGGGCGAGTCCTTTCGCCAAACAAGTAATTTATCCACATATAATATATTCATACAACAATTAATCATGTCAAACACATTTCCAAAATTTGTACGTATACGGTACTTTCTACAAATGCCTAGAGTATGTAGAATTCCATATTTTTCATCTTTAATCGAAACGGAAAACAGACAGTACTTTGTACATGTGCAATTGCATGCAGATCATGAATCTATCATTATCTGAAATTGAAAGCGTTGAAAACCATAACCTATACACATAAAGTCCGCACCTTTTATCGTAGAATCGTAACGAATCCAATAGGTTTGCTAAGCTTTCGTATACGGCAGTTTGGTAACCTATAGAACGAAATAGGTTAGCTATTTCATAACCTACAACTATCAAAACCCCAAATCAGATTAGGGTTAGGGTTTCTTACCTAGAAACGGAGCTGGAATCGCCGGGAAAGCGATTAGAATGGAGCAGTGTAGCTTGTGTAGCGGCAGGGAAGGTAAAGTGGTAAGGAGATTCCCCCACTTCTCTCACGCTTTCTCTCTTTTCTCTCTTCTCTCTCTAGGGTTTCTCTCAAATTCGTATGGCTGCAATGAGAGAGGGTTTAAGGTCCTTATATAGCCTAAAAACTCACCGAAATAGACTCCAGGTCAAAGTATACTTAGGTTATAACCAAAGCGGACCTGTTTCAGCTCAACGGAGGACTTCTGGTGGGTCTCCTTGAGCCAAAGGTCAGACTTAAGCTCACAAACTATGGATCTAGGTACTATTAAGTTTTCGTTCCAGTAGGGTTCTCAGATCACGTGTGGCGGACCAGTTTCAGTTCAACAGTCAGCGGATCTCGATCAGAGATTCCGAGTACATGGATATGTGTATGAAATTTCTCCTGATCTGAGGGTGTAATTTGGTCTGATTCTGATGGTCTGGTTGCTTAAAACTGATCCGCAAGAGAGAGATACCAGATTACTATTTGAGATATTTTATTTTGAGTTAATTTCACATTTCTCACACTCTTCACTCCGAGCTCAAGCGAATAGCGCTGGGACACTGGCTGGATTTAATTTCCGAGATAGTTGTCAAGCCCAGCGAGGCGGTCCTAAGTCCTTAACCTCGTATTATTCGGACTCCCGATGTGCGGTCCAGATCTGATACGGAGTTTCAACGTGCTCCTCAGAGCAGTCGGGTAATGAGTTTGATCTGAGATTTTAGGGTAACCTAGCGTCAATGATTGTATAAGTTTTGGGTCTTGCAGATCGTATTTAAAGCGATTCTAGCGGATTTCGTAGCTAAGCTAGTTTTGCACTTAGTTACTTTGTCTCATTTCTAAAGGATTTAGTCCTATAAGATTTCTGTCTGAGGTGGTACTTAGTCCTTTGTAGTTTGTATATAAATTGATCCAAGTTATACTACTTAGCTAGTTTAAGATAGTGTCTAGGGTGAAAGTACTTAGAAAAATTGAAAGATCAAGGTGGTGAAGGGTGGGATTTGTGAAGAAAATGGTTTGAAAAGGGATTTGAGACTTTAATTGAGTGTTTGAGAAGTTAAACCTGTGTTAGGATTGACCCATCGCCTAAGAACGTCTAATTCCAGGTTGAGAAAAAATCCGAGCTGTTACAATCTACCCCCCTTAAAACAAAATTTCGTCCCCGAAATTGGCTAAGGGTAATAAAGAAAGATTTAATTATTTCTTTTGCCTAAGACTTATTGATTTCGAGTTTCTGCGCGTGGTAGGGTATATACTAGCCTGGTTCGTTTTAGTCTACCCCCCTTAAAACTTATTTCTTTATCCATTTCTCATATCCTGATGGTTTGCTGCAATTTATTTCTTTACCTATTTGGAGTCTCGACGACAATCCCCAATATTTAGAGTAAGATAGTTGTTTTCATTGTTTGACCAACACGGAGAGACGGCTTATAGTGGGCTTGATCCCGATACATCGATCATCTACGGGCCAGGGTAGGAAGCTCATCGTATCCCTTCCGAATCCTGGTGGATCCTGGTCTTCTGCTCGGCCAAGCAAGTGAGTCCATTGGTAGTCACCCAGGATTGAGAATTGGGTCAAGCCGCGAATGTTCGCAGTTGTATATTTCAGTAACTTCGTAGTCCGATCACTCTAGAAACGTAGGGAATGTCCATCATTGAAAGGCTTAACTTGTCTATGTCTAAGGTTGCCCTTTAGGTCTTAGTCTATGAGAGTCCTTGTTATTATCTATGTCCAAGGAAATGGTGAATCAAATCTTACTAGATGATCCTAAAATGGTTTCTCATAGTAGAACTTGCTAGGGCTTCTATAATGTTCGTATTCAACGAGCACAGTTTCGATCCTGGGTCAGTGGGGTAGGGTCCACCACGCTTCCGCTGCGCTACCCAGATCAAAGAGGCGTAATAGGTGACCTAACTAGATTGGGCTCATAATGTTCTACCCCCCTTAAAAATTTATTTTCACCCTCAAGGCTCAAGATTTATGTCCTGCTCCGTATATCGGAACAAGGTGTAATTTAGGACCTATCCTTGACATGAAATGGGATACGGTCTCCCACTACATTGGTCTTCTTTTCATCGATGATGTGTATTATGGAATTGGTACCTATAGTTATCGAAAGGAGCTAAAAATGATGGGTAATGTGGTTGATTTCAGGGGCAGGTGTGAGTTTGAGGCCAGATGCCTAAGTCTACCAAAGGAGGACTATCATCACGGTCCCGACCTACCTTATTTACTCATGTCAAGCCTAACATGCAGACTATCTTTCTACGTTCATATGCACAATATGTATGCCAACATGGCATGTGATTTGGGACCTAATTCCTAACTGTCTGTTGCTCACTTGGGAAATTCCTTAGGCCTAAAGGAAAAATCTCTATTGGCTATATATTCTTACACTTCTCAAAGACGAAGTTATAAACTTTTGGTTGTAAGTGGTCGAGCCAACACGGAAAGAAAGTTGTGTAGTGGGTCAGAATCGAATACATGGACCTTCTGCCTCGCGAAGAAGATAGAAAATCGTCGTATCAGTTCTTAATCCTAGTTGATCCCAACCTTCTGCTTGATCAGAGCATAGAGTTCATTGGTAACTACCAGGATTGAGAATTCGATTCAAACCGCGAATACCTCGCTTAGACATAGTTTCTTTACTCGTGTTCCCATTGGTACTAAGTTCTTAAGAAGGCGATTCTAAGGGGTGTATTAATTTGACCTAACATTAAATCCAAGGGATATATAAGTTTTCCCTCTACGTGATTAGTTTCTAATCAAAACAACCTTCCTAAGAGTTATTAAAGAAGTCTATGAGTACCGAGGGGATTCAACAAGGGACGGGGTCTCACTCTAACCTAATCAAGCCAACTAACGGAATTTATTTTTCAATTATCTTAGCATAATGAATCTTTTACATTCCTTAGTCTAACCAGTAGCCTAGTCGCAACGTATAAGTAGCAGAATTTATTTTTCAATTAATTCCACTAGTTGTGATCCAAAGTCTATATTTCTACACTAGATGATTTCAGTTCATTTCTAATACAAGAAAGGATTTTATCACTTAGGGTCAAAGTTGCCTAATTGGAACGGAGTTGTCTGTACTTGAGGCTCGAGCATTCCACATGTGCTCATCCCAACTAAGAGGGTCCTAAGGTTCACATTATAAATTTGTTGGATTTCCTACACTTTTAGGTCTTTCGAAATCTAGGATTACCATTCTAGGTCCAAAACTCCATGGGCCTATGTGGCCAGTGGTATTAAGTTGTATTAAATGGGACCGTATTACTACTCCTTCCTTGGGATTGGGAATGACATGTTGGTAGGAGGGTGGGTGGGGATTAAAATTATTGGTATAGGCTTTGGAAAATGAGCCTTGTATAGGAAAGGTGTGAGATGGGAGTTCCAAATCCCAGGATAATGAATTTCTAAGTGTTATTTGAAAGGAAATCTCAAAATTTACTTTTAATTGCGTACATTCTAAACATGGTGTCAGAAAACATGGGATACACCCAATCCAAGGACCATACCTTACACATACAGTTATTTTTACTTTTACAATTCTATCCACCTTACTCACCTAATGCAGTTGGCCGAACGGGCTCTAAACGTCCTCGAATAGAGCCATGGAAAAGTGAAGGAAATGGAGGAAAGGGCTGGAGGTCTGATGCTCCACGGACTTGGGTCTCAACAGATGTTGTAAAGGTCCAAGTGACAAGGAATGAAGAAGGTAAAAGGGAGAAATGGGATAGGTTAGAAGGCTACATGATTTTGAGTCACAAATGGGGCATGTAAGAGCCCAAATGAGAGAGAACGGAGAGGTTGGACGTTGGCTATGGGAGAAAACGGTGATGGTGTGCGTGTTTGGCCAGGGAATGATGAAATTGGTGGATGGAAGGGAGATTTGAACGAGAAAACAGCAACTTGGAAGAGAAAAGAGAGCTTGGGGGGTCATTTGTGAAGGAAGTATGCTTTTGGGAGGGTACAAATGAACGGGAGGCATACCAGGGGGTTTCTAATACCCCCAAACCCAATCGGCCCGACCGGCAGGCCCGCCCGAGCCCGAAACTTGGCGAGGCCTCGCCGACCCAGCGAGGGCCTCACCGACCAATGGTCCAAATGGGGAGGGGGGCCCCCATGGGCGAGTCCACCATACCCCTAGGCTCCAAAAAAATATGGGGCCCACCCTGGTTCCCTCCGGAAGTGCTCCGTTTGGTCTCCGACTCCATTTTGAGCCGTATTAGGGCCAAAATGTAAACCGGAATGATTTTATGTGACGTGTAGTATATGATTTTGGGGTAGGAGGAGATAATCTATCCAACTAACCCATTTATTTGGTCAGATTCAAAAATTTGAATGGTCAAACTCCAATTTCTACATATATTTAATATTTATAGTAAATTTTTGTTTAAGTATTATTCTACATCATTTATACATTAGGATTTATGTCTAGTATGAAAGGACCTAGAAAAAGTTGAAGAATGAGGTAGTGAAATGAGAGAATTTGAAGGAATTGGATAAAAGGGGTTTTATGCTTTGAGATGAAGTGTAAGGTATTGTGGTTGATCCACAACCTAAGGACATTCATTTTTAGGGAACGACTCAAACCCGTCGACTGACGGCCTAGAAGTGATTCGGGATCGTTTCGCGTGATCATGGGTGTGTACGAGCCCAATCTCAGCGGTCGATTTTGGTCGGTTTCGCCGTTCGGCGAAATTGGAAAATCCTACGTTGGTTCCTATGTTCCGTCGCTCCCTCCTAAGTCAGAGTGCGTCAGAGTGCGTCGTGTGACCATAACTGTAATGTCCCAAAAAATCGAGGGTCGAGTAGTAACTCAACTCTCTAGTTTCCAGAACATCACTTATGCAACATAGATAATGATGATTAAATGTTGACTGTATTAGAGTAGTGAACATGAGTGAGATTAAGCCAAACAACATATCATACTCTAGAGACAGTTAAATTTGTAAGCGGAAGACTGTGATAGATAGATAAAATATATAAACTAAGATGAGTCTCCAGAGTGTGATAACATTACTAGGTTAAATAATTACAAGTACAATCATAAAATATACCAAATGTATAAGGTCCTCTAGTCAATATCCCAGAAAGCCCCGCCGATCAGGACACGGCTCACTGGAAGCCGTCAGAAGACAACCAATACAAGCAGGCATCGTAGTCGTTGTAGAGGTCCGGCTCCGCCTCAGAAGTAGCGTCGCCATCTGCAATCAGACAAAGTCTGGTGGGTGTCCGGAACACCGTCCCGTAACGTGGGAGTGAGTAGCTAACTCAGTGGAACAAAAAAGCATAAGTTAACTTGTTATCAACTCAGTCAAGCAGTAATGATAAAGCAGTAAAATCAAACACTCCTAACTACTCTTATTAATGCAAGTATGGATGCAGGTATGATGGATGCCCTCACCACACCCTCCCTCGTGCGACACCATCTCACGTTCGTGACATGCTTTCATCCCTCAGTGCTCCACATCTTCCAGGCACATGCAATGCGTGATGAGCATGATTACCAAGTTTTTAATTAGTCCATTTTAAACAGCAGGATTGGAAAACTAAGGTACCTCCCTTGTATCATTCCCAAACATGATCCAGTCTAGGGTCGTCAGTCCTAGTTAATCTCAGACGATGGTGTGGTTTCTAGGTCACCGCAAAGGCTGCCAGGGCTGTTATGCACAAAGGTTACACCACTCCCCCATCACCTCTTTAACGATTCATCACTATACAGAAACAAGCCTAGTTCATACTCTATATACCGCGGCAAAGTCCTAAGGCTCACTGCGATTTCAGAGTATGCTCGAGGTCACTACAAAGGGCTGCCAGGGCTATTACGCACAAAGGTTGCACCGCTCCCCCATCACCTTATCAATGTAGGCCGACAGCACAAATATAGTGTCTCATACCACCATAATCGGCTCACGAGTTTGGTTGCTCACTGGTCACTACGGGGAGGCACGTGGCCCCAGCGTAGGCCGACAGCTCGACCACGGTGTCCCATACCACCATGCCCGGCTCATGAGTCTTAGCGGATCGAGATACCATGGTTAAAAGGGATTTCACTGGTAAGTTTGGTACCCTAGGTTCAAGCAGGGGCGACCAAACATGATGAACATACATTAGACAAATCAGGTTACTTGACGAGCTCGGCTAGCTCGAGCACACAACAAGTTGAACGACATGAAGTGCATCAGCACTTCGCGTGGCCAACCACTATCGCCAACCGAAGTACGACTTGAGTTCGTCAAACACATCACACGTGGCAAATAAATCACAGCCACGAATTCAATTCTGGTACCGATTGTCTGGACTATAATCATAGCCCCAAACACAATCAATTTCAAATAGTAAAGCAGTAATGGATCAAGGTTCAAATCATACAATCAAAGTCTGATATTATCCGTTTAGGGCTGTCAAGGCTGTTGCACGCATTCGTTGCTCCACTCCCCCATCACCCATGACCGATCATACAACATAAACATGAATTTAACATATGCATTACATAGATAAAATCATAAAAGCAATGGAGCATGTTATGAAGCACAACACAAGCATGAGTTTGTACATATTCAATTCCTAATCAGACAGCTATCCAAGGAAATCATACACAGTTAAAAGAATTGAGAATCATATCTCAACACCCTTATACATTACAATTTACTAACTACCACTCATTCAAACTTTGTAACAAACACTTAGACTACAT
This sequence comes from Magnolia officinalis, assembly GCA_021015155.1. NCBI lineage: Eukaryota > Viridiplantae > Streptophyta > Magnoliopsida > Magnoliales > Magnoliaceae > Magnolia > Magnolia officinalis. Next base: position 24,733,721 of record JAJHSJ010000010.1, on the reverse strand, counting down.
ACACCAACATACATGACATATGTTGATCACATAGGTATAAGGCCAAATCCTTTCACTAGGGAGTTACCCCAATCATAACACGCATACACCCACAACGGATAGTCATGGCAAGCAGGAATCTAAGTTCCATATTCATTCAGTCATTTCCACAAACACTTGGGCCACACATTTTAGCATATATAGTGTATATTGGCCGTGGCGTGATTTTGGGCAAATCCTTTCGTCAAAGGGGTATCGCCAATACAACAATCATATATCCATGACAATTAGTCATGGCGAGCACGAATGAGAATTCTATACTCATTCAATCATTTTCACAAACACTTAGAATACACTATTACAACATACATGGTGTATGTTAGCAAAACATGTATTAGGGTTATCCTTTAGCCAAGTGAGTATTTTATCTATGTATAATATATTCATACAGCAAATAATCATGACAAGTACATCTCTAAAATTTATACGTATACGGTATTTTCTAGAATACAACATTTCAACATACATAGTGTATATAAGCAAAACATGTATTAGGGCGAATCCTTTTGCCAAACAGGTAATTTATCCATATATAATATATTCATACAACAAATAATCATGTCATACACATTTCCAAAATTTGTACGTATACGGTACTTTCTTCAAATACCTAGAGTATGTAGAATTCCATATTTTTCATCTTTAATCGAAACGGAAAACAGACAGCACTTTGTACATGTGCAATTGCATGCAGATCATGAATTTATCATTATCTGACATTGAAAGCATTGAAAACCATAACCTATGCACCTAAAGTTCGCACCCTTTGTCGTAGAATCGTAATGGAGTCGATAGGTTTGCTAAGCTTCCGTATTCGGCAGTTTGGCAACCTATAGAACGAAATAGGTTAGCTATTTCATAACCTACAACCACCCAAGCCCCAAATCAGATTAGGGTTAGGGTTTCTTACCTAAAAACGGGGCTGGAATCGCCGGGAAAACGATGAGAACAGAGCGGTGGAGCTCGTAAAGCGACAGGGAAGAGTGGCAGGGAGGTTCTCCCACTGCTCCCACACTTTCTCTCTCTTTTCTCTCTTCTCTCTCTAGGTTTTATCTCAAATTCGTATGGCTGCAATGAGAGAGGGTTTAAGGTCCTTATATAGCCTAAAAACTCACCGAAACAGACTCCAGGTCAAAGTATACTTAGGTTATAACCAAAGCGGGTCAGTTTCAGCTCAACGGAGGACTTCTGGCGGGCCTCTTTGAGCCAAAGGTCGAACTTAAGCTCACCGACAATGGATCAAGGTTCTATTAAGTTTTCGTTCCAGTAGGGTTCTCAGATCACGCGTGGCGGACCAGTTTCAGTTCAACGGTCAGCAGATCTCGATCGGAGATTCCGAGTACATGTAAATGTGTATGAAATTTCTCCTGATCCGAGGGTATAATTTGGTCTGATTCTGACGGTCTGGTTGCTAAAACTGATCCGCAAGCGAGAGGTGCCAGATTACTATTCAAGATATTTTATTTTGAATTAATTTCCCATTTCTCACACTCTTCACTCCAAGCTCAAGCGAATAGCGCTGGGACACTATCTGGATTTGATTTCCGAGATGGTTGTTAAGCCCAGCGAAGCGGTCCTAATTCCTTAACTTCGTGTTAATCGGACTTCCGACGTGCGGTCCAGATCCGATACGGAGTTTCGAGATGCTCCCGAGAGCAGCCTGGTAATGAGATTGATCCTAGATTTTAGGGTAACCTAGTGTCAATGATTCTACAAGTTTTAGGTCTTGCAGATCGTATTTAAAGTGATTGGTGCTAATTTCACAGGCACTCTAGTTTAACACTAGCTAATTCTCGCCTAATTTCTAAAGGATTTAGTCCTGAGTGATTTCGGTCTGAGGTGGTACTTAGTCCTTTGTAGCAATGTTTAGTTTAAGTATTGTTCTTCATCACTTAAACTTTAAGATAGTGTCTAATGTGAAAGTACTTAGAAAATTTAAAGAACAAGGTGGTAAAGGGTGGGATTTGTGAAGGAAATGGGTTAAGGAGCAATTTTAGACTGTGGGATTCAGTTCTGACAAGTTAATAAGGTGTTAGGATCGACCCATCGCCTAAGGACGTCTAATCCCATGTTGACAAAAATCCGGGATGTTACAATAACCCAGGTCCGGTTTATTCCAAATCATGCTCTAATACCAACTGTAACACTCTGAAAATCGGGGGTCGAGCATAAACTCAACTCCCGAGTTCCAACGCATCACTTATGCAACAAAATGAATGATGATTAAATGTTGTCTGTAATGGTGCATTGAACATGAGTGAGATTAAGCCAAAACAGCATATCATACTCCAAAGACAGTTAAATTGCAAGCGGAAGACTATGATAGATATATATACAATATAAAAACAGTGGTAGGTCTCCAGAGTGTGATAATGTTACCAGGTTAAATAATTACAAGTACAGTTCTAAAATATACCAAATGTGAGGAAGTGTAATGTCTTCTATCCCAAGTACTATAGCCCCGTCAATACAATACCAGGTCTTCATAGACCTGTCAGAGAGTTACATGTAGGAGAACTCCTCCTCAACATCATAGTAGTGGTCCGGCTCTGCTTCATAAGCATCGCCATCACCTGAAACTCAAAAAATCTGGTTGGTGTGTACAACACCGTCCCGTAACGTGGGAGTGAGTGATCAACTCAGTGGAACAATAAAAGCATAGGTTAACATGTTATCAACTCAGTCAAGCAGTAATGATAAAGCAGTACAATCAAACACTCCTAACTACTCTTATTAATGCAAGCATTAATGCAGTCATGATGTATGCCCTCACCACACCCTCCCTCGTGCGACACTATCTTACGTTTGCGGCATGCTTTCATCCCTCAGTGCTCCACATCTTCCAGGCACATGCAATGCATGATGAGCATGCTTCAAACAGCAGGATTGGGAAACTAAGGTACCTCCCTTGTATCATTCCCAAACATAATCCATTATAGGGTCGTCAGTCCTAGTTAATCTCAGACGATGGTGTGTTTTCTAGGTCACTGTAAAGGCTGCCAGGGCTGTTATGCACAAAGGTTACACCACTCCTCCATCACCTCTTTAACGATTCATCACTATACAGAAACAGGCCTAGTTCATACTCTATAACCACGGCAAAACTCTAAGGCTCATCGCAATTTCAGAGTATGCTCGAGGTCACTACAAAGGGCTGTCAGGGCTGTTACGCACAAAGGTTACACCGCTCCCCCATCACCTTATCAATGTAGGCCGACAGCACGAATATAGTGTCCCATACCACCATAATCGGCTCACGAGTCTGGTTGCTCACAGGTCACTACGGGGAGGCACGTGGCCCCAGCGTAGGCCGACAGCTCGACCACGGTGTCCCATACCACCATGCCCGACTCATGAGTCTTAGCGGATCGAGGTACCATGGTTAAAAGGAATTTCACTGGTAAGTTTGGTACCTTAGGTTCAAGCAGTAACGTCCAAACATGGTGAACATACATTAGACAGATCGGGTTACTTGACGAGCTCGGCTAGCTCGAGCACACAACAAGTTGAACGACATGAAGTGCATAAGCACTTCGCGTGGCCAACCACTATCACTAACCGAAGTACGACTCGAGTTCGTCGAACACATCTCACGTGGTAAATGAATCACAACCACGAATTCAATTCTGGTACCGATTGTCTGGACTATAATCATAGCCCCAAACACAATCAATTGCAGATAGATAAAGCAGTAGTGGATCAAGATTCAACTCATACAATCAAGGTCTGGTATTATCCGTTTAGGGCTGTCAGGGCTGTTGCACGCACTCGTTGCTCCACTCCCCCATCACCCATGACGGATCATACAACGTAAACATGAATTTAAACATATGCACTACATAGATAAAATCATAAAAATCAGTTGAGCATGTTATGAAGAACAACACAAGCATGAGTTTGTACATATTCAATTCCTAATCACGCAACTATCCAAGGAAATCATACACATAGTTAAAGGAGTTGAGAATCATATCTCAACACCCTTATACATTACAATTTACTAACTACTCTTCATTCAGACATTTCAACAAACACTTTAAAATACATACATCAACATACATGACACATGTTGATCACATAGGCATTAGGCCAAATCATTTCACTAGGGAGTTGCCCCAATCTTAACACGCGTACACCCACGACGGATAGTCATGGAGATGAGAGTAGAAATCCAAGTTCCATATTCATTTGAACATTTTCACAAACACTTGGGCTACACATTTCAACATATATAGCGTATAGTGGCCGTGGCGTGATTCAGGGCAAATCCTTTCGTCAAAGGGGTATCGCCAATACAAAAATCATATATCCATGACAATTTGTCATGGCGAGCACGAATGAGAATTCTATACTCATTCACTCATATTCACAAACACTTAGAATACACCATTACAACATACATAGTGTACGTTAGCAAAACATGTATTAGGGTTATCCCTTCGCCAAGCAAGTATTTTATCCATGTATATTATATTCATACAGCAAATAATCATGGCAAATACATCTCCAAAATTTATACGTATACAGTACTTTCTAGAATACACAATTTCAACATACATAGTGTATATAAGCAAAACATGTATAGAGCGAGTCCTTTCGCCAAACAAGTAATTTATCCACATATAATATATTCATACAACAATTAATCATGTCAAACACATTTCTAAAATTTGTACGTATACGGTACTTTCTACAAATACCTAGAGTATGTAGAATTCCATATTTTTCATCTTTAATCGAAACGGAAAACAGACAGCACTTTGTACATGTGCAATTGCATGCCGATCATGAATCTATCATTATCTGACATTGAAATCATTGAAAACCATAACCTATACACCTAAAGTCCGCACCTTTTATCGTAGAATCGTAACGAATCCAATAGGTTTGCTAAGCTTTCGTATACGGAAGTTTGGCAACCTATAGAAGGAAATAGGTTAGCTATTTCATAACCTACAACTATCAAAACCCCAAATCTGTTTAGGGTTAGGGTTTCTTACCTAGAAACGGAGCTGGAATCGCTGGGAAAGCGATTAGAACGGAGCAGTGTAGCTTGTGTAGCGGCAGGGTAAAGTGGTAGGGAGATTCCCCCACTTCTCTCACTCTTTCTCTCTCTTTTCTCTCTTCTCTCTCTAGGGTTTCTCTCAAATTCGTCTGGCTGCAATGAGAGAGGGTTTAAGGTCCTTATATAGCTTAAAAACTCACCGAAATAGACTCCAGGTCAAAGTATACTTAGGTTATAACCAAAGCGGACCTGTTTCAGCTCAACGGAGGACTTCTGGCGGGCCTCCTTGAGCCAAAGGTCGGACTTAAGCTCACAAACTATGGATCTAGGTTCTATTAAGTTTTCGTTCCAGTAGGGTTCTCAGATCATGCGTGGCGGACCAGTTTCAGTTCAACGGTCAGTGGATCTCGATCGGAGATTTCGAGTACATGGATATGTGTATGAAATTTCTCCTGATCCGATGGTGTAATTTGGTCTGATTCTGACGGTCTGGTTGCTTAAAACTGATCTGCAAGTGAGAGGTGTCAGATTACTATTTGAGATATTTTATTTTGAGTTAATTTCACATTTCTCACACTCTTCACTCCGAGCTCAAGCGAATAGCGCTGGGACACTGGCTGGATTTATTTCCGAGATGGTTGTCAAGCCAGCGAGGCGGTCCTAAGTCCTTAACCTCGTATTATTTGGACTCCCGATGTGTGGTCCAGATCTGATACGGAGTTTCAACGTGCTCCCGAGAGCAGTCGGGTAATGAGTTTGATCCGAAATTTTAGGGTAACCTAGCGTCAATGATTCTACAAGTTTTGAGTCTTGCAGATCATATTTAAAGCAATTCTAGCGGATTTCGTAGCTAATCTAGTTTTGCACTTAGTTACTTTGTCTCATTTCTAAAGGATTTAGTCCTATAAGATTTCTGTCTGAGGTGGTACTTAGTCTTTTGTAGTTTGTATATAAAGTGATCCAAGTTATACTACTTAGCTAGTTTAAGATAGTGTATAGGGTGAAAGTACTTAGAAAAATTGAAAGATCAAGGTGGTGAAGGGTGGGATTTGTGAAGAAAATGGTTTGAAAAGGGATTTGAGGCTTTAATTGAGTGTTTGAGAAGTTAAACCTGTGTTAGGATTGACCCATCACCTAAGAACGTCTAATTCCAGGTTGGGAAAAAATCTGGGCTGTTACATCTTGGTATTCCTCGACTATTTAATTAATGAACAGTTATGAATCGCTGAAAACTTCAAGGTGTTGTGCTCCCATGTCAGCTACCAACCTAAGTCCAGTGAGTAGAGCTTCATATTCTACTACATTGTTAGGGGCTTAGAATCCAAATCTTAAGGCATATTGCATACACACACGATCTAGAGTCTCCAAGACTATCCCAACCCCACTGGCTTTAGGGTTGGATGAGCATCAACATATAATGTCCACTTAGGCAGGTCGGGCTTAGCCTAATAACCGAATGTTGTGTAAGGCCCGTGTCCTAGTACCATGTCGTTCCTTAGACTCCCGCAATCCTCCCGGTCGAATTTCGGTGACTTGCGGCATGTAGACAATGTTTGCGCACGACCTTAAGTCGCATCCCGTAGACCCGAGTCGACTCAACCTGAAACCTATACCATTGCAACACGCCATCACCGCGGTTCCAACACCACGTCTCGTGCCCCAATGCGATGCCTAGGCTAAGAGATATGACCTATGTATAATCCCGGCCATACACCGCGCATTGCGGGATCATAGGATTCTAAGTAGAAAAAGAATCTCCACATGCCATCATTACCATGGCATCACCCTACCTATCCTAGCCTACCCTAGCCTAGGATGACCTCATCCCTAGCCCACCCATGCCTTACCTCTCTTTACTACCTCTCTCTCCCATTTTCTTCTCCATTGCAACCCATAGAGAGAGTGGAACGTCTAAGCTAGGGAAGGAGAGAACCCAACATCCTAGCCCATCTTCCACCCTTGATCTCCCAATCCAACCATTAGAACCTCATCTTCCTCCATTAAAAGTGAAGCTTAGGAGCTTGGGATTGTAGGAAGCTTGAAGAAGAAGAGGTGGGTGCTCCTTAGGCTAGATTTCTTTATTTCTATGCATGGGACAAGTGGGACCTACCAATCAATGGTAGAGACCCCATCTTGGTCCCTAGGTGTGGCCAATGGCCCACTATGATTGCATGCATGTATCCATGGTGGGGCCATTCTCCATGGACCCCACCATGATGGTTCCTTTTTGCTCAGCATGTAAGGGTCATTTAGACCCTTGATTTTGTGGTGGGGATGGCATCCCCACCTTGCTGCCCTGTTTTACATGATTCAAATGCACAAAAAAAAAAAAAAAAAAAAAAAAAAAAAAAAAAAAAAAAAACATATCTGCTTGATCTAGATGTGTGTGGCCCATCCAGGTGGACCCTACATTGTTGCATGTGTGTTAAATCCTTGTTGTGCAGTAATCTGGACAACATGTTGTCCATTTTTCCAGCCTACATGACTGGTCGGTCATGCAGGGATAGATGAATGGAAAGCACAAAATCAGCTTGATTCTTTTATTGTAGTGGGGTGGCCCACTGACGTGTGGACCCCACCATGATGTATGTTTGAATCCACACCGTCCAGCCTTGGGAGACCGTCCCTGGAGTAGGCCTAGTAAGCCTGGATGATCCAATTGGTGGTACCGTCCAGCAGGTCTGGATGAAGGGAAAATGCAAATGTCAGCTTGATTGTGGGACCGGTGGGCCACTCATGTGGACCCCACCTTGTTGTGCATGTGAGAGATGCACACCATCCATCCATTTCTTTCATATTCAGTAGGCCCTGGGCCCAACTCGGAGGTAGATCCAACACCCAATCTGGGCCAGCAGCTTGGTCGTCCAGCCATCTACTGGGCCGACCATGATGTATATTTATCCTCTTCATCCATCTATTTTGTGGCCCACCTAACTAGGACCCACCTCATGAAAATATGTGATATCCAGGCCAACAGTCCAACGGGGCTGACCGTCCAAGATGTTGGACCACCTTGATGTTTGTATTATATCCACGTCGTTCCCTATTTTTATGGCCCACTTGGACGGGGCCCACCCTTTGGTCGGACATCTGCAGGTGGTGCCCACTTTGTGTATGTTTTAACTCAGCCGTCTAGCCCCTTTGGACGTCTAGCAGGGTTGGGACGCTGCTGGACTGGTCATCCAGCAACAGGCCTACCCTGATGTGTGTTGTATCCATGTTGTTCATCTGGTGAGGCCCACTATGACATGTATGGGCTACCATGAATTATGTATTTCATCCAGATAGTCCATTTGTTAGACATCCATCAGGTCCAGAAAGTTGGGAGGGCTAGACGTCCAACAAGGGCCCCAACTTGCTGTATGATATTGCCCTTTATGAAGTTGTGAGGTCCACCATGTTGAAAGTGTAATGTATACACATTATACCTCCATTTTTTTGAGATCATGGACCCCATCATAACCCTGTCAGGCCCACCTTAAATCTATATGAATGGGGACCAGACCGTCTAGATTTCTGGACGTCCACCAGGCCCAGATGGGATGGACGTTCCAGCCATTGAGCCCACCTTAATTTATGCATACATGCTGCCCATCTATTTTGTTGGATCATGGACCGACTTGTAAGGCCCACTATGATGTATGTGTTGTATGTACCCTACCCATCTATTTTTCTGGGCCATGGGCTGCCCCATGTGACCCATTATGATGTGTGTGTTGCACACGCTGCCCATCTATTTTGTTGGATCATATGGGCTATCCCAAGAGGCCCACCATGATGTATGTGATTATATTCATGATGTTCATCCGTTGTCTAGATTGTATCAGGGCCATGGGCCCCATTGTAAGTTAGATTCTATGGCGGGCCACACTCTAGGAGCAATGGTGGTTAAATGTCCACCTTGTAAACTCCCTAGGACCCATTGCTAAGCCCATTCCCCATCTATTATTTTTGGGCTATCCCAATTCATTGGGCCCCCATTGATATTAGCATGATCCATCTTACCTTATTGGGTTAACCCCAAACCGTTGGGCCCCCATTGATGCTAGTGGGATTATCCAAACCTTGAAGCCCACCTTGTGTGCTTACTGGGCCCCCATAAGAACGCCCAACTTACTATATGATAGGGTGGGTGAGGAAGCCCTCTTATTGTACTTAGGCTCATCCTCTTGACTCCTTTTGTGTATGTGGCATCAAGTTGATATATCCTCTATTTAGAGCATATCTTGATGTTTGGATTAATACCCGTCCTTCTGTGGACCCCACCATAAATACAGGACGAATATTGTTTATGTCTGATAATCATGCTTAGTATACATCATGATACATGTCTATACACATCATTTGTATGCCCGTTATGAGGATTGATTGATCATAGCATACGTCGTTGAGCTGAGATGTTTATGGGACTCCCTGAGAGACGAAGTTGCCCCACATGAGTGCACGATATGCGCAGGTATGATGCATGACTGAATGGTGTGACTCATGCATCTCACATTCTGTATGATATGATCACTGTAAGCCCTAGCGACATCAGGGCCGTGGCCTCCACAGCCATATCGTGGATGAAAGGATTGGATACCAAAAATTTTTTGGTTCTAGCACTGGGGCACTTAGGATATCTCTAGGTGAAAGTCCCTAAACCCTTATGGTACCAGGAGGTTGCTTCAACGTCGAGACCGAGTGGATACATGAGCGCCCTAGTGCCGAATACCAGTAGGCCGCGTCTCCAACTGTGTCGTAGTTGGTTGGAAGGGGGTGTGACCTTACCCGCCGGGTGAAGGGGGCACAACTAGGTTGAGTTTGACCAACTCAAAAATGGGTCCATTACTGACAAGCCGGGTAAATATTGGCAGACTACTGGCTAGGCGGGTAGTGAGGTCTCTTCCACTAGCCTAGTTGTGTGCTTTGTGTAGGGTGACAATCTAGTGTATAGTGTACTAGACCCCGGTGATATTCTAGAGGTGAACTGTACTGATATGTAGATCTAACTGAGGACTGGTGTGCTTGCGTTGCATCTTGCATATGACATTTGGCTCCGTAGGCCTTGTATCTCATAGCCTTGGTACGACTGATAGCATTCATGGACTTACCAACATTTTCCCATTTATGGACTTGCCAGCATTTTCCACATTACTCTGATATCGTATGCTTGGCACATGTATTGCGCACACACTTACACCACCCTCTAAGCTTCCTGTAAGCTTATGCATGACCGTTGCGTGCAGGTGACGCTAGGAAGCAACCGAGCTGAGGCAGGAGCGTGCGGCGATATTTCTGGAGTTGTGATATATACTTGTACTTCCCTTTCGCATTGTACTCAAATGCTTTGATTATAGTGGATATGTGGTGATGTTGTTTTGTGACTTGGTTATGCTTATGGTTTTGCTTCCCTTTACAATTTTTTTAGTGAAAATCCTCCTTGTAGGATCCCAGGATCGGAATCTGGTTTATGGGAGTCGGGAGCTGAGAATGGTATACTACGGAGGCTGTCGGCACCGGATTCGGCGATCGAGAATTTTGTGAGCCTGGTTTTCGAGTTTGAGGTGTGACATGTTGGCTCGGGCGAAATGCTCAGAACAAGTCTAGCGCGGTTTGATCATTCAGATCGGCCTGAACAATTGGACCAAAACTTATGTCAACTGACGGTTCGTCTCAAATCCTTTTTCGAATACTGGGGTAAGCTCGATGAAAAAGTCTACCATTGCTTGACCCTTAATAGTTGTTCGAGGTTGATACTTGATGTCAAACTCACTTAGTTCGATCGCCTACTTGGTCAGCCTTCCTGAAGCTTCAGGCTTTTGCAGCACTTGGCGAAGAGGTTTGTAACGACTCGGAAAATTTCGTGGAAAGACCCGAGTACCACCTCAGGCAGAAATCACTCAGGACCAAATCCTTTAGAAATTAGACAAGTTTAACTAAGTGTTAAACTAGATTAGCTACAAAATCCGTTTGATCCACTTTAAATACGATCTGCAAGACCCAAAACTTGTAGAATCATTGAGGTTAGGTTACCCTAAAATCTAGGATTAATCTCATTACCCAGTTGCCCTCGGGAGCATCACGAAACTTCGTATCGGATTTGGACCGCACGTCGAAAGTCCGATGACCACGAGACTAAGCGCTTAGGACCGCCTTGTTGGGCTTGACAACCACCTCGAAAATCAAGTCCAGATAGTATTCTGAAGCTATTCGCTTGAGCTCGGAGTGAAGTGTGTGAGAAAACGTGATTTTCTTTAGAAATTAAATCTAATTTAAGTAATCTGAGACTTGTCGCTTGCGGGCCAGATATAAGCAATCAGACCGTCAGAATCTGACCCAAATACACCCTCGAATCAGGAGAAATTTCCCATACATGGCAGTGTACTTGTAACCCTGATCGAGTTTTAGTGACCGTTGAACTGAAACCAGTCCGCCACATGTGATCTGGAAACCCGATTGGAACGAAAACTTAACTTGACCTAGATCCATGGTCAGAAAGCTTAAGTCCGACCTTAGGCTCAAGGGGGGCTCCGGAAGTGCTCCGTTGAGCTGAAATAGACACCCTTTGGCTATAACCCAAGTATACCTTGTCCCTGGGGCCATTTCCATCAGTTTTAGGCCTATGTAAGGACCTTAAACCCTCTCTCATTTACTCCATACGAATTTGGGAAAAACCCTAGGAGAGAGAAGAGAGTAAAGAGAGAAAGTGAGAGAGAAGTTGGAGTCACTCCTAGGATTCGATCCCTGCCATTCTGCATGCTTAACCATCCCCATCTAATCGCTATTCCGGCGATTCTAACTTCGTTCTTAGGTAAGAAAACCTAACCCTAATTTGTTCTAGGGTTTCAATTGTTACCAGTGGCGAGATAGCTGACTTAACTCATGCTATAGGTTGAGGTACCATCGTTGACGAAGCCTTAGAGTTTCTAGCGAATTTGTTACGCTTCTACGGCGTAAGATGCGGACTATAGACGTATAGGTTATGGTTTTCAAAGCTTTCAATGCCGGATAATGATAGATTCATGATGTGGGTGTTATTTCACATGTAAAATGCGATGTTCGTTTTGCGATTCAGTTATATATAAAAATTATGGAGTTTAGTGTATTCTGTGTATTTGTAGAAAATACCGTATACGTACGAAATATGAAAGTGTGTTTGCCATGATTAACTATTGTGTGTATATGCTAGTTGTATGTGTAACAACTCCTCTGAGAAAGGATTCGCCCTAATACATGTTTGGCGAACATACGTTATGTATGTTAAAAAGCGTAGTCTAAGTGTTTGTGAAAATGCTTGTATGAGTAGGTACTTAGGAGATAGTGTTTTAGGTGGGTGTTGAGATAGGATTCTCAACTACCTTAGAGATGTGTATGATTTCCTCCATGCAAGTTGTTTAGTTTAATCGCTTACTTATGAAATGTATGTGTTTAGATGTCTTGTTTACATTGTGTTTTATAACATGCTTGTTAATATGTTTTAATTACTTGGTTAATTCTACTCTGACTACTCCACATGCTTACTGGTTGAGGATTGAAGGTGTTTGGGACTACAATATAGTCCAGGCAATCGGTAACAGGCTTTGAGTTCGTGGCTGAAATTCATTCGCCACGTAGGATGTGTTTGACGAACCTAAGTCGTACTAGAGTTGTTGGCAGTGGTTAGGTCACACTGAGTGTTTACGCACTCCATGTCGATTAACTTCAGGTGCGCTCGTAATAGTCAAGCTCGTCCAGTAACCCGATTTGCCCGATGCATGTTCACCATGTATGGACGCTACTGCTTGAACCTAAGGTACCCAACTCACCAGTGGAAACCCCGTTAACCTTGGTACCGTCGATCCGCTAAGACTCATGAGCCGGACATGGTGGTATGGGACACTGTGGTCTAGCTGTCGGCCTACGCTAGGGCGACGAGCCTCCCCGTAGTGACCAGTGAGCAACCCAGACTCGTGAACCGAATACGGTGGTATGAGACACTGTATTCGAGCTGTCGACCTACACTGATTTGGTGACGAGCCCTTTGTAGTGATCTCGAGCATACTCTGAACCTGCGTAGAGGCGACGAGCCTTTTCGTAGTAATCAGAGTATACACTAGGCCTGTACTAATTTGGCGACGAGCCCTTTGCAGCGACTTAGAACCGCATCATCGTAATATAAGGGAGGTACCTTAGTTTTCCAATCTTGCTGTATAAAAAGGACTAATAAAAACTTGGTAATCACGCTCATAACATCGCACTGCATGTGCCCCGGGTTGAAGAGCACAGAGGGAAGAAAGCATGTCACGACCATAAGATGGTGTCGCACGAGGGAGTGTAGGTGAGGGCATGCATCATTGTTCATATCATTCTTGCATTAATAAGAGTAGTTAGGAATGTTTGATTGTACTGCTTTATCATTACTGCTTGACTGAATTGATAACATGTTAATCTTTGCTTTATGATTCCACTGAGTTGATCACTCACTCTCACGTTCTGGGACAGTGTTCTGAACATTCACCAGACTCTGTCTTAGATGCAGATGCTGATGCGACTCAGGAGGCGGAGCCTGACTACTACGATGATCAGGACGAGTTCTCTTATATGCAGTTCTCCGGCCGCTTCTCTTAGGCTATCCGGATCGACGGGGCTACAGGAATTATCATTGTAGTTGTACTATTTTGACATTTTGATTTTGAGACTATTACATGTATATGATGACTCAGTGATGTATTCATACTATGGAGACCGATCGTGATATTTTGACTTATATACGTTTATTTATGTCTTTCAGTCTTCCGCTTGCATTTTACAACTTGATCTGGAGTATGAATTACTGTTTTGGTATAATCCCACTCATGATTAATGCACTAGCACAGACAACATTTAATCATAAGTATATATGTTGCATAAGTGATATTTTGGAACTCGGGAGTTGAGTTGCTACTCGACCCCTGATTTTCAGGGCGTTACAAGGTTGATCGGTTAGGATGATAATGGTGTAGGCTTGAAAATATGGTCACAAACGACGAGAGGAAATGACCAGTGCTAACACCAATTTTTTTAGGTATGGGTATCGTGTTTCGGCTGAGACCAAGGCCTCGCTCATGTAGTATACTGGGAGTTACTTTCCTTCGTGCTCCCTAATCAAGGCCGAGCTGATTGTTGCATCTAAAACGACCAAATACAACAGTAGTGGTTCTCCTTGTTCGGATTTAGAGAAAGATGGTGGCAATCCCAAGTATCGTTTTAGTTCTTAAAATGTTGATTCGCATTCCTCTGTCTAGTCTATGACTTGGTTCCCCTTCAACTGTTTGAGGAAGGGGAGACATTTGTCCGTAGCCCGGGATACAAAGCGATTGAGAGCGGCGATTCTTCCTGTAAGGCGCTAGACATCTTTCATCATTTTTAGCGAATTCATGTCGAGCAAAGCTTTGATCTTTTTAGGGTTCATTTTGATTCCTCGTTGGCTGACCAAGAAACCGAGGAATTTTCCCAAGCTAACCCTGAAAGCACATTCATTTGGATTCGGCTTCATCTGATATTCCTGAAGAACTAGGAACATTTCCTCGAGATCAGAGACATGATCTATAGCTTTAATGCTCTTGACGAGCATATCTTCCACGTAGACTTCCATTGTCCGCCATATCTGACAAGCGAACATCTTGTTAACGAGCCGCTGTTAAGTAGCTCCAACATTTTTTAATCTAAAGGGCATAACTCGGTAACAATAAAGGCCTTTGTTAGTGACAAAGGTTTTTTTTTAAACTTATCGTATGGATGCATTACAATCTAATTATAGCCCGAGTAGGTGTCCATAAAACTTAGTACCTCGTGCCCTGCTATATTATCGACGAGATGATCAATTCTGGGACGAGGGAAACTATTGCGTAATTGACACAGACTTGTCATTTCCCATAGGACTTCTTAACCAAATCCATGTTGGCTAGCAGGTACATATAGTAAATTTCTTCAATCAACCTAGCTTTAAGGAGCTTGTCAACTTCTTCTCCAATAATTGCATATCGCTCAGGGTCGAGTGGCCTGCGCTTCTTTCGAATTGGTCGGTGATCGGGGTCGACATTCAACCGATGAACAATGATCTTTGGACTAATGTTGGGCATATCTTCATGGGACCACGCGAAGACATCTACATATTATCAAAGGAGATTTATAATCTTGTCCCGCAGTGGAGATGTAAGAGACAATTCGACCTGGACCATTCTAGATGGGTCGGAGCTGTCGAGTAGAATGGGAATGAGATCTTCCACGGGACAACCTCTTTCTCCAGAATCTTCTCGGGGGTCCAGCAAGGCAATGGTCATTGTTTGATGCAGAGCCCTTATTATCATTGTATATCACTGTCGAGCTTCATGTTGGTCTCCTCTAACCAACCCGACGCCTTGATCGGTTCGAGAATTTCATTGCTAAATGATAGGTCATCGCTTGCAGGGCGTTGAGAGAGGGTCGACCTAGGATTGCATTGTAGACAAATGGGCAGTCCACCACCAAAAAGTCTATCATCGTGTTCACTTGGTTCTACCAATCTTTGGCGGTGAACGGGAGTTGTATTGACCCTTTTAGTATGACTCCGCCACCCGAGAATCTGAGCAAAGGAGTTTTGACGACACGAAGTCGAGACCGACCTACTCACATGTTGTCGAATGCTTGTGCGAAGAGGATGTCAGCCGATGATCCGGTATCTACGAGAATTCAGAATACCTCGCGATTGGCTATGGTCATTGTGACCACAAGCGCATCGTTGTGTGGATGGTGGACTCCTCGGGAGTCCTCTTCAGTGAAGGTCAAGCTGCAGGTTTCTATTCTTTGTTCTTTCGAAGGCCTACTGGTGGCAAGGACTTCTCGTTCCGATTCGGGGTGATCGATGCTCCTTGCGTGGGTTCTTCAAGCTCTGTTCAAATCTCCTCCACTGACAAGGCCTCCGAAAATGGTGTGGATCCCCCCGGTTGGTTTGTTATTGATGGGTTGTTCATCTTTTGAGGCAGCCCGATCTCCTCGATGACTGACGTATTCTCCAAGGTGCTCGCTGCAGATGAGTGCCTCGATCTCCTGTTTGAGGTTGAAACAATCACTCGTCAAATGACTGTGATCCTGATGAAAATGGCAATATTTATTTTTACTCCTTTTACTGGGATCAGATTTCAATTTGCTCGGCCACCCTGAATCTCCATTAGGACTTGTTCGGGTGTCTTGTTAAGAGGAGTGTACATTTTGAACTTACTGTCTGGTCGCTTGTTCGGATGTTGATTATCTCGTGATCGGTCGTCCTTCTTCTTCTTTCATCCACTGGCGAGCTAGCCTCTTCTTTTGGTTGCTCTTCTTTGCCCGTCATTCCTTTGCTCTGGATGGCCTTTCATAGGGTAGAGGCTTCCTCGACATTGGAATATTTTAAATATATGTTCAGTAGGTCGGCCATCGTTGTTGGCAGGTTCTTATCTAGCGAGAAAAAACTTGGGATCCCTTAATCCTCCTATTATTACGGTCAGGGAAAGTTCTTCGGAGTGCTTTCGTACTTGTATCGCTTCGAGATTCAAGCACTTGATGTAGTCTTTCAACAACACTCCTTTTGGACAACGTTGAGAAGGTGAGATGCCGATTTAAGTCTTTCCTTCCCCCCGATAAAGTTCATGACGAACATTTGACTGAGTTGGGAGAACGAGCTCATGGAGTTCAGTTTCAATTGTTTGAACCATAGTCGGGCAGTTCCAGTTAGGGTTAGTGAGAATGCTCGGCACATCACTGCGGCGGACGCATTGTGGAGCTCCATCCAGACCCTGAAGGACTCTAGGTGTTCGGACGGGTCTATATCTCCCGAGAAGGGAGTGATTTACGACATACGGAACCTGTCCACCAGTCGTGCCTGCATAACGTCAGTAGTGAACGGAGGCTCGGTTTCCTCCATTATTGCTTCCAATAGAGTCAGAGCGTTTGTACGATAGGCTTGTCGTATGTCCCCAATCTGACCTCGCAAGTCCTTCAGCGCAGCTTCCCACGGTTCGCCATTTTCGGTCGTAGTTTCAACTGGAGCTTTGCTGCACTTCTTTAGTCTAGCTCGTGACATACGTCGGAAGTCAGTAAAGCTGCAGTCCCAAAAACATGAGAAGGGACCGGCCTGGTCGATCTGAGTTACTGACTTCTTTGAGAGGCAGTAGGCATGTTGGAAGGCAGAGAAGGATTATGGCCTCTTGTTCAGCTTCTTGGGCGGTCCTCTGCACTTGTTAAGGCTATAGTTGTTCCAACAACTGTCTCATGGAGTTCATGTTATTATTCAACATTTTGACCTACTGTTCAAGGGAGTTCGGCCGCCCTCCCCTATTATGAGATCGTTGAGCTTGCTTTGTAGGACTAGAGTCAGCCTGCTGTTGGGAGGTGGAGCCCCCGTGACTGTCAGGCTGTTCCGGTGGTGTAAGATCAGGCGTAACATGGAAGACTCAGGTTTTCTTCTTTCCTCTAGCCATCATGATTTATCTCTTGATATCGCTTCCTACAGACGGCGCCAAATTGTTGATGCAGTTTTCCGGTAGACACTTCTTAGACCCTTAGGTGCCTGCACATAAAACAAACAAGAAAGACCCTGACTCGTGCACGGGACCCTCCGATGCCAAAGTCAAGGATCTGGGCCTTTGTAGAAATGATTTAAAGGAAAAGAGTCATCAGTCTGTAGAAGTCTTTGAGTTGTATTTTCATGTGTACCTTTCACCATTTAAGGGCTTTCCCTATTTATAATAGAGGGAAAATCACACAATTGGAAGATCTTTTCTGTCAGAGGGAAGATCACTATTGAGACTCAAATATTGCATATTTAACCCTTCAATTAAATTAGTTTTCCTAGCATTTAATTGATAATTTGATTTAATTATATATGTTTTTGTCATGTGAGGTGATTGGGAAGCTTATGATAAATATACGCTTAAAAGGATGGATTTAGAGCTCAAAAGAAGATAATGAAGAATTGAATATTTGGAAGTCATTAATAAAGAATTCACATGCCAAATATCAAAGAAGAACGAATTGGATCTTTCCTGAAAAATAAACTAGGAAAGAGAATCGAAGATTTGAAGTGAAGAAAAGGAATCCTGAAAATTGTCCTGAAAAACGATATTCTGAAATTTCGGGGCCAGAAAAACATAGTTCTGAAATAATTACAAAACAAACTTCGATTCCATCAAAGTGCCATCGAAGGTGCAATCGAAGCTAGTTCGATCAATCAAGAATTTCAGGATTTTTCAAGTCAAACTTGCTGGATAGTTCTAGACAATTTTTGATGGCATCGAAGACACTTCAATTCCATCAAAGTGTCATTAAAGGTGCAATCGAAGGTTGTTCGATGCATCAAAGGCATTACACATATTTTACGCAGAGTGCATAAATTTGAGGCAGTTTGCGGATGTTTCCGACTCAGTGCAAAAGTTGGATTTCCACAACTATCAATAGGAGTCCCTAAGATGCTCCAAAGAATCTTTTAGGGTTTCGAAAGGTTACAAGGAGCATAGCAAAAGGGTGGAGTAGCCGCTAAAGAGTTCTTCTTCTTTCCTAGTTTATTTTTCATGTTTTGTTTAAGAGATTTGGTTTCAATCATGTCTATGGTAAACTAAACCTCTTAGTTAGGGCTAAGAGGTGAAGCTTGTAGCGTGTTGGGATGTTTATCTTGCTTTAATTATTGTTTATGTTGAACTTCATTGATTTCTAGTTTGAATTTAAGAAATATTTTCAGTTTTTTATAATTTATTGTGACTCAAATTACAATAGATGATGTGATAGCTTTGAATATCTTCTTTTACTATTTTGAGATTGTGAGATTGGTAAAACTCGTGATTCAACATCATCTCCTGGGCATGGTGGATGCATAAATTTCCTTCCAATCATCACAATACTCCTTCATTGAGGACTAGATCAATGAAAAGTTCAGATATTTGATTTAATTCTTTCATCTTTTAATTGGATAGTATAGGACTCTAATTCCAATTGTATTTATTGAATCAAGTAAGGTAACATCCTGATAGCTACAAGTGGATCCTTGGCGCTCTAGTTTCCTTTTGATTATTGATACTTTATTCACAATTCCTCTCAACTATTCCAGAATTCAATTTAGGTATTTTTCTAGTTCTAGTTATTTTCAGATTACGTACAAGTTTAGTCCTTATGGATTCGACCTCAGTCTCACCGAGTTATTACTACACCATGACTATGCACTTGGGGTTGTGAACAATCACACACGTTAAAGATCTTTTATGTTTAGGACTCCCAATATATCAGAGATCTTCCCGAGATCTTTGACATCTGAGATCTCTGGGATTCTGATCATATCCCCGAGATCTCAGGAGAGACCTCCAGGTCATTTTCTTTGGATAAGATCAAACGTCAGTCAAAAGCCGATAGACCCATCCAACCCATAGATAAGATCGAACGGTAAAGGCAGACGACGCCTTAGAGACGGACGATATCGAGCTATCAGTAGGTCGGTATCACTCCGATATTAGTAGGTCGGTATTACTCCGATGATAATACCGACTAAGCAAGCTTGTGATGCCCTTGTGATCATTAACTCCAGTAGTTCTTGGCTTCCTTGGTTGGGTCTGACAACCCCATTAAGTCATTCTTCTGGGAAGCTCGTCAGAGGTCGTGCTGACCTATCCTATGGTCGAACTTTGTCTGATAGTAGTTATCTTTCGAGCAGCGTGACCCATTAGTTTGTGTCATTATACATTAGTTTTATGAACATAGATGCGATTAATCGATCTAATTGCGTATTTTTTTCTTTGCGAGGTGACTTAGAGAGTTAGATGAAAGGGCGATTAAAGAGATGATTTAATGCCCAAAAGAATGATCAAATGAAGGATTGGATCTATGGAGGTCAATATTGAAGAATTCAAGTGCCAAAGAAGAAAACCAAGTAAAGAAAATAAAAAAAAAAAAGAAGTGAAGAAATCAGAACTGCAAAAACGACCCTTTGATGACATCGATGACAGTTTCGATGCCATTGAAGCCAACTTCGATTCCATTGGGGAAATCATGAATTTTTTAATTTAGTTGCAGGACACATTCTTCGATGTTATCGAGAAAATCCCTGAATTTGAAAGTCGGTTGCTAGACAATTTTCATGTTTCTACTCGATGCTATCGGCAAAACTCGGATGCCATCGATAGAGCTTCGATGGGAGTTCAATGCCATCGACATGCCATCAAAGGTGCGCATGATTGCACAAATTCAGAGTCGGTTTGAAGTCGGTGTGAATTAAGCCTATACAAAGGGATGTTTTAGGCTTTTTAAATTATGAATTAGGGTAGAAGGTGTAGACTAAGGAGTTATTGTGCCTTCGTGGAGTCATCATTCTTCGCCAATCCTTTGGTTCTAGTTAGTTATTATGTTTTTCTTTTGGAGTTTTAGTTTAATCAAATTTTTTATCGATTAATCTCTTAGCTAGAGCTAAGAGGTGAAGCTTGTAGTTATTTTTAATGCTTAGTTTTCTTTGATTCAAGTTATTTGATTTGATTGGTGAACAATTCATTGATATTTGGTTTAAATAAAGATATATCTTTAATTTACTTTGATCCATTGTTGACTCCATTCACATTGGATGCTTAGGAAAGCTAAGAATAGTTTCTTATCTATTTTGCAAGGGATTAATATGTAAAATTCATTCATCTATTGTAGACTCCAGGCATGATAGATGCTTTGAATTCACTATGATTAATGCTTTGGTGAATAATGTGGGAACCAATTCAATTGAAGTCCAAATCTATTTTGAAGTTATGAATGATGATACTGGATAGAATAGGTGTTCACAACCCCAAGTGTAGGGTCGCGATGTAGTAATAATCTCGGTAAGACCAAAGTCGAATCCACAGGGACCAAACCTTGTACGTATTCTGAAAGTAACTAGAACTAGAACTAGAAGAAGATGCAATCTAAATCTAGAGAATGTAAGAGAATAATTGTAAATTATGTAACTAAAACTTTTAAAATTCAAAGGTGAGAAACTAGGGTTTCCAAGGATCCACTTGTAGAGATCAAGGAGATCTATGCTTAATTCAAGAACACAACTGGAACCAGAGTCCCATCTTCATCCAATTGGAAGATATTTCATTAAAAATCAAATATGAACTTCCTTTGATCTAGTTCTCAATGGATAAGAGGTATGAGAATTAGAAGTAATTCCATCACAAGACCATGCTCATGAGACAAAACAAACAACAGAATTTACCAATCCACAGCCAATTTGAGAGAATCATGAAGATTAGAAGGATTCCATCATCCAACCATGCCCATGGGATGATGGTGAACACACAAGATTTGTGAGACCCTTAACCTTGGTATCCATTTTGCTCCGTTGGGTCCTGCGGTCCTACTAGTTGAATTCCAGTGACCCACAACCTAAGTTTGCATTTACAATGACCCTTAAGTCCCATCATATAAACCCGACCCAGATCGACTCAAAACTAGCGCCATAGCGACCGCATCGTCACCGCGGTTCTAAGACCACGTCTCGTGCGGCAATCCGAGTTGTACATCAAAAGTTGCAGGCCACGCTTCTTGTGGACCGTTGATTGTGTTTTGTGGGGCTCACCTAGGGTGTACACATTTTCCCATGCATGACATCATCCTATGTTTCATAATTGCCTAGCTAGCCTAGGCCATAGGTCCATAGCTAGCATCTCATGATGAGTTCTCTTCTCTAGGATACCACCTTTCTCTCTCTCACATGGCAATCATACCTTTTCCTCTATCCTAGGCTAGAAAAGTCTGAAATTTCTCTTCTCAATGAGAGGAGACATCATTTGCTTCTTGTTTCTAACAATTCATGATTACTCTCCCTAAAACTATTTATCCTAGCAACTTCCCTCTCATTTCTTCCCATCCACTCTCCCTCATTTCTCACTTCCTCTTTAACTAGAGGAGATTGGACATCCTACCTTGCTCAGCAAATTTTAGCCCTTCCTCTCTCAAAAATCCCCTCATCCAACCCTCAACAATAGATCTCAACCATTGATCCTTGTGCATTGGAGCTTGAGAAGTCCATTAGTGGTAGAATCTTGGTGTTTTGAGAGGCGGGTGTTCTTGTAGCTTAGATTTTTAGATTTTCTTTATTTAGATGTTCTTCCTCTTCCTCGTTTCATCTTTGGGAGCATGTGGGGCCCATCAAGTGATGGTGGAGGTCCCCATGTCTCCATAGGTGTGGCCAATGGCCCACCCCTTGCATGCATGATCCATGGATGGGGTCATTCTCCATGGACCCCATCATGGTATTTTCATTTAGGTTTAAGGCTTCTTGGGTCATCTAGACCCATGATCCTTGGTGGAGATGTCATCCCCACCTTAGATCTTGATTAGTAGGGCCATGCATGCTTAGATCCATGTAACATCAATGATATAGTGGATATGTGTTTATGTGATGAAGGAAAGGGCTTCAATATGGCGGAGCCCCTTTCCGTGTGGCCGGACCTCTATTTTTCCTTTATTCACCTCTTGATTCCTGATGTGTGTGACCCACTTTTTGGCATGGAAATATTCAGACCATCCAAGTAGAGTGGATGCCCATGGTTGTCCACTCTATGAACGTTGGTGTCCTATTTGCCCCATAATGGACACATGCAATGGGTTTTGAGAAGGGGGTTTGGTTGGATATTTGTGGGGCCGACTAAGGTGGACCATAACACAGATTTTATGGGGTACTTTCCCCTTTTTTAATACTCATGCTTAGTTATTTCCAGATGTATATTGCTGTCCAAAAAAAATTTTGGACTGTTTCTGGTTGATTTTGGCATGGATTTTTGGATTGGTTGGAGGGATGTTTTTACCCCAATGATAGATCATTTCTGGAGGTGTGGACCCCACCTAGATGTATAATAAGTTCCACCTCCATCTGACTCTATTTGACCACCCAAAAGAGTGGCCCAATAGGGGTGGACAGTCTAGATTTTCTGGACTGTCCAACCACCCTGCATGATGGAAAAGCATAAATATCAGTTTGATTTTGAAATGGTGGGCCACTTTTTGTAAACCCCACCTTGTTGTATACATGTATAGGGAGGTTGGCCACATTTTCCCAAATTTTTGGCAGACTTGGGCCCACTCTAATGGGGTGCTCAAATCAGGGATAGTGATGTGTTCCTGCTGTATTTTTTATTCTGGACCTTGTTGTCCATTTTTGTTGCATGTGTTTGGGTGTGATGGTGGCCTTCCCCTTCACCCATCTTATGGCCCACCTTGTAGGGACCCACCTTAGGTGCATGTGGGCCACCAAACTTGCCAGATTTAGGGCTTTTCTGGGGTCAGGACAACAGCACATGTTGGATGTCCAGCTGGGCTAAACGTCCAACCATGGGTTAGCCGTCCACCTCAGGCCCACCATGATGTATGTTTTATCCAGCCATTCACCCTAGGGTGTGGCCCACTTAGATGGGGACCATCCCCTGGTGGGACATCCCCAAGTGGGGCCCACCTTGGGCACCATGTAGGGGTCAGTCGTCCCACCTCTTGGGACACCCAAGGATGGCTGGCCGTCCCTACCTTGTGGCCCACTTTGATGTATGTGTTTAACCAGGCCATCCTCCCTGGTGTGGCCCACTGATGTGTGGACCACTCCCTGGAAAGATGTCCCCCTTTGGAGCCCACCTTGATGCATTTTTAGATGGCTGTCCAGGCTCACTTGGGACGTCCAGCATGTTTGGGATGCTGCTGGACTTGCAGTCCAGCAGCAGGCCCACCTCGTTTTGTGTGTCGTATTTACACCCTCCATCTGTTGGGGCCCACTATAATCATTAAGGGCCATTATGAGATTTATTCTCCCAAAATTTCCATGTGCTAGACCTCAGCAGGCCCAGGAAGCTGGGTGGGCTGAAAGTCCAACAATGTACTAAGGGGTGTATGATACATGTTGTGGGATATTTTAAGGATTGAGACCCACCAAATGGAGAGTATTGGGTACACACATAATCAGTTTATTTCTGAGATATTTTTGGGCTTAATTAATGCCTTGTGAGGCCCACCCTTAGTTAAATATTGTAGGCCATAGAAGCATTTTAGAGCAATTATATAGCAATTTTCAATCATATGCAATCCATAACTTGATAAACCAAGGGAACGTAACACAAATATGGCAGGAAAAAGTTTAAGCATTATATTCAGCCATATTTAACCAAAAAAAAAAAAAACAAGAAAAACAAACTGCCCCAGACAACAGTAAATAAGCAGTATATCCCAAGCCAAAAAAAAAAAAAAAAAAAACCGATCAGTCCAATATATATATATATATATATATATATATATATATATATATATATATATATATACTGCTCCACATAGCAGTAACCGATCAACCACCAAACAGAAACATTAAGCCCATGTATGGGCACCCAAAAGTATCCATCGTTAGCCCAATTTTGGGCATGGACAACCAACCAAAATAATATATAAAAAAAACTATGCATGTTTAGAAGGCTGTCATACACACCAATGATAGCATAGAACATAAAAAAAAAGATATTGATGTTCAAACGCGAGACAAGAGTAAGGTGTGTATGATAGCATGCATGAACTAGTCTCACGGAGCAGAATGAGATGGCATCGTGTCATCCTGTCGGCACGTCATCAGATCCACCAATTGTTGAACCGTGCTCTGCACTCCTTGAACCATTCTTTCCAGGACTGTAAGCCTTTCTTTAACTAAGTGGATGTCCTTCTGAATCACCCCAATCCTGTCCAGCTTGAACCTTTTGCCATACCCGGCTGTTGACGTGGATGGAACTGGATCGGGTCCAGGAGGTGCCTATTCAGCCGTAGCAGTCCCTTCCATGGGATCACCACCTTCTCCTTCAACTTCTTCCGCCTGGATTTCTTCCTCGGGGTTCTCCTTATACTCGTGAAACTCCAAATCCATTTTCCATACATTTCTTTTATTAAAAACTTGGAGCAGGAATACCGGATCAATAGTCGATGGGAACCCGATTTTGTTGCATATCATGCTGATAATCCAGGGGTAGGCAGATGGAGGTCCCTGGATGTGTGGATGGCATTTACCAACTGAGAAACAAGCAGAGTTGGAAGGCAGATCTTTGACCCTTTGGCAACTGAGTATACGATCATGGTCATGAGGCCGGTGATATCAGACCGGTTGGTACTTCTGGGATAGATATTAGTAGCGAAGATACCATACAGAATCCAAAATCTGGGATCCATATACCTGGATTTTAACGCATTCCTTTAATGTCAGGGGATGTCCCTACCATTGCAGAGATACTGAGTGACCCTGGATCGAATGTCCATGTTATCAAGATCCATCTCTGGGATACCTTCCGGGACCATGTTGAGTCCGATAGTTTCAGCTATTTTAGCCAGCGTGATAAACACGTCATCACCACCCAAAGATACCATGAACGAAGGAGGGTCAGCCACTGGTGAATGACATGCAGCAAGGAAGTTACGTGTTCTCTCAAGTTGGCATGGCCCACCAAAGTTCAGAACGGGCAGCCAATCTATTGCGGCAAATAGGGGTTCCAATTTATATGGTTTGAGACACTCCCTATCTACCCTTCTCTCTTGAATAAGCTTCATGCCCATGTATTTGGGTGGTCGTGAAATTGCTCCAGTTGGAGGAGGTGGTGCAGGAGATTCGGTCTGGGACCCACCATGTGGAGTCTATCTTATTCTTTGCCGTGTGGGGATCCCACTTTCCGGGGCCCTCGCCCTGCCTCTCGAGGCGAGTACCTTTTGTTGGGTGGCTATTGAAGATTCTCCAGGGCCGGATGCTACCCGTTTGTCCTTTCCCATATGGACAGATGGAATCTTGAACGATTTGGGAAGGACGACAAAAACGACAAATACCCAAAAAAGAATGGACTCTTGACATGTTAGAAGGGTATTACCCGATTTGTGGAATGATTTGAGTAGTCCGACGTGGCTCCAACTGATTTGGTTGAGAGAATTGAGCAGAGAAGGTGATAGTGAAACCCTTGAGAAAATAACCCCATTTTTCGTTTCGCTGACTTTTATCGGGCGGCATCTATCGATATGATCGACCACTGTTTCGATAATATCAAGAGGTTTCTTATCGATTCTATCGGGTCTATCTTCGATATCATTCTTGGTCACCCGACAATCCATATCCTAAGGAGGCATCGATAATATCGACCCTTTATCGATGAATCGAGAATGTCATATCGATAGTCATATCGAAGATGAAGATTTTCAGTTTTCAGCATTCAGACGGATCTTTAAGTATACTTTTCGTATCTCTATCAATAGTATACTCAGCAAAATTATGTACACACACTGTACACAACAAAATTATAAACATTTAAATGTTTATACAAAAATAATGGAGGTGAAGTACCTCAGATATATCATTTGAAGCTCAGCAAAAATATTTCCTCATTTTAGCACCGGTTCAGATTCTGATACATAATCTGAACTAATTCTTCCTTACCCTTTTACTTTGTTAATTGATTTGGGTGGTGATGCAAGGGCATTGCTTCTATCCATATCATTAAGAGGACTCTTAAAGTTCTGTATTTCTCTGGTTGACAATTTGTTAACATGATTCTGACCAGAGTTAGGTTGAGTCCTCATAGGAGTTATGCACTCAAAATTATAATGACCTAAATCACCACACAAATAACATACTGGAGTAGTTCTGGTTTTGCTTCCAGAAGCTGCAGATTTTTCAGTTCTGGGAGCTGCATTTCCAGTCTTTGATTTATGTTTTTCATATCCAAGACCGCTTTTATCCTTTGCAAGTCTTCCCATTCCTAACAATTTTTCTAGCTTTTCGCCACTCTAGGAAAACTTGTAGTTTATCTTGGCTATCTTCTTGGATTCTTCCAGATCAAACAGGAGTGTATGATTTTTGTTTTGAAGAAGCATATTTTTGTCTTTTAATTGCTCAACCTGTTTGTTTAGTTTTTCAGACTTGTTTTTAAGAAGGGTATTGACTTGTTCAAGTCTATCATTATCCATATGATATTGCTGCAGATCATTTATTAATTGTGTGTTAATTTCCAATGTTTTATCCAAATCTTTCTGCAGCAACTTACCTTTGTTTTCTATTATTCCGAGTCTCTTAAGGATATTGATGCTATGAATATAGAGTTGATTATAAGCATCTGGCAATTTATCCTCTTCGATTTCTTCTTCTTCTTTTCCATTGTCGGATGAAGATGATTCTGTGGCTAGCTATTCTTTCTCGTTCTCTGATTCGGTGGGAATGATTGAAGTAGTGGAGACCATGAGTATTTTCAATTATTTCTAATCTCCATTGCTTTCTGAGTCACTAGATTCTGAATTTGACTCCTCAGTATCATCCCACGTGGCAGCCATAGCCATGCCCTTAGTTTTTCTATTTGGGCATTCAGTAGACAGGTGTCCATACTCGTGATAGGTGTAATATTGTGGTTCTTTGGTTCTTTTACCAAATTTGCCTGTAGAAGGTTTATACTTCACCTTTCTCCCTCTAGAAGGATGGCCGCGATTCTTCTGAATTTTTGTGCCAGCAAGGCCACTTCTTCATCTTCATCTTCCTTTTCACTTTCACTGTCCTCATGAATTATTTTCTTTGAAGTTTTTAAGACAGTGTTTTTGGATTTTTGGGATTGTTTGAAGTGTAGTTCAAAAGTTTGTAGGGAACGTACCAATTTTTCTACTTTCATTTCATCTATGTTCCTACACTCCTCAATTGTTGTAACCTTGGGATTAAATAAATCGTTCCGATAGGGATCTTAGAATTTTTCTACAAATTTTTGGTACAGGAACTTTCTCTCCCAATCCACCCATGGAGTTGCAAATTATATTTAACTTTATGAAAAACTCCATAAATGTCTCATGCTCTTCCATTCTAAGACCTTCGAACTGTGAAGTCAGGAGTTGAAGTTTGAATCGCTTCACAGTGCTTGTTCCTTCATGGGTTGTTTCTAATAAATCCATACTTCCTTGGATGTCCCACACATACTTATCTGATTGAATATATCCTAGGACACGGCACAGTAGATAGCATTCATAGCCTTGGCTTCAGATGTTTTCCTTTCTTTGTTGAATGCTGTCCACTTTTCTTTGGGTTTGGATTTTGTAATTGTTGTGCCACTGTCAAGTATGATTTGTTCAGTTGGTGGCACATATCCGCTTTCAACTATGTCCCAAACGTCATGATCCAAAGATCTCAGAAAGTAGTGCATCCTAGCCTTCCAGTATGCATAGTTTGAGCCGTCAAATACTGGAGGTCTAGTGACTGATGAGCCCTCTCCTTTGGCCATATTCCCAACTTCAGTCAAGATCACTCTCTAGGCGGTGAAGCCCTTAAAGAGAGACCCGCTTTGATACCAATTGAAATGGCGGTAAAGACCGCACTAGTTGAAGAAGGAATATGCCAATATGTCCTAGAGGGGGTGAATAGGACTTTTTAAAGTTTTTATATTTTATTTAAAAATCCTACTTCACTAATCTTGTGATCATGCAAATATCAGGATTACTCAAATGTAACTCTACTGGCTTCCAAGCCTGGTAGAGGATCCAATCACAAACTGTAACATCCCGGATTTTTACTAACCTGGAATTAGACGTCTTTAAGCAATGGGTCGATCCTAACACCTGAGTAACTTTTCAAACCCTTAATTCAAAAGTCTCAAATCCCTTTTCAAACCATTTTCTTCAAAATCTCGCTTTTCCTTTAAAATCTCACCTTTCACTACCTTATCCTTCCAAAGTAACTAAGTGCTAAACTAGATTAGCTACGAAATCCGCTAGATCCACTTTAAATAAGATCTGCAAGACCCAAAACTTGTAGAATCATTGACGCTAGGTTACCCTAAAATCTAGGATCAATCTCATTACTCAGCTGCTCTTGGGAGCATCACGAAACTTTGTATCAGATCTGGATAGTACATCGAAAGTTTGAATAATACAAAGTTATAGAATTAAAACCGCCTTACTGGATTTGACAACCATCTCGGAAATCAAATCCAGATAGTGTCCTGGGGCTATTTGCTTGAGCCGGAGTGAAGAGTGTGAGAAACGTGAAATTAATTAGAAATAAATTCCAAATTTAAGTAATCTGGAACAATTTGTAAGCAACCAGACCATCAGAATCTGACCAGATTACACCCTCGGATCAGGGATATTTGCCCCTACGTGTCAGTGTACTTGAAATCTCTGATCGAGTTTCACTAACTGTTGAACTGAAACTGGTCCGCCACGCGTGATCTGGGAATCCGACCGGAACGAAAACTTAACTACACCTAGATCCAATGTCTGTGAGCTTAAGTCTGACCTTTGGCTTAAGGGGGGCTTCCAGAAGTGCTCCGTTGAGACGGAACAGTCTTCCTTTGGACATAACCTAAGTATACCTTGGCCCTGAGTCTAATTTGGTGAGTTTTGGACCTATATAAGGACCTTAAACCCTCACTCTCTCATTCCATACGAATTTGAGAAAACCTAGGAGAGAGAAGAGAGAAAAGAGAGAGAAAGTGTGGGAGAAGTGGGAGAAAGATCCTGGTGCTCTATCCTGTCGTACTACGTGCTTAATCATCGCTACCCGATCGCTATTCCGGCGATTCTGTCTTCATTCTTAGGTAAGAAAACCCTAACCCTAACCTGTTTTAGGATTTCAATTGTTGTAAGTAGCGAAATAGCTAACTTAACTCGTACCATAGGTCGCTAAACCAACGTTGACGAAGGCTTAGAGTTTCTATCGACTCCGTTACGATTCTACGACAAAAGGTGCAGACTTTAAACGTATAGGTTATGGTTTTCAACGCTTTCAATGTCAGATAATAATAGATTCATGATCTGCATGCAATTGCACATGTACAAAGTACTGTCCGTTTCATTTTTCGGTTATACGTTAACTATGTTGAATATACTGTATTCCTCGTATTTGTAGAAAATACCGTATACGTATGAAATACGAATTTGTGCTTGCCATGATTAATTGTTGTCTAGGTATGCTAGATACATGGGTATCAACTTCTGGGTGAACGTATTAGCCTAACACCTGTTATTAACATACGTCGTGTATGTACTAGTTGTAGCCTAAGTGTTTGTAGAAATATTCAAATGAATATGGAACTATGATTTATGCTTGCCATGACTATTGGTCGTGAATGCATGATCGTGGTTCATGTGGCAATCCTTTGTGAAAGGATTCGCTACGACTTGTGTTTTAACTAGCATATTATAGGTATGTTGGAATGTGTAGTCTAAGTGTTTGTGAAAATGCTTGTATAGATATGTACTTAATCTAGTAGTGCCTTGAGTAGGTGTTGAGATAGGATTCCCAACTACCTTAGTGATGTGTATGATTTCCTTCATGTAAGTTGTTTAGTTTAAATACTTACTGGTTTATGAAACGTATGTGTTTGGTTTTCCTGTTTGCATTGTGTTTTATAACATGTTTGTTAATATGTTTGAATTACTTGTTTATTTAATTCTTCTCTGACTACTTCACATGTTTAAGTTGTATTCCATAAAGGCCGTGGTGAAAGGTGATGGGGGAGGGGTGTATTGATTCCATGCAACAGCCCTAGCAGCCTTAAGCGGACAATACTGGATATTTGATTGTATGATTTGAAATCTTGATCCATTACTGCTTTAATTATTCTGTAATTGAATGTGATTGGGACTAAGAGTTAGTCTAGGTGATCGGTAACGGAATTGAATTCGTGGCTGAGATTCATTCGCCACGTGAGATGTGTTCGATGAACCCGAGTCGTACTTCGGTTGGCGATAGTGGTTGGCCACGCGAAGTGCTTATGCACTTCATGTCGTTCAACTTGTCGTGCGCTCGAGCTAGCCGAACTCGTTAAGTAACCCAATCTGTCTAATGTATGTTCACCATGTTTGGACACTACTGCTTGAACCTAAGGTACCGAACTTACCAGTGTAACCCCGTTAACCTTGGTACCTCGATCCGCTAAGACTCATGAGCCGGACATGGTGGTATGGGACATTGTGGTCGAGCTGTCGGCCTACGCTGGGGCCACGAGCCTCCCCGTAGTGACCATTGAGCAACCAGACTCGTGAGCCGATTATGGTGGTATGAGACACTATATTCGAGTTGTCAGCCTACGCTGCTTTGATGTGTGATGGGGGAGTGGTGTAACGATTCCGTGTAACAGCCCTGGCAGCCCTGACCGTACCCAGTGTAGTGACCTCAAGCATACTCTGAATTTGCGGAGAGGCGACGAGCCTTCCCGTAGCAAACAGAGTATAAACTAGGTCTGTATTGATAAGGTGATGGGGAGTGGTGCAACGATTCCGCATAACAGCCCTGGCAGCCCTTGCAGCGATCTAGAACCACACTATCGTATGAGATTATCTAGGATTGACGACCCTAGAATGGATCATTGTTTGGGAATGATATAAGGGAGGTACCTTAGTTTCCCAATCCTGCTGTTTGAAAAGGACTAATAACAACTCGGTAATCATGCTCATCATCGCACTGCATGTGCCTGGAAGATGTGGAGCACTGAGGGATGAAAGCATGCCGTGGACGTAAGATGGTGTCGCATGAGGGAGTATGTTGGTGAGGGCATGCATCATGACAGCATTTCATACTTGCATTAACAAGAGTACTTAAGATTGTTGATTATACTGCTTTATCATTACTGCTTGACTGTTTTGATAACATGTTAACCTATGCTTTATTGTTCCACTGAGTTGATCACTCACTCCCACGTTACGGGACGATGCTTGCAACACCAACTAGACTGTCTTAGCTGCAGGTGATGACGATGCTTATGAAGCAGAGCCGGACTACTACTATGATGTTGAGGAGGAGTTCTCCTACATGTAACTCTCTGATGGGTCTATGAAGACCTGGAATTGCATTGACAGGGCTATGGTATTTAGGATAGAAGACATTACACTTCCTCGATTTGGTATATTTTGGAACTGTACTTGTAAATAGTTAACTTGGTAACATTATCACACTCTGGAGACTCACCACAGTTTATATAGTTTATATATCTATCACAGTCTTCTGCTTGCTATCTCACTTGTCTCTGGAGTATGATATGTTGTTTTGGCTTAATCTCACTCATGTTTAATGCTCTAATACAGACAACATTCAATCATCATTCATTACGTTGCATAAGTGATGCGTTGGAACTCGGGAGTTGAGTTTATGCTCGACCCCCTATTTTCAGGGCATTACACAAACTATCTTAGAAGTAAGCAGTATGCAAGCTAGCTTATGATGGATATGATTGTGTAGGTGTGTGTGGTGTGATCAAATATCCAGATGAGGAAGTATTAAAGCAAATCACACAATCATAGAAATAACATTCTCAAACACAATCATTTTATAGTGGTTCGACGATAAGTCTACTCCACTCCCTGTAACCGCACTCAACCCTTGAGTGTATCGGATTTCACTAAGGAGGTTTCACAGTGTTTCACCTCAAACCTAAGGTTTTAAATCAGGTTCACCTTTAACCTTTACAGCCTACACTGAGGCCGACTGTTTATGCGCTCACGAGCAAGGGTCAACACAACGCACCCACTTTTAGGCACACTGGCCAAGGATTTTCCCTAAGACCCTACTGGAGGTTTCTACACGGTTCACCTCAAACCTAAGGTTTCACATGGTTCACCTCAAACCCAAGGTTTTACACGATTCACCTCAAACCCAGAGTTTTACTGGTTCACTCCTAACCAGATGTTTATGCTCTCCATAGAGCAAGGGTCCACACAACGCACCCACCACGTACACTCCCAATGGAGGCCTCCTTGAGGACTTCAAAGGGTGAGAACCACTTAAAACCCAATCCTAGAAAGGAATGATCACAAGTGTTCTCTTAGACTCTGGATACTTACAAATAAGCTAATAAGTCCCGTTTAGCACAATGCCGAAGATCTCCTCCTCCTTGTTGACGAAGAATCTTCTGCTCCCTTGATCCGTAACACAAGATAATATACCAATACTTGGCTTCGGGTTGGGTCAAGGTCAAGATGGAATCCTACTCTCAAAATATTTTGCTATTAGAAAGATAGAGCGATTCCAATCTTATGCATTCAAGGCATCCCAGCTTAATGATTTGCCATTAAGGTAGTAGCTGGAGGATCCTTGAATGCGAAAGTTCATTCCCCAATTCACTCTATTGAATGTTAATGATGAGGGTGGATTGGAGGATGAACTCCCTTGAGAGAAAGGGCTTTGGATATGAGATAAAAGTTGAAACATACAAAAGCTCTCTCTTCTTTCTCTCACAGCAACAAAAGACAAGTCCTCTATATATAAGCAAAAAGTTCCAACGGATATAAAACAGTCACATTTATGACAGAGTTCGATATCATCGAGTGTAACTCTTGATAGCATCGATGGTCTGCTCAATGAATAAGACTCAATGTCATACGCTTTTGAAACTCTTTACCAATTGATCGATGAATCGAAACTATTGTCGATGTCATCGGATTTCGAACTCCGATTCCATCGATGATAGGTTCGATCCATCGACACTTGAAAAATGAGAGAGACTTGACTTTGAAATATTTCAGGTTTTCATGAATGATCAGGGAACCATCGAGATCATCGGAATTTGAATGTCGATGATATCGAGATCAGAGTCGAGGCATCGATAAATCCAGTGGATTTATCTTTAAGCTTGCTGGACAGTTTATGACCTTCTTCGATGCAATCGACCTGGTACCGATATCATCGATATTTGAATATCGATTCTATCGAAGGGCCCCCGATCATAGTTTAAAAACATCCTGAAATATCTACTATAAGATATGTGCACCCACGATCGATATCATCGATGGACTTCCGATATTATCGATATTTGATTTCAGATCATATCGGAAGAGCATCGATATATCGAAGAAATTTGAGATTTTCATTAAAAAACAGGGATGCCGGAAATCTGTCCGTCGATCTTATCGAGCCACTTTTGATGAACTCGAGATTTGAATATCGATGATATCGATAGGGGAATCGATATATCGATAAATCAGTCCAGATGAGTATTTAGTTGTGGGACATTTTTAGTTCTTATATCGATGATATCGATAGGTGTATCGATACATCGATAAATCCGTCTAGATGAATATTTAGTTGCTGGACACTTTTGGTCCTCACATCGATAATATCATTAAGGTATCGAGGACATCGACAGAGCAGGTCGATCATATCGAGGGTGTTTCGATAAAATCAACAAGGTGAGAAAAACTTAGAGATTTTTCTAATTTGAAAAAAAAAATCTCACCTTAAAACCTTATGATTTCTAACTTGTTTTTAAGGGTTTTCTTCACCTGGTGTTTGGGTCATGGGATGTGAGGCTTTAGTTTTACTTGTGACGAGCTTGCACACATCCAGTTGAGGTAGATGCTTGAATTGATGTTCCTATCAGGCTCTGCAGACACTCTGACTGAACATTCACGTAACTTGACAAACCAGGCAACTTTCTACTCTTATCTCCTCTCTCTTCTATCTCTCTCTCTCTCTCTCTCTCTAGCTCTCTATCTCTCTCCGTTCCCTCCCTCCCCCTTGATCTCTCTCCTCTCCCTCCCGATCTCTCTCCCTATCTCTCTCCTCTCCCTCCCGATCTCTCTCCTGCTCCCTCACTCCCTCCCTCTCGATCCCTCTCCTTTCTTTCTCTCCCGCTCCCTCACTCCCGATCTCTATCCATCTCAATCTCTGTAGCTGCAAAAGATTGTAGATCGATCGACCTTCGCCCCATTCAATTGTTTCCGAGCAGATTTTCTATCGTTCGACCACTTTTGAGGCTATGAATCTTCGATCTCTGATTCCATTTTCCTGAAATAGGGTTTCGATTCTCGATCTTGGATCCCTTTATGGTTGAACTGGCCTGACTTTTGGGTAGGGGTTGGGCCCACCTGATAAATGTCCAATCTTTCACACTCATGAGAAGTCAGGAATGTATGATGCGAATTGCCTTTGAATCTTTCTCTGTTTACTAGGGTTCCTGAGATTCTTCCCAAGGTTTTTACTGGGATGATCCAGCACATGCAGATTTTGCCATGCTAGAGCTTCTGGAGGATCCGGACTGGCATGTCTATTCCCGTCAATCTGTACCACAAAATGAAGAATCTGGTTAACTCGGCCTGCTCTGTGAATTTCACGTTGAAAGATCTTGTCAGTCTGAAGTGTGACCGGACGACTGCATTCATCAGCGGGATCATCAATTTGTGCCTTTACAAGTAAATCAATACCTTTGATTCTCTCTTTGGGGCTCCTTTTGTAGGTTTTAGTGATCAAGGTTTCGATGGAATAATGGATTAGGGTAATCTAGGGTCGTTTGGCCCCCTTAAAAAAATAGCCATCTAGAAATGGAATCTGTTACATAGGGGTAAATTCCAGCTTTTGGGACCCTAGAAAAGCTTAGAAATTGTCTCTGGTTGGAAACTGGTTCCAGCTTAATGGCTGCTTTTCTGATTCCTGGCCAGAGGCTGGCCTGCAAATTTGAGGGAAATAGATTCCTCCCAGCTGTCACTTTTTTGAAAATTTTAATACACATTGTGCATCAATTTTGAAATTCCAAATTCTAGAATTCTATATCCATGTGATTTGTTAACTTGAGCATGCTAGATATCTGTTTGTTTGGAACCTCATAACAGCTGGTTACATTGAGCAATCACTTTGGGAGGTATGCATTTATGTTTTGAATTTTTATAGATGATGTTTGTACCTGAATGTGCGCTGTTTCTTATGTTTATTGTGATATTTTTCTCCATCCCTGAAATGGTAATTAATATTCTTCAGGAATGCTTACTTTTATTTGATTTCTGTTTTTTAGCGGTTTTGCTTGTTTTGTTGTGTAGGTTACTCCAGAAATGCCCCTCCCAAGGACTACTCTATAGAACCGAAGAAGTCTTGTATGTATATATGTCAACTATGATTGTGACAGGCAAATGTAAGAATCCAGGAAAACAAATGGGTCCACTATGCCCAGTATCGTATTCTTTGTTGGCGCAATCGATACGCCCACTGATACTATTATTCAAAACCTTAGGCTCACCTGATGAGTTGCCAGCCTAATTTTTTGGCCTGGTCATCAATAAGGCGGTGCCTACCTGATGATAGCTAAGATGTTCCAACACATTGCTCTAAGTATTAATACTTCATGTCATATGTAAGATCAAGGTGCTCCCACTTCTAAATCTGAACTCTGTTATGATTGGCTCCAAGAGCTCATGTAGAAAAGGAAGGTTAAGGCCTATTAGACAACTGTTTCTACCTAATGGGTCTTACTAGTACACAACCCCTTTACTAGTAGTAGTGCAACAAATTAGTAAGTTCAGTCACTATTAAGCAACAAAAGAACAACAATTTTACCTTGGGTAATAAAAAGAAAAAGTACTCAAGGCAATCCTAGATACCAACTACATAAAAGATGGAGTAACTGAAATCTAC
Organism: Magnolia officinalis; assembly: GCA_021015155.1. Taxonomy (NCBI): domain Eukaryota; kingdom Viridiplantae; phylum Streptophyta; class Magnoliopsida; order Magnoliales; family Magnoliaceae; genus Magnolia; species Magnolia officinalis. The sequence goes on along the minus strand of JAJHSJ010000010.1, from coordinate 24,697,338 downwards.
AGAAGCTGGAATGTTAACATAGACAATTCGAACAACATGAAATGTAACCATCATATTTAGAATTCAAAATTGTACTTATGCAACTGTATGTAGCCAGGATAGGGTTTTGCACTTCCAAAACTATTAAGTAGTGTTTATCGGTTGACCAAATATCAGTTTGTAAAGGCAATATTAACAGGTAAAAGAAAATATTAAAATTGTTTAGGTAGTACATAAGTTTTGCCAAAAAGAAAGAGATATTTAGATTTTTTGCTAATGGTTTGTGTTATATGTCTTTATATATGCATCCCTGTGTGAAGATCCGGTTTAGAGTCTCATCTTTTGCAATTCACTTACTTGAGAAGGGAACACAGGTTAGTTTCTTCTTCTATATCACATGATTCTACTGATAAAAAATCAAAAATAAAAAAATAAAAAATAAAAAAGAAAGAAAGAAAGAAAAGAAGACAAACTGATACAGATGCACTCAGAAATTGTATGTGCCATATGTAGGCCCAAATAAAACCAACTAATTGTGCAGCCCACTGTTCTCAAGTCACAAGACCAAGATCAAATTCGTTGAACAATCCTAACCACTTTATACATTTTCTTAGACTTTGTATTCCAGTTTTTTAGGTGATAACATCTTAACAGTTCCTTAAAACAAGTTTTTTAAAAAAAAAAATTTAAGGCCATGGCAACTTGATCAGTGAGCATTTCTGTTTTGGGAAGATGTAATTTTGAGATGACAAAGAAAAAGTACAGATTTGGCAATTTAGGTGATAACATCTTAACAGTTCCTATGGTTTTAATGATCCTGTCATCAGTTTGTTTAGGCCACAATATATATGGGTAGTCACCCGAGTTGGTGGGTTGTGAATTTACTTTCTTCATTTTATCTATGGCAAGTGTTACATGTATATCTGTTCATCACATTCGACATATGTAAAAAGGTTATCTAATGATCCTATACTATATATAACTCTAGTAGTTGGATTTTGACAGTGGTTGTTTGTTTCAGTACTTGATTTAATTTCTAACCAGTAAATATTGCTTATCAACAGGGGTTGGCGAAGTATGGTTCCATTAATTGGTGAAGGTTATAGATATGTTTACTTGTGAACTATATCATTGATGAATAGTTTAAAAGTAATGAAATGATTATGATGAAAACCGTTCTTGTTATGAAATATATGATTTTCAACCCAATCTCTCTGTTGGGCTTTTGTTATGAAACACTAGTGTTAATAGCTAGGAGCTAATCATGTCGATATTATCTATATATTTTGAATTTCTTGCACTCATTCTCTTCGAGTCTTGCAGCAAGAGTACATTCATGGAATCAGTGCATGGAATTTTAATCTGGAGGATTTGAAAGCTCAAGATGCCATTGTAAGGAGGTTCAATTTTAGTTAGATATTAATGCTTAAAACCATGAAAAATGTCTAGAAATGGTTCATTTTGGTAGCACATGGAAGTACCTCAAATTGACGATGATTGTCTATGTGGTGATTTCATGGGATACCAAAGAAAATGAATCTTGAATGGTGAATTATGTTTTCCTTTTCTCTGCCCTGGAATATTATTCCTTTAAGTTTCAAGGTACTTGAAGCGAACAAAAGATTATGTTGGCAAAAAACCATTCTATAAAACCATTTCCCAAGGTGCTTCCAGATGAAGGGATGAAATAATGGTGGCAGTGACTTCACTAAAAACTGGATTCGACACATATAAGGATCCAATCCAATCCAATTCTATTCGTTTGAAATATACACACAGATATGAATTTTTCTTTCTTAACCTTTTAAATAAAACCCATAAAAGATCTCTCTTAATTTTTTCTTTTTCCTTCTATTAAAATGATTTTGTTTTGATGGTGGTATATGAAGGACAAAGAGGGTGCATGATTGGTGTAAAAATAGGCAGTGACTTGACGAGTTGATTATCGAGGCATGTATTAGCAATGGTAAGAGACATCATTATTATAATTTTTTTTTATAGATTGTTACAACTTATTTTTCTATTTTATTTTTTATTGTTTCCCTTTCTTTGTTTGTTGGGCTACTGTTCTTGGAGCTCCTAGTTGAGAAATGTGAAAGAATCCATATTGGTGTGGTTTTTAGGCTCTCACACTGACTCATGTCATTTGATACATTGAGCCAATCATGTACATTGAATGTGGACCAGAGATCAATATTTTTTTAACCATCCATTTCTTTTGAGGACGTGTGACCAACCTGATGAGTGGATTGCCCTGATTCCTTGGCCAGGGCGTGTCCACATGGAGCAGTGCAACTGCTGCTAGCAGGGATCGTGCTGTTTTCTTATATTCCCATGGGTTCTGTACTTTTTCTTATTGGTTAGCATGTTAGTACACACACCCCACTTGGGAATCAAAACCAAGACCTCAGTAGTGTTGAAACGAGGTTATTTTCATTGAGTCTACCACATGAGTTATGGATTGGTGTGTGGGTTCTGTACTTGTACTTGTATGTTTATTGGTTTCTTGTCTACTAAATTTCTACTCATTCTGAAAACTAACATGTTGTAGAATCCAAGGAAGGAAATCAATGCGGTGTTGAAGAAGGAAGCAGATTACTTTGGCGACATTGTGATTTTGCCATTTATGGACCGTTATGAGTTTGTGGTTCTTAAAACCATTGTCTTCTGTGAGTATGGGGTGAGTATGTTTCCTTTTCTGTTTCCTTTGCTAAGTGTTTTTTTTTTAATTATTATTGGAATGATTATTTGATTTAGATAAGTTGTACAGTCCACAGAGAGTTATTGATCAATAGAGTCCATTCCATCCATATGTCTGCTTGCCTACCTGCTAAGGGAGGAAATTGCAGTTTGGTTATTTCCATTTTATTATACTAATGTTTGCAATTCAATTTGATAGTGCATTGAAATTCACCCCAACTACCGAAGGGTTTTACTGATAATTGGACAGTTCCTTTGTTTCAATGCCATTGATGCACAACATTTTCGCATTTAAAAAAGAAAAAGAACAAAAAAGAAAAGAAAAGAAAAAGCCTTGAGATCTAGTTGGTGTTTTTGTTCTGGGAAAAGCTTAAACCTTGAATGTCAGTTTTTTGCAACATGAGTTGTTCTTATTCTAATTCTGTGAATTTTCTATAATTTTCTTCACTTGAATGTCATAAAAAGACGGTTTTGGTTTGCCTAGGAGTCCAATTAGTGACCCAAGTTTCCAGACTTGTGAATCTTTGATTTTGTTTTACAAATGGGTTGCATTTCTCCACTGCTTTGTTACAATTAGCAAGAATTCTGCTACTTTATTAATTTATTTGACTATAAAGTATAATTCCCTATAAATATGAACTGTGTTCATTTCTCTTTTATATGTTTCTACCATTTCATTTCTCTATTATTGCCATGCCAGAAGTGGCAATTTCTTGAGTCTAGAATGGAATGAAAGATTGGTTTTCAGTAAATTCTTCCCTAAATTCTTTTCTTATAGGAAGATCTGGAATTACCAATAGGCATGCAACATTTTCCTTTAGAAGGGCACATGTTTTCTAAGAGGTGTGTCTTGCTGCCAAATAATTTGTTCCTTAAAGCTTACCAATGTCAAAGTTAGCCTTAAAGTGACTCTACTATTATAGCTATGAACATAATGATTTGAAGGAGAAATGTTATGCATGCTTTCTCACATGAGGTTGAGGGTTATCTTTGCAATAGATGTGTGCATGACAGGGCTATTCATCAGGTGGGTCTCACCATCAACATGCCTTACCTTAAAAACCAATTTGATTTACTCATTGGTTGGGCCATTTACATGTGTTGTATATTGTAACGCCCTGAAAATCGGGGGTCGAGCATAAACTCAACTCCCGAGTTCCAGAACATCACTTATGCAACAAAATGAATGATGATTGAATGTTGACTGTATTCGTGTATTGAACATGAGTGAGATTAAGCCAAAACAGCATATCATACTCCAGAGACAGTTAAATTTGCAAGCGGAAGACTGTGATAGATAGATAAAATATATAAACTATGATCAGTCTCCAGAGTGTGATAACATTACCAGGTTAAATAATTACAAGTACAGTTCTAAAATATACCAAATGTGAGGAAGTGTAATGTCTCCTATCCCAAGTACCATAGCCTCATCAATACAATATCAGGTCTTCATTGACCTGCCAGAGAGATATAGATAGGAGAACTCCTCCTATCATCATAGAAGTAGTCCGGCTCTGCTTCACAAGCATCGCCATCACTTGAAACTCAACAAATCTGGTTGGTGTGTACAACACAGTCCCGTAACGTGGGAGTGAGTGATCAACTCAGTGGAACAGTAAAGCATAGGTTAACATGTTATCAACTCAGTCAAGCAGTAATGATAAAGCAGTACAATCAAACAATTCTAACTACTCTTATTTAATGCAAGTATGAAATGACATGATGTATGCCCTTGCCAAACCACCCTCATGCGACATCATCTTACGTTCGCGAATGCGTCCATCCCTCAGTGCTCCACATCTACCAGGCACATGCAGTGCGATGATGAGCATGATTACTAAGTAATTATTAGTTCATGTCAAACAGCAGTATTGGGAAACTAAGGTACCTCCCTTGTATCATTCTCAAACATGATCCATCCTAGGGTCGTCAATCCTAGTTAATCTCATATGGTATTATGGTTCGAGAGGCATCGCGAAGGCATCGCAAAGGGCTCGTCACCCTTCAGCATGGATACAGATCTCACCGTATGCGGCTCAATTGCTGACCGTCAGCTCGAGTACAGGTCTCACCGTACTCGACTCAATCGTTGGCCGTCAACTCGAATACAGGTCTCACCGCACTCGGCTTAACTCATACTCTAGTTGCTGTGAAGGGCTCGTCGCCAATCACAGACCTTGGAGTATACTCGAAGACACTACAGAGGACTCGTCGCCCGTCAGCACGAGTACAGGTCTCACAGTACTCGGCTCTCGCCGTAAGTGTCGACAGCTCGAATACAGTGTCCCATACCACCGTATTCGGCTCACGAGTTTGGTTGCTCAATGGTCACTACAGGGAGGCACGTGGCCCCAGCATAGGCCGACAGCTCGACCACGGTGTCCCATACCACCATGCCCGGCTCATGAGTCTTAGCGGATCGAGGTACTATGGTTAAAAGGGATTTCACTGGTAAGTTTGGTACCCTAAGTTCAAGTAGTAGCGTCCAAACATGGTGAACATACATAAGACAGATCGGGTTACTTGACGAGCTTGGCTAGCTCGAGCACACAACAAGTTGAACGACATGAAGTGCATAAGCACTTCGCGTGGCCAACCACTATGTCAACCGAAGTACGACTCGGGTTCGTCGAACACATCTCACGTGGCAAATGAATCACAGCCACGAATGCAATTCTGGTACCGATTGTCTGGACTATAATCATAGCCCCAAACACAATCAAGTGCAGATAGATAAAGCAGTAGTGGATCAAGATTCAACTCATACAATCAAGGTCTGGTATTATTTATTTAGGGCTGCCAGGGCTGTTACACGCACTCGTTGCTCCACTCCCCCATCACCCATGACGGATCATACAACGTAAATATAAATTTAAACATATGCATTACATAGTTAAAATCATAAAGCAGTTGAGCATGTTATGAATCACAACACAAGCATGAGTTTGTACATGTTCAATTCCTAATCACACAACTATCCAAGGAGATCATACACATAGTTAAAAGAGGTTGAGAATCATATCTCAACACCCTTATACATTACAATTTGCTAACTACTACTCATTCAGACATTTCAAGAAACACTTAAACAAACATACATCAACATACATGACATATGTCGATCACATAGGCATTAGGCCAAATCTTTCACTAGGGAGTTGCCCCAATCATAACACGCGTACACCCACGACGGATAGTCATGGCAAGCAGGAATCCAAGTTCCATATTCATTCAGCCATTTCCACAAACACTTGGGCCACACATTTTAGCATATATAGTGTATATTGGCCATGGCGTGATTTAGGGCAAATCCTTTCGTCAAAGGGGTATCGCCAATACAACAATCATGAATCCATGACAATTAGTCATGGCGAGCACGAATGAGAATTCTATACTCATTCAGTCATTTTCACAAACACTTAGAATACACTATTACAACATACATGGTGTATGTTAGCAAAACATGCTTTAGGGCTATCCTTTAGCCAAACGAGTATTTTATCCATGTATAATATATTACTACAACAAATAATCATGATAAATACATCTCCAAAATTTATACGTATACAGTATTTTCTAGAATACGCAATTTCAACATACATAGTGTATATAAGTAAAACATGTATTTAGGCGAATCCTTTTGCCAAATAAGTATTTTATCCATATATCGTATATCCATATAACAAATAAACATGTCAAATACATTTCCAAAAAATATACGTATACCGTACTTTCTACAAATACCTAGAGTATGTAGAATTCCATATTTTTCATCTTTAAACGAAACGGAAAACAGACAGCACTTTGTACATGTGCAATTGCATGCAGATCATGAATCTATCATTATCTGACATTGAAAGCGTTGAAAACCATAACCTATACACCTAAAGTCCGCACCTTTTGTCGTAGAATCGTAACGAAGTCGATAGGTTTGCTAAGCTTCCGTATTCGACAGTTTGGCAACCTATAGAACGAAATAGGTTAGCTATTTCACAACCTACAACAGTCTAAACCCCAAAACAGATTAGGGTTAGGGTTTCTTACCTACAAATGACGTCGAAAACGTCGGGAAAGCGATGAGAATCAGGCGGTGGAGCCCGAATAGCAGCAGGGAAGAGTGGCAGGGAGATTCTCCCACTGCTCCCACACTTTCTCTCTTTTCTCTCTCTTTTCTCTCTCTCAATCTCAAATTCATATGGCTGCCATGAGAGAGGGTTTAAGGTCCTTATATAGCCTAAAAATTCACCGAAATAGACTTATGTTCAAAGTATACTTACATTATAACCAAATCGGCATTGTTTCAACTCAAAAGAGGGTTTCTGGCGGGCCTCCTTGAGCCAAAGGTCGGACTTAAGCTCACTAACGCTGAATCTACGTTCTATTAAGTTTTCGTTTCAGTGGAATTTCCAGATCACTCGTGGCGGACCAGTTTCAGTTCAACGGTCAGCGGATCTCGATCGGAGATTCCGAGTACATGTAAATGTGTATGAAATTTCTCCTGATCCGAGGGGGTAATTTGGTCTGATTCTGACGGTCTGGTTGCTTAATACTGAGCCGCAAGCGAGTGGTGCCAGATTACTATTCAAGATATTTTATTTTGAATTAATTTCACATTTCTCACACTCTTCACTCTGAGCTCAAGCGAATAGCGCTGGGACATTATCTGGATTTGATTTCCGAGATGGTTGTCAATCCCAGCGAGGCGGTCCTAGTTCCTTAACTTCGTGTTAATCGGACTTCCGACGTGCGGTCCAGATCCGATACGGAGTTTCGAGATGCTCCCGAGAGCAACCGGGTAATGAGATTGATCCTAGATTTTAGGGTAACCTAGCATCAATGATTCTACAAGTTTTGGGTCTTGCAGATCGTATTTAAAGTGATTGGTGCTAATTTCACAGGCACTCTAGTTTAACACTATCTAAATCTCACTTAATTTCTAAAGGGTTTAGTCCTGTAAGATTTCTGTCTGAGGTGGTACCTGGGCCTTTGTAGTTTGTATATAAAGTGAACCAAGTCATACTACTTAGCTAGTTTAGGATAGTGTCTAGGATGAAAGTACTTTGAAAATTTTAAAGAAGAAAAAGGTGGTGAAGGGTGGAATTTGTGAAGAAAATGGTTAGGAGCGATTTTAGACTGTGGGATTTAGTTCTGACAAGTTAATAAGGTGTTAGGATCGACCCATCGCCTAAGGACGTCTAATCCCAGGTTGACAAAAATCCGGGATGTTACAATCTACCCCCCTTAAAACAAAATTTCGTCCCGAAATTGGCTAAGGGTAATAAGGGAAGATTTCTATTTTCATTTGCCTGAGACTTATTAATTCCAAGTTTCTACGCGTGGTAGGGTATATACCAGCTGGTTCATTTTAGTCTACCCCCCTTAAAACTTAATTCTTTATCCATTTCTCATACCCTGATGGTTTGCTACATTTTATTTCTGTACCTATTTGGAGTCTTGACGACAATTCCCAGCAATTTAGAATAAGATAGTTGTTTTCAATGTTTGACCAACACGGAGAGACGTTTGTAGTGGGCTTGATCCTGATACATTGATCATCTACCTTGCCAGGGTAGAAGGCTCATCGTATCCATTCCTAATCCTGATGGATCCTGGTCTTTTGCTCGGCTAAGCGGTGCGTCCGTTGGCAGTCGCCCAGGATCGAGAATTGGGTCAAGCCGCGAATGCTTCGCAGTTGTATATTTCAATAACTCCGTAGTCCGATCACTCTCTAAGAGTAGGGAATGTCCATCATTGAAAGGCTTAAATTATTTATTCTAAGGTTGCCCTTTAGGTCTTAGTCTAAGAGTCCTCGATATTATCTATGTCCAAGGAAAGGGTGAATCAAATCTTACTAAATCATCCTAAAACGGTTTCTCATAGTAGAACTTACTAGGTCTTCTATAATGTTCGTATTTATCGAGCACCGTTTCGATCCTGGGCCAGTGGGATAGGGTCCACCATGTTTTCGTTGCGCCACCCAGATCAAAGAGGTGTATTAGGTGACTTAACTAGATTGGGCTCATAATGTTCTACCCCCCTTAAAAATTTTATGGGAAATACATTGGTCTGACTTTCATCGACGATGTGTACTATGGCATTGGCACCTATGGTTACAGAAGGGAGCTAAAGATGATGGGTAATGTGGTTGATGTCAGGAGCAGGTGTGAGTTTGAGGCAAGATGCCTAATTCTACCAAGGGGTTTTGTCGCGGTCCAGACTTATCCTATTTAATGATGTCTGGCTTAACAGGCAGGCTATCTTTCTACGTTCATAAGCACAATATGTATGCCGACATGGCATGCGATTTGAGACCTAATTCCTAATTAATCGTTGCCCATTTGGGTAATTCCTTGGGGCCTAAAAGACAAAGTCGCTATCGGCTATATACTTCTAATACTTTTCAAAGACGAAGTTATAAACTTTTGGTTGCAAGTGGTTCGGCCAACACGGAAGAAATGTTGTGTAGTGGGTCTGAGTCGGATACATGGACCTCCTGCCTAGCTAGAACAGAAAGTTGCCATATCATTTCTTAATCCTAGTCGATCCCGACCTTCTGCTTGATCAGAGCATAGGGTTCATTGGTCATTACCAGGATTGAGAATTCGATTCAAACCGCGAATACTTCGCTTATATGTAGTTTCTATGCTCCGTGGTCCCGATGGTACTAAGTCTTTGAGAAGGCGATTCTAAGGGGTGTATTGATTTGACCTAATATTAAATCCAAGGGGTATATAAGTTTCCTCTAGGTATAATCCAAAGTCTATTCTTATACACTAGATGATTTTACATCATTTTTAATAAAGGAAATTGTTTGTTTGTTTATTTGGAATTGAGTTGCCCGAACATGAATGTAGCTATGCTCGAGCACTTCACATATGCTCAAACCAACTAAGGGGGTTCTAGAGTTCACATTATTAATTTGTTGTATTTCCTATTCAGTCAAGTCTGTCGAAACACTGCTCTAGGTCCAAAACTCCAAGGGTCTATTTGTCAAACAACCATTTACTCTAAAACTTAAGCTATCAGAGTGTGGTGGGCTAATGTATATCAAGGGACTTTATCACTTTAACACTATTCGGCCAGTGGTCTTAAGCCGTACTAAATGGGACTGTATTACTAATCCAACCTCAGGATTGGGAGTGACATGGTTGGTAGGAGGGTGGGTGGGGATTAAAATTATTGGTATAGGCTTTGGAAAATGAGCCTGGTGTTGGAAAAGGGTAAGATGGGATTTCCAAATCCCACGATGGGGAATTTCTAAGTGTTATTTGAAAGAAAATTCTGGGATTTACGTTTAACTGCATACACTCCAAATATGGTATTGGAAAACATGGGATACACCCAAACCCTATGAAATCGAGAAAATGGTCGTAATCAACTCAAAAAGGGCCATGGAAATGAAGGAAGGAGAGAGAAAGGGGGGGCTGTCTTCTTTGATACTCCACGGACAACAGTCCCAACAGGTGTTGAAGAGACACAAAGGACAAGGAATGAAGAAGGGACAAGGGAGGAATGAGATGGGTTAGGCAGTTACACGGTTTTGAGCTCCAAATGGGGGATGTGAGAGCTCAAACGTGAAAGAAAGGGGTAGGGTAGGTGGTTGGGGCTACTGTGATCGATGGAAGTGCGTGAATCATGGCCGAATATGGTTGATTGAAAGATTGGAGGAAGGATTTGAGAGAGAAAAACGCAAGTGGAAGGGAAGGGAGTTTGGAAAGGAGAAGTGTTAGAGGGAGGGGGCTCCAAACATAAAAATCAGAAACCCCAGCATATTCCGCACACACCACACGTGTGTGGAGGTCGGGCCGACCATTCCCAGGCCCGACCCAACACCAGCCGAGCCACCCGACCGCGGTCGACCGCGGTGACCGCGGTTCCACCGCGGTCCGCTTTGCCCGGTGAGCTGCCGCCGTGGTTGGGTGATGTTCTCCAACCCCCCAAGGTGCCAAATGCACCCTGGGTCCACTTGGTTCCTCCCCGGATTGCCTCGTGTGGCCCCCCGACTCCATTTCGGGTAATTCTGGACAAAACGGATATATCTTGCAATCCGGAAAGAGTTATCTGACATAAAATATATGAATTTGGGGTAGAACGAGCTAATGAAGCCAACCAACCCCGCTATGCTGGGTTACGCAGCCCGGAATTGTGAAAAAAACCTCCGATTGATGGTCATTTCCCTGTTTCAATTTCGTTTTACTAAAATAATAGTTTTAGTTCAATTACGCTTCATCTGTTGGGCTTTAGGAGTTGCGCTCATTGTGAAAAGAGCCTAGAATAATTAGGAGGACGGTTTGGTGAAGCCAAATAGGACACTTACTATTTTTGGCTGAGAACCTTACACACTTGTAGACATCACGACCTTATAGTAAGTCGCGAATTCTTAGGAGTTTTAGTTGTAGTTTGTTTCTGATTTCTTTCCCATTACTTGGTATCCCTATTTAAAGGGTTGTGAACTCAATTTTTGTAGTCATTCATTAATCAATTTTGAATTTATTAGAATTTATTTCTACTTTCTGCTTTTTTGTCGTAGACTCGAGAGAAGTCTCTGTGAGGAGTCCAGAGAAGCTCCGAGGATTCGGAGTAGTTATCATCATCACGCTTATCCCATATTCTACCGATTGTCAACGGTTGGGGTGAGGTGGTTTGTAATCTAGACTCATAATAGACGGCCTAGGAATGTTTTTAAGGTCGACCCGTGCGACCATAGTTGAATACAGACTCGATTTCGGCGTTCGTTTTCAGTGAACTAGCCGTTGGAAGGAACAGGGATGCCTAAGACTGTTTCTACATTCCGTCGCTCCCTCCTACGTCAGAGTGCGTCAGTGTGCGTCATGTGACCATAACCCAGGTCCGGTTTAATCCAAATCATGCTCTGATACCATCTTGTAACGCCCTGAAAATCGGGGGTCGAGCATAAACTCAACTCCCGAGTTCTAGAACATCACTTATGCAACAAAATGAATGATGATTGAATGTTGACTGTATTCGTGTATTGAACATGAGTGAGATTAAGCCAAAACAGCATATCATACTCCAGAGACAGTTAAATTTGCAAGCGAAAGACTGTGATAGATAGATAAAATATATAAACTATGATGAGTCTCCAGAGTGTGATAACATTACCAGGTTAATAATCACAAGTACAGTTTTAAAATATACCAAATGTGAGGAAGTGTAATGTCTCCTATCCTAAGTACCATAGCCCCATCAATACAATATCAGGTTTTCATTGACCTGCCAGAGAGATACAGATAGGAGAACTCCTATCATCATAGAAGTAGTCCGGCTCTGCTTCACAAGCATCGCCATCACCTGAAACTCAACAAATCTGGTTGGTATGTACAACACCGTCCCGTAATGTGGGAGTGAGTGATCAACTCAGTGGAACAGTAAAGCATAGGTTAACATGTTATCAACTCAGTCAAGCAGTAATGATAAAGCAGTACAATCAAACAATTCTAACTACTCTTATTTAATGCAAGTATGAAATGACATGATGTATGCCCTTGCCAAACCACCCTCATGCGACATCATCTTACGTTCGCGAATGCGTCCATCCCTCAGTGCTCCACATCTACCAGGCACATGCAGTGCGATGATGAGCATAATTACCAAGTAATTATTAGTTCATTTCAAACAGCAGTATTGGGAAACTAAGGTACCTCCCTTGTATCATTCCCAAACATGATCCATCCTAGGGTCGTCAATCCTAGTTAATCTCATACGGTATTATGGTTCGAGAGGCATCGCGAAGGCATCGCAAAGGGCTCGTCACCCATCAGCACGGATACAGATCTCACCGTATGTGGCTCAATTGCTGACCGTCAGCTCGAGTACAGGTCTCACCGTACTCGGCTCAATCGTTGGCCGTCAGCTAGAATACAGGTCTCACCGTACTCAGCTTAACTCATACTCTAGTTGCTGTGAAGGGCTCGTCACCAATCACAGACCTTGGAGTATACTCGAAGACACTACAGAGGACTCGTCGCTCGTCAGCACGAGTACAGGTCTCACCATACTTGGCTCTCGCCGTAAGTGTCGACAGACGAATACAGTTCCCATACCACCGTATTCGGCTCACGAGTTTGGTTGCTCAATGATCACTACAGGGAGGCACGTGGCCCCAGCATAGGCCGACAGCTCGACCACGGTGTCCCATACCACCATGCCCGGCTCATGAGTCTTAGCAGATCGAGGTACCATGGTTAAAAGGGATTTCACTGGTAAGTTTGGTACCCTAGGTTCAAGTAGTAGCGTCCAAACATGGTGAACATACATAAGACAGATCGGGTTACTTGACGAGCTTGGCTAGTTCGAGCGCACAACAAGTTGAACGACATGAAGTGCATAAGCACTTCGCGTGGCCAACCACTATCGTCAACCGAAGTACGACTCGGGTTCGTCGAACACATCTCACGTGGCAAATGAATCACAGTCACGAATGCAATTCTGGTACCGATTGTCTGGACTATAATCATAGCCCCAAACACAATCAAGTGCAGATAGATAAAGCAGTAGTGGATCAAGATTCAACTCATACAATCAAGGTCTGGTATTATCCGTTTAGGGCTGCCAGGGCTGTTGCACGCACTCGTTGCTCCACTCCCCCATCACCCATGACGGATCATACAACGTAAATATAAATTTAAACATATGCATTATATAGTTAAAATCATAAAGCAGTTGAGCATGTTATGAATCACAACACAAGCATGAGTTTGTACATGTTCAATTCCTAATCACACAACTATCCAAGGAGATCATACACATAGTTAAAAGAGGTTGAGAATCATATCTCAACACCCTTATACATTACAATTTGCTAACTACTACTCATTCAGACATTTCAAGAAACACTTAAACAAACATACATCAACATACATGACATATGTCGATCACATAGGCATTAGGCCAAATCCTTTCACTAGGGAGTTGCCCCAATCATAACACGCGTACACCCACGACGGATAGTCATGGCAAGCAGGAATCCAAGTTCCATATTCATTCAGCCATTTCCACAAACACTTGGGCCACACATTTTAGCATATATAGTGTATATTGGCTGTGGCGTGATTTAGGGCAAATCCTTTCGTCAAAGGGGTATCGCCAATACAACAATCATGAATCCATGACAATTAGTCATGGCGAGCACGAATGAGAATTCTATACTCATTCAGTCATTTTCACAAACACTTAGAATACACTATTACAACATACATGGTGTATGTTAGCAAAACATGTTTAGGGCTATCATTTAGCCAAACGAGTATTTTATCCATGTATAATATATTACTACAACAAATAATCATGATAAATACATCTCCAAAAAATTTATACGTATACAGTATTTTCTAGAATACGCAATTTCAACATACATAGTGTATATAAGTAAAACATGTATTTAGGCGAATCCTTTTGCCAAATAAGTATTTTATCCATATATCGTATATCCATATAACAAATAAACATGTCAAACACATTTCCAAAAAATATACGTATACCGTACTTTCTACAAATACCTAGAGTATATAGAATTCCATATTTTTCATCTTTAAACGAAACGGAAAACAGACAGCACTTTGTACATGTGCAATTGCATGCAGATCATGAATCTATCATTATCTGACATTGAAAGCGTTGAAAACCATAACCTATACACCTAAAGTCCGCACCTTTTGTCGTAGAATCGTAACGAAGTCGATAGGTTTGCTAAGCTTCCGTATTCGACAGTTTAGCAACCTATAGAACGAAATAGGTTAGCTATTTCACAACCTACAACAGTCTAAACCCCAAAACAGATTAGGGTTAGGGTTTCTTACCTAGAAATGACGCCGAAAACGTCGGAAAAACGATGAGAATTAGGCGGTGGAGCCCGAATAGCGGCAGGGAAGAGTGGCAGGGAGATTCTCCCACTGCTCCCACACTTTCTCTCTCTTTTCTCTCTCTTTTCTCTCTCTCAATCTCAAATTCGTATGGCTGCCATGAGAGAGGGTTTAAGGTCCTTATATAGCCTAAAAATTCACCGAAATAGACTTAAGTTCAAAGTATACTTACATTATAACCAAATCGGCATTGTTTCAGCTCAAAAGAGGGTTTCTGGCGGGCCTCCTTGAGCCAAAGGTCGGACTTAAGCTCACTAACGTTGGATCTACGTTCTATTAAGTTTTCGTTTCAGTGGAATTTCCAGATCACGCGTGGCGGACCAGTTTCAGTTCAATGGTCAGCGAATCTCGATCGGAGATTCCGAGTACATGTAAATGTGTATGAAATTTCTCCTGATCCAATGGTGTAATTTGGTCTGATTCTGACGGTCTGGTTGCTTAATACTGTTCCGCAAGCGAGTGGTGCCAGATTACTATTCAAGATATTTTATTTTGAATTAATTTCACATTTCTCACACTCTTCACTCCGAGCTCAAGCGAATAGCGTTGGGACATTATCTGGATTTGATTTCCGAGATGGTTGTCAAGCCCAGCGAGGCGGTCCTTAGTTCCTTAACTTCGTGTTAATCGGACTTCCGACGTGCGGTCCAGATCCGATACGGAGTTTCGAGATGCTCCCGAGAGCAACCGGGTAATAAGATTGATCCTAGATTTTAAGGTAACCTAGCATCAATGATTCTACAAGTTTTGGGTCTTGCAGATCGTATTTAAAGTGATTGGTGCTAATTTCACAGGCACTCTAGTTTAACACTATCTAAATCTCACTTAATTTCTAAAGGGTTTAGTCCTGTAAGATTTCTGTCTGAGGTGGTACCTGGGCCTTTGTAGTTTGTATATAAAGTGAACCAAGTCATACTACTTAGCTAGTTTAGGATAGTGTCTAAGATGAAAGTACTTTGAAAATTTTAAAGAAAAAGGTGGTGAAGGGTGGAATTTGTGAAGAAAATGGTTAAGGAGCGATTTTAGTCTGTGGGATTTAGTTTTGACAAGTTAATAAGGTGTTAGGATCGACCCATCGCCTAAGGACGTCTAATCCCAGGTTGACAAAAATCCGGGATGTTACATATATGGACCATTGGTTGTGTTTTTCCTATATGTCCACTTTTCTCATACACTAAAAATAGGGGACTGATGCAATTCAGAATGTAATGGAGGATATAACTGGAATTTTTGTTGGTTTGTTTTCAGTAGGGATTTATCCAGTAACTTGCTATATGGAGATATTCCGTTCTCGACATCTAGGCTCAAACAACTTGCTATATAGAGATATTCCGGTAACTTACTATGTAGGACCTTGAAATGAAACCCACCTTTGTTCCTAAGTCTGTCAAGGCTATTGCCATGTTATTCTTGGCAATCTCAAAATTTAGAGACACTGTCAAACACCTAACAAAGTAGAACATCCATCACTAAAGATAAATATCAATCAAAATGCATCAAGAGTCATGCACTATTTACGACTACAAATATGAGAGCAGATAAGCAGTGGACTACCTCTAGTAGCAAGCAATAGCTGATTCCAAGTCCCCACGGTTTTTATATATAATACCCATGTTGCAATATGCTTCGGCATACATAGGCCTTTGTAGTGCAGCTTTCTCGTAGCAGCTAAGAGCCAAATCATATTGCAGCATCTCATAATAGACCACCCCAAGGTTGTAATATGCAGGCTAGATTTGAAACACAACACACCAAGAATTAACAAGGTTGCTGTGAAATATAAAATATATGAAGGTCATACCAATAAAACAAGAATCGAAGAGATCGTGAGATTACGACATAGTGGTTGTCCATCTTTAGAGCTTCACAATACTTCTGGATTCTCTCCTGAGTGTTTCCAGCCAGTTTTAAAATGGTACCCAAATATGTTTGAGTGTTTTGTTTAGGCTTGTCAGGGGTTATTCCAAGTGAAAGAGAAGTCTCTTTGGTGCTTGTCTCTGTGGGCTGGACTATGGTCTATCTGGATGGAATGGAACAACAACACCTTTTGCAATAGAGGAGATTCGATGGATGTTACTTTTCTTAGGGTGAGGAGCAAAGTTGTTCATCAGGTGGTAGGTCTTGAAACATTTGCATAGTGTAGTAAGGCTTGTATAGTGGCATCTTGGAAAGTAGCCTTTGTTTGTTAATGTTCTTGTTGGACTTTTCCTTGTATACTTGTGTTGTCTAGGAAACAAGTAGATTTTGTATCATTTATGGTTTGCTGTTACCTGAAATGAATTTTGTATATAGTCCAATAGGAAAGTTGAACTTATTGGTAGCACAATCTCTTGGCCTTTTGAAGTCTATATTGGTTTCAAATTCTTTGGTTTATTTATTTGTGTAATTCATTCATTTCATTAACTTCTCTAATAGTTGTGCATGTTAGTTTGGACTGATTAGCATTTTCATATTACAGAATTGCTTCGAGCCCTCTACTTTTTATGGACACCAGTAGCTTGTATTCTTTGGTGAGACCTTTTCTTTCATTAAACTACTAGTTTTTCTGTCATATTGTTATAGAGAAATGCTTCTACAACGGGTGTTTTCATACAGTTCCATAAGTGTACACTATAAGTGCACAATATTCCCTAGAATCTTAACACTCTTCCTTGATGATTTAAAACAGGGTTGCCTTCAGATGGCCAAGCAACTTGAATTGAATCCTGACATGGGACTCAAATTTTAATAATTGTAATTCAATGTGATAGTGCATTCAAATGCAATGAAACATCTTCAAGCACATTATTTTCTTATGTTGTTCTTTGGAAAAATCTCTATTTTGATGGAATGCAATAAACTTTTGTTAATTTATTTCCCTTGACCCTAAATTTCGTGTGTTTATCAGGGTTTAAAATTGTTCCTAAAATTTCATCCTAAAATCTGACCGTTACAATAAGAACGGTTTAAAACCGTTCCTAAAATTCCGTTTCTAAAATTTGAAACGGTACCCAAAACGGTTTTGAACCATTCCTGTTTTTCTGCAACGCCTCATTTAGGAACAGTTTTAAACCGTTCCTGAAGCATTTAGGAACGGTTTAAAACCGTTCCTAAATGACAATTTTGGTGTAGTGATTATTAGAAATCGTCAACTAATTATAAAGATGCACATCATGTGGCCCACTTAATCATTAAACACTCCTCATTTTGGACATGTGGCTGAATATGGGTTGATCAGTCTGAAGAATGGCTTTCATTACCTTTCCACGATCAGAGTGGGTCCCATATGATTTATATATAATATACGTAATAATAACAACCAAAACGGCTTAGTCAGCAACACTGACGAGCACTTGTTGAAGCAGAACCAATCTCCCTCCTCTTTCCCATTTGAAATGGGGAGCTGATTTCAACAACCTAGAAATCGATCGATTGTTATCCAGATGGCCCACCCTTGAATGATCCAAACCGTTCAGTTTTGAGAGCTCCCCAATCCGATTGAGAAGGTGGGATCTATATGGATGCAGGTGCACAAGCGTGCACACCAGAAATAGTTATAACATGCTGTGAACGAAGAATCAAAATCGGAAACTTCCAATTTCCATTTCGATCAAGACTCCTTGCAATCCAAGGGAGAATCTCTCTTTCAACAACAGCCATTCATTGAAGAAATCACAACCCTCCATTCCAGTTCTCGCCGATTGCTAGTTTGCAAAGCAAGTACCACCGACGCTGAATTCAGTTCATTACAATCAGCCGGAACTTCCGATTTCAAACTCAATCCAGATTGTTTCTTGGATTCCAGCTCACCTTTGAAATTAGGAAGGAATCAAGGAGCGTCTAACAAATCTAACAAAATTCGAATCTTGCACGTGTTCTTACATTAGCACACGCACAACATGCACAGCCGAAAAGCATGAAACCCACTTGGCCGATCGATCTATACCTCTGATTTTATGGTTCTGAAAGTATCAATTGATCAACACATTCTACGAAAATCATTCACGCCAGGTCAGAAAGTCCTTTTGTATAATTCTCGATTACATCTCTTTCCGGGTAAGCTTCGATCTCGTTGGACCGGTCCCTACATTGTCGTTACTGCATATCCTCATGGGGCCGTCGAGATAAGAGACCCCGACAATGGCAAGGAATTTAAAGTAAATGGACATCGCTTAAAGCCATTTGTCGAAAAATTTGATTCAGAGGACATGTCCATGCCTCTGACTGATCCTGTTTACCAGGAATGATCTCCTAGTCTGATGGAGGTATAGGTAGGTTTCCTGTTTTCATAGGATTAGGGTAGTTTCTTTAGTCTGGCTGAAGACATTAAACTTAGCGCTCCTGGGAGGCAACCCAGCTTTTGATTTCATGATTAGTTAATTCAATGTTTGTGGGTAACATTGCTGCAAACCCTCACGAGACTACAACTCGTCCACTAGGGGCAACCTAGGGGTTTAAAGGCTTATTGCATACGCTAATGCAATTGAGAGCACCTGCGAAAGTGGTATAGGTAAGATTTTATTTTTGTTATGCTTTCTCTCTTGGGCTGACTTGCTTTCATGTTTATACCTTTATGGAAAAGCCCCTTGATTCTTTCGTCCAGGTACTATCCCCATCACTTCTCATTTACTTTCGTTGTCCCATGTGCATTGCATGCTTACACACTTTTTTACATTGAGGACAATGTAGATTTTAGGTTGGGGGTGGGAGATTAGGTTTCCTAATCAGTGTTTTCTTGGTCTTGAGCAAAAATTGTGAAAATTTTTATTTTTTTTTGGAATTTCTGTGAATTCGAAGTGATTTTAACAGCCATCTAGGGCACTTAGAATTTCAAGATTTGTGGAGTTGGTAACTTATGACTCTTGGATCCAGTATTTGTTAGATTTCACAATAAGTTCAAACTGTTAATCTAGGATTATAAGTTTTAAACATTGATTGAGTCATGATTCCACAAGACACATCCTGCTTGCACATTAAGGTTTCAGTTCAATATTGAAGGATTGACTTGGTGATCAGTAAGCATGAAGGAACCAACCTGGGGAATTTGTCCATCATGTTCAATAAGAAGAACGAAAGAAAATGAGAAAACCCAGTTACAAGATAGCTGCCTGCGGAAAGGGTTGGGTGAATGGACTTCACCATGGGTTTGCTCCCCATAGGTGTAGAGTCGATTCCCCATGGTTTTCTTTGAAAAAAAAAAAAAACATTGTAGGAAATACAAGATTTCTGGGCGATTGATCTTCACCATAGGTTTGCTCCCTATAGGTGAGGATTTGATTCCTTTCATTGGCATTAATTTTGATGAAGAAATCGAGGGATGGAATGTTGATCTACGAGGCAGGTTTTGGCTTAGGTTTGGATTATCATGAGTCTTCTTATTTATTAACCAATGATATCATGAAAGGGAGAAGTAAATCTTAATGTTGATAAGCTGAGATCACACTATACACTCATGGAACTCGATGTGTAAAACTATTCTAGTTAATGGATTAATATTTGAACTTGATTATGAAGTCTACCATGCACTTACCGCCAGGAGAAATTTATGCCCAACATTCATGAATCTTAAATTTCTTGTATCTGAATCGTTTTTCAAAATTTCACTTGGTTTCATAGAAATTGCCCTGTAATTCTCAACTTATTTTTCACATATTTTGCTCGGGACTAGCAAAATGCTGGTTAGGGGTTGTGTTGAGGGTCGAATATTGCATATCAGACCCCAGTTACGACATGGATTTATGAACATGATACGGTTTAACAGCCTATTTTAATCGTATTTGTGTTGCAAGGTGACTTCAGAGTTTAGACTACAAAAAGGTGATAAAGGCATGAATTTAATGATCTGACTACACCAAGGCAAGGGACGGACTCCAGGGGACCAAGATCGACAGATTTGCACGCCAGAAATCCAAGGAAACTAAGGAACTGAAGCTCAAGTGGCCTAAAAGTCAGCCAGAATGCAAGATCACAAGGTTCCCATCATCCATTTGGCTCAAAACTCTATACAAGACCTGAGGACTCTAAATGAACCGTACACGTCGAAATTCATCCATCGGATCATCGCGGAAGCAGCCCAACGGACAGATCAGCCCCTTGATTCACTAAGTGGGTCACACTTGATCTCTGGATATGCTTCATCTTCGGTCCCCACGGCTTGAATGATATGACAGAATGGATGGTCGGAGCGGATTTCTCGAGAACATCACAGTGAACCCCACACGAGGGTGCACGTGCATGTAGTGCAGGCAATCAAGAGATACACCGGACGGAGAATCCGGTCAAACAGAGGGCTGACCGAGCTCGTCTTTAAAAAAATGGAAATTTCCGTTTTTAAAACAGCGTTCGCAGCCGACCGTCTTGTCCACAGTTGTGGGCCCCACCCACTATCCAAAATGGTAATCCACACCGTCTGCATGATTTCCACGGCCCAGCTTACCAAAGCCTAGCTGGCGGAATTTTAAGAAACAAAGAAGATGGGATCATAACCATTTAAGCATGGAATGGACGGCGGCAAGGAAAGTTCTGTGGGCCACACCAAATTTAAGTAAAAACCATCCATTTTAGACCGAAATCAGGAGGGGAATATGGTGGACGGTTTGGATTTCTTAAAATACAAGGGGAGTGGGCCCCACCGAGAGTCCAGCAACTGCCGTTTTGGTTTTTTCTGCGCAACAGCGAAGCAGCGTCCGTTTGCGGAAGACGGTGGGCCACCATCATGGCCCACATGAGAAATCCTCACCGTTCATCGGATATCCCGGACGAATTCGTCCCAATACAAGTAATTTCAAGGAATACAGTAGGCATTTGTGCATGCATCGTTGGCCGAACAAGACTTCTGCACTGCGCTACCAAGATTAAACAGAGTCTGTTTGGAGGACGATGTGGCCCACCTTCAGGAGTGCTCAGACTGATCTGAACCGTCCAAGGTGTTCACAGGATGAAGCTGATCACAGATGTATGGGTACAACTCCTAAAGAATTACTGAAAGCAGATCTAATTCGGTTTCAAAATCCCTCTGCAATCAGCAAAATTCCGGAAACCATCTGACTTCTGCTGATAATGTGATCAACGTTCGAAAATTTCCCTCAATCCAGACCTTCTAAATCAATACAGAGGGAGTTTCGGTTGTCACCATGCTTTCCAAAAACGCGGAAACCTTTTCACCGAAGCGTACTCCGCGAAATCTTTTACCGCTTGCTGTTTTAGTAACGCGCAGGAATTTCAGACGCAGAAGACCACTTGCGGGATTACACCAGCTGCAGATCCGTGGGCCAGGAGCATCGGATGTTGATCCAAAATCGCCCAGAGTTCAGCTGATGGATGAGGTGGGTCAGACTCAAGTTTCTTGGCAAGATTGATGCAAATCCATCTCTCACGACCGTTCGGTCTGATGAAGCAAAACAGGACTTCTGTTGCTGCTGTGACACTTTCTAAAAGTGCACGCCAGCTGCCTACGCACGTTGCTTGGTGCGGAAGTTTTTACACCTACAGTTTTTGTGGCTTATAAGAAGAAGAGAGAAAGGAGTGAAAGGCATTCTACGGCTGGAGAAAGGAGAGAGAGAGAGAGAAGAGAGAGAGAGAGAGAGAGAGAAAGAGATTGGGAGAGGACTCTCCTTTAGTTTGTCTTTTTACTGTTTCTTAGCTGTTGAACAGATCTAGCCATGTCAGGCTAAACCCCTTAGCTAGGGCTAAGGGGTGAAGCTTGTAGCAGGATGGGAGATGTTTTTATGCTTTTGGTTTAACCTGGATTATGAATTTTTGCTTATTTCTAGTTGCTCATAAGGAATGTCTTTAGTTCTTAATGGTCCATTGTGACTTAAATTACACTGAATCTACGACAGCTTTTGATATTTTCCATGCGTGTATGGAGGTTATGATCGTAGGAACCCTGTTGTTCACCATTGTCTCATGGGCATGGATGGATGACAGAATCCTTCCTTATGTTCATGCTCTCGTAGACTGGATGTGGATTGGTCACGTTCTATTGATTACCTTGTCTCCTCGGCATGGTCTTGTGTTGAGGGTCAAATATTGCATATCAGACCCCAGTTATTACCTGGATTTATGAGCATGACACTGTTTAATGCCCGTCTAATCGTAATTGTGATGCAGGGTGTATTTACGAGCTTGGATGAAAATATGGTGTTAAAAGAGTGGATTTAAGGCTTAGGCATCACCAAGACATTGGATGGGACCCCAGGGGACCATGATCGACGAGTTTACACGCCAGAGATCCGCGAAAATCAAGTATTTGACGCTCAAGTTGCCTGAAATGGGTCCAGAATGCAAATCACAAGGTTCCCACCATCCGATCAGCTCGAAACCCCATACAGGGCCTGAGGACCATAATGAACCGTACACGTCAAATTTCAGTTCCCGGATCATTGTGGAAGTGGCCCGACGGACAGATCAGCCTATAGACCATTGATTCTAGGCCCACCTGAGATCTGGATATTCTTCAAACTGGAGATGGACAGCTTAAACGAGATAAGGAAAAGGTTGGACGGAATAGATTTCTCACAAGCATCGCAGTGGACCCCACCTGTGCGGCTGTGAGTGCACAGTGCGGTGCACTCCCGCACTCACCAATACAGCAAGGGTCGGTCAGCGCCCGCTGACCGACTCCCATTCAAAAACAAAAAAAAAAAAAAAAAAACAAAACCAACAGAGTCCGTTTCGGACTCTGCTGCGAACCGAGAAGCATCGGTTGATGCTGTGGACCCCACTCTTCATCAAAAACACGATCCGGACCGTCCATTGGATTCCCAAGGTCCTGTTCACCCCTGCCTAGATGGCAGAATTTCATACTATAGCAGAGGCTTTTTATTTAACCGTTCAAACACCGTTTGACGGCAGCAAGAAAAGATCGGTGGGCCACACCAAAACTGATCCAAAAGAAGTCTATTCCGACCGAAATTTCGGGAGGAAAGCAGTGGACGGCGTGGATTTCGGAAAACAACGATAAAATGGGTCCCACCAACATTTCAGAAACCGTCTGCGCGACCTCTCTTCGCAGCAGAGGTTGCGGGTTTTCTTTGTGGGCCCCATCCAGTGTCCAAAGGGATAATCCAAACTGTTCATCCGTTTCCTGAGGTAGCTGCAACCGTCGCCTAGCTGATGTAATCTGAATAAATCAAGGTCTCGATTTTTCAACCGTTAATAGGAAGACGAACGGTGTGATTACAGATTCCGTGGCCACACTAAACCCAGAAAAAAACCCCATTCTTTACTGAAATTTCAAGGGCATTCCAATGACCGGATTGATTTCACAGCAGAACTCGATAATGGCCCCACTTTCAGTTCAGCGCAGGCACACGCAGGCGAGTTCGCAATACAACAGAGCTGCAGTTTCCGGGTTGCGTAAGGAAAATTCTGCGGGAAGTCTCTCCACTCCTGGGTTTCTATAAAAAGGATATAGGCAGGGACGTGAGGGGTATCGAGGAGGAGGATTCACGGCTGGAACTGAGCAGCTTGGTTGGACGTGAAGGCGGACAGAGAGTTTTTCTGTTTTCTTTTTCTATTTTTTTTTTATGGATTCTAAGGAGATTAGCCCATTCATGTCTGGCTAACCCCCTTAGCTAGGGCTAAGGGGTGAAGCTTGTAGTGGGATGGGAGATTAAATTTTATGTTTTTAACTTGGTTTTTTTTTTATGAATTTGATTTTGATATTTATTTTATTAAGAGAATATTTTTAGTCTTTAATGGTCTGTTGTGACTGAAATTACAATGGTTCTGCAATGGCTTTGAGTATTTCCCTTGCCTTTTCATGTTTATGACGTTAGGAAGCCCTGTTGTTTACCATCGTCTCCTGGGCATGGTTGGATGACGGTACCCTTCCTAACCTTCATAAACATGTTGACTGGTTGGTAATTAGTTTAATTCTGTTGTTTGCTTTGTCTCCTGGGCATGGTTTGGTGATGGAATCCATTCTAATTCATATACCTCTCATCTCTTGAAAACTATATCAACATCAATTCATTTAATTTCCATGATTTGTGATACATGCATAAGATCTCCCTGATCTCTACAAGTGGATCCTCTGAATCCCTAGTTTTTCTTCCTCTGAATTTCTCTTCAGTTTTAGATTGTTATTTCACACATTATTCCTCAAAATTATTTGATTTAGATTTCATCTCATCCTAGTTCTAGTTCTAGTTAGTTTCAGATACGTACAGGTTTCAGTCCCTGTGGATTCGACCTCGGTCTTACCGAGATTATTACTACATCACAACCCTATACTTGGGGAGTGAACAAGTTTTTGGCGCCGTTGCCGGGGACTGACGGCTACGTAATTTGAAATTAATTAGTTTTAGAATTAAGAGTAAGATTAGGACTTTACTAACGTTTCTCTTTTATAGGTTTCTGAGATAGCTTTCTAAATTGGTACGCTTCTTCTTAAATCTTCTTTCTTTCTATCTTTAGAATTAAGGTTTGAATTTTAGAAAATTTCCTATTTTTTAGATTTTCTATTTAGAAACTAACCCTCTTGTTTTGTAGGCTTTCTAACTCAGTAAGCTCTTTCTGACTTCTATTTTTTATCTCTTTCATTAACTCACTTACTTTCTAGTTTAGAATTTTTCTAATTTGGTTAGAGGTTCCTACTTTCCTTTTTAGGATTCCTCTTTTCTAAATTTAGAACTTAGTAATTGCTATTCTTCTTCTTAGGAATTTTCTAGTCTTAGGCCTATTTTAGAAACTAACTTATTTTGTTTTGTTTTACAGGTCTTTAGCTTAGGGACTCCAATTTGGTAACTTCCTTCCAACTCTCTCTTTCTTTCTAGATTTTCATTTTCTTTCTTAGAATTAGGTTTAGAATTTGATTGAGGGCTGTGAGTGTTTCATGCCCAAGTGGGCCCGTGACAACACTCGACGTCTCTTGACCGAAGGAGGATTAGTTGAGGGGTTAACTGTCCATCGCAGGACTAGACACTGCTCGAATTCCCCTGAGTTAATTGAGGTTATGGCTGCAAATCAACCTCAAGCACTACCTCACCACAGGGATGAGGAAACACATGATGAGAATGAGGTGCATCAAGCACCCCCGCCTCGTACTTTACGAGATTATTTACAACCGGCGGGGGTGAGTACGCCCTCATGTATGATTTTTCCTGAAAACACAGGACAGATGGACATCAAGCCAGGAGTTATCCAACTCCTTCCTAAATTCCATGGGCTTGAATCTGAAAGCCCATACTTACATTTGAAAGAGTTCGATGAGATTATCGCCACCTTATACTTTCCCAATGTATCCGAGGATACAATCAGGCTGAAACTCTTTCCTTTTTCCTTGAAAGAGAAGGCAAAGACGTGGTTACATTCACTGCGTCCTAGATCCATTGGCACATGGAATGATTTACAGAGGGAATTCATAAAGAAATTTTTCCCACACCATAAAACAATTACCCTCAGAAAAGCAATCATGAACTTCGCCCAAAAGGAAGATGAAACATTCTACCAATGTTGGGAAAGGTTCAAGGATCTTGTCAGTTCATGCCCACAACACGGTTTTGAAATGTGGCGCATTACAAATTTTTTTATGATGGACTGACATCTTCCATGCGCCAACTAGTCGAGACAATGTGTAATGGAGAATTCATGAATAAAGAGGTCGATGAGGTATGGGATTATCTCGATAGACTTGCCGAAAATGCACAATCTTGGGACCATTACCCAAAATCAAATACCACGTCTAGGCCAACTCAATCTAAGGAGAAAGGTGGAGTATATCTCCTGAAAGAAGAGGATGATGTAAATTTTAAAGTGACTAATCTCATACGAAGAGTCGAGGCCATGGAAGAAAAAAGGATAAGGTCAATGAAATTGTTTGCGGCATCTGTGATTGCAACATTCACACAACTGAAAACTGTCCTACAATATCTGCCTTTCGAGGAGTGTTGAATGAACAAGCCAATGCCGTAAACAACTATCAAAGACCTTTTACTGGACCTAACTCCAACACGTACAATCCTGGTTGGAAAACTCATCCAAACTTTAGTTGGAGAAATGGGCAAACGGCTACCCCCCAAGGTTTTCTCAATCAAAATCCAAATCAAGGGAAACCTCAAGAAGAACCGGTTCAAAATTCCATACAAGAGCTGGCTCAGGCGATGCGAGGATTACAGATTTATGCAAAAGATAGATTCTCGTATGACGGTTATAGAAAAGGGGATGCTTCCTGCACAACCGCTCCCCAATCCTAAACCGCAGTACGAGATAAATGATCCCAGCTCCTCAAATCAAATGGGGCACGCTAAATCCATCACCACTCTTAGGAGTGGGAAGATCATTGATAAAACCCTTCCGGTTAGGCCTGAAAAGCCTCAAGAACCAGAAGAGGACAATAAAGATGGATCTAGCGATACCCCACAAAAATTAGAACCGGAACTTCTAGAGAAGCCAGTTGCTCCGTTCCCCCAACGGTTGGTTGCACCAAAACGTCTTTCTAACTCTCAGGATATTCTGGAGGTGTTGAAACAAGTGAAAGTCAACATTCCTCTGCTTGATGTCGTAAAACAGATCCCTTCATATGCAAAATTTCTGAAAGACCTATGTACGACCAAAAGACGGCAGAGTATTCAAAAGAAGATTTTCTTAACTGAGAAAGTGAGTGCCATCCTGAAGCAAGACGTGCCACAGAAATTCAAGGATCCCGGTAGCCCAACCATATCATGTGTAATCGGGAACCATCGAATTGATCACGCACTTCTTGACTTAGGAGCGAGCGTCAATCTGATTCCCTACTCGGTATACAAACAGTTAGGTTTGGGTGAGTTAAAACCCACTCTAACCACACTACAACTCGCCGATCGCTCTGTTCGTGTACCAAGAGGGATTATTGAGGATGTTTTGGTCCAAGTCGATAGATTTTACTACCCTGTAGATTTTATCATCTTGGACACCGAACCCATCAATAACATAAGCACTCAGATTCCCGTCATTCTTGGTCGCCCATTCCTTGCTACGTCAAATGCAATTATCAATTGCAGGAATGGTGTCATGACTATGTCTTTTGGAAATTTGACATTGGAGTCAAACATCTTTTTCAATAACGGCAACAACTCAGAGGATGATGACGATATCCACGACATTAACATGATTGACTCTTTCGTGGAAGATACGACACCTCTGACCTTATCCTCCGACCCTCTCGAGACGTGCCTGGCCCACTCCCATGAGTTTGATGATGATATGATTAGGGAGACGTGTGCCTTGCTGGATACTGCACCGGTACTTGAAGTTAACCGGTGGAGCCACAATTTGAAGAATTACCACAAACTGATGTAGTGCCTCTACCGTCTAACCTCAAGGCACCGAAGCTTGACCTAAAACCTTTGCCCTCTGATTTGAAATATGCTTATTTAGGTCAAGATGAGACATACCCGGTGGTGATCTCTGCCCACCTGGAGAAAGAACAGGAGAGTATGCTCATAGCTACTCTCATTCAGCATAAGGGAGCCCTTGGATGGACGATCGCGGACCTCAAGGGAATCGACCCCTCGATTTGTACTCACCGCATATATCTTGAGGATAATGCGAAGACCGCTCGGCAACCACAGCGTAGACTAAATCCAAACATGAAGGAAGTGGTTAAGGCCGAGGTTCTCAAACTATTGGATGTGGGTATCATATACCCTATATCTGATAGTCAGTGGGTGAGTCCAACTCAGGTGGTTCCTAAGAAGTCCGGAATCACCATCGTAGCCAATGCTAATAATGAACTCGTGCCGACTAGAGTCACTACTGGTTGGAGAATGTGCATTGACTACAGGAAATTAAATACCGTCACGAGGAAAGACCACTTTCCTTTACCATTCATTGATCAGATCCTGGAAAGGTTAGCCGGTCATTCCTATTACAGTTTCCTTGACGGGTATTCGGGCTATAACCAGATTGAAATCGCCCCTGAGGACCAGGAAAAGACCACATTTACCTGCCCTTATGGCACCTTTGCTTACAGAAGGATGCCATTCGGGTTATGTAATGCCCCTGCCACCTTTCAGCGATGTATGCTGAGTATCTTTTCTGACATGGTGGGGAAATATCTAGAGGTCTTTATGGACGATTTCTCTGTTTTCGGTTCATCTTTCAGCGAGTGCTTAGAGAATCTCAAATGTGTGCTGAAAAGATGTGAAGAAAAGAATCTGGTACTTAATTGGGAGAAGTGCCATTTCATGGTTCATAAGGGGATTGTCCTTGGACATATCATCTCGTCCAAGGGAATTGAGGTAGATAAGGCAAAAATCGATCTTATCTCTAACCTACCTCCACCCAAGAACATCAGGGACGTGCGATCCTTCTTAGGACACGCAGGATTTTACAGGCGATTCATAAAGGACTTTAGTCTCCTCTCTCGTCCTTTATGTAATCTTCTTCAAAAGGATGCTCCATACGAGTGGACTGAGCAGTGCCAGGAAGCTTTCACTAAGCTTAAGGCACGTTAACCACTGCACCCATCATGCAGCCACCCGACTGGAGCCTTCCTTTTGAGCTTATGTGCGACGCTTCTGATTATGCTCTTGGAGCGGTTCTAGGCCAGAGAAAAGATAAGAGGCCATACGTCATACATTACGCAAGTAGGACCTTAAATCCTGCCCAAGTGAACTACTCGACTACGGAAAAAGAACTCTTAGCCGTAGTGTTCGCCTTGGACAAATTTAGGTCCTATTTGATTGGATCCAAGATCATTATCTATACAGATCATGCGGCACTTAAATATCTTCTTTCTAAGAATGATTCTAAGCCCCGCCTGATACGATGGATCCTTCTACTCCAAGAATTTGATTTGGAAATTAAAGATAAAAAAGGAGTAGAGAACGTAGTGGCCGATCACCTTTCTCGCCTTAATACCTCTGATTCCCTTGAGGCGACCCATATCAACGACATGTTCCCTGATGAACAATTGTTCAGAGTCTCCCACTCACCTTGGTTCGCTGATATTGCTAATTATCTTGCTACAGGTTCCATACCGACACAGTGGACTGCGCAAGATAAGAAGAAATTCTTTACCGAGGTACGCAATTTTTCTGGGATGATCCATACCTGTTTAAATATTGCCCAGACCAGATCTTAAGGAGATGTGTACCAGACGATGAGCATCAGAGTGTCATCTCCTTTTGTCACTCACAGGCCTGTGGTGGTCACTTTTCTGCTAAAAAGACCACGGCCAAAATTCTGCAGTGTGGCTTCTATTGGCCCACTATGTTCAGGGACACTCATGAGTTTTGCAAAGCTTGTGAGCGTTGTCAGAAATTGGGAGCATTGTCCCGTCGAAATATGATGCCCTTGAATCCCATTCTTATCATAGAGGCATTTGATTGCTGGGGCATCGATTTCATGGGACCATTCCCCCAATCTTTCGGAATTTATATATTTTGCTTGCCGTAGACTATGTCACTAAATGGGTCGAAGCAATTCCATGTCGAACTAATGACCATCGCACGGTCATTAAATTCTTAAAAGAAAACATCCTGTCCCGATTTGGAACGCCTCGAGCCATCATTAGTGATGGGGGCTCACACTTTTGTAATAGGCCATTCGAGAGTTTAATGAAGAAATACGGTATCTCTCATAAGGTGAGCACCCCATACCACCCACAGACAAGTGGGCAAGCTGAGATTTCTAATAGGGAGATCAAACATATTTTGGAGAAAACGGTTAACCCTGATCGTAAGGATTGGTCAATCCGATTGACCGATGCCTTGTGGGCTTACCGTACTGCTTTTAAAACCCCTATTGGAATGTCTCCCTTTAGACTCGTCTATGGGAAGGCTTGCCACTTGCCTGTGGAGTTGGAACATAGAGCCTACTGGGCGATCAAAAATCTGAATTTTAATTTGAACAACGCTGGCTCGCTACGCAAACTTCAATTAAATGAACTTGAAGAAATCCGGAACGACGCATATGAGAACTCGAGGATTTACAAGGACAGGATGAAGGCGTTTCATGACCAACATATTCTACGAAAATCATTCACGCCAGGTCAGAAAGTCCTTTTGTATAATTCTCGATTACATCTCTTTCCGGGTAAGCTTCGATCTCGTTGGACCGGCCCTTACATTGTTGTTACTGCATATCCTCATGGGGCCGTCGAGATAAGAGATCCTGACAATGGCAAGGAATTTAAAGTAAATGGACATCGCTTAAAGCCATTTGTCGAGAAATTTGATTCAGAGGACATGTCCATGCCTCTGACTGATCCTGTTTACCAGGAATGATCTCCTAGTCTGATGGAGGTATAGGTAGGTTTATCGCTTTCATAGGACTAGGGTAGTTTATTGTATTTGTCTGGCTGAAGACGGTAAACTTAGCGCTCCTGGGAGGCAGCCCAGCTTTTCATTTCATTTTCTTAGTCCAATGTTTGTGGGTAACATTACTGCAAACCCTCACGAGACTACAACTCGTCCACTAGGGGCAACCTAGGGGTTTAAAGGCTTGTTGCATATGCTAAATGCAATCGAGAGCACCTGCGAAAGTGGTATAGATAGGATTTTATTTGTATTTTACTGGTGTTGGTTTCTCCTTGCACTGACTTCCTCTCTTCTGATATTTTTTTGGAAAAGTCTCTCGATTCGTTATCCAGGTACTATCTTCCCATCACTTCTCTTTTACTTTCGTTGTCCCATGTGCATGACATACTTATCTCTTTTACATTGAGGACAATGTAGATTTTAGGTTGGGGGTGGGAGATTTGGTAACCAAATCAGTATTTTCTTGGTCCTAAGCAAAATTTGTGAAAATTTTAAAATTTTTTCTGGAAATTCTTGTGAATTTGAAGTGATTTTGATGACTATCTTGGATTTAGAATTTCAAGATACGTAATGTTGGTAACTCATGACTCTTGGATTCAGTTATCAGTTCAGTATCTGTTAAATTTCACAGTTAAGTTCGAATTGTTAATCCATGATTAGAGGTTTTAAACATTGATTGAGTCATGATTTCACATGTCACATCTCGCTTGCATATTAAGGGTTCAATTTAATATTAAAGGATTAATTTGGTAATCACTAAGCATGAAAGGAACCAGCCTAAAATAGCTTCTAGCAGGGTATAAAGAAGAATTGAAAAGGTGGGGCAAATATTTTCACCATAGGTTTGCTCCCTATAGGTGTAGAATTAATCTCCATGGAGGACATGTGAAAATGTGGGTATACAGTCTCCGCCATAGGTTTGCTCCCTATAGGTGAGGACTTGATTCCCTTCTCTTAAATAAATAAATAAATAAATTAAAAAAAAAAAAAAAAAAGAGAGAGAGAAAGTAAAAAAAAAAAAAAAAAAAAAAAAAAAGAAAAAGAAAAAGAAAAAAAAGAAAGAAATGATGATCTATGAGGGATGCTTTGGTTTAGGTTTTGGGGTGTCCTGAATGCTCTTGTGGCTATCAACATTATCTTGGAAAAATGAATTGAATACTAATGTTGAAAGTCGGGATTACACTCTACACCCATGGAACTCAATGTTTCAAAATTTCCTAATTTATGGATTAATGCTTAGGACTTAATTATGAGGTTTTGTCATGTACTTGAGTCCAGAAGAAAGAATGCCCAACATTCATGAATCTTAGATTTCTCGTGTCTGGATCGTTTTTTTAAAAATATCACTCGGTTTCATAGAAATTATCCTGTAATTCTCAACTTATTTTTCGCATACTTTGCTCGGGACTAGCAAAATGCTGGTTGGGGGTTGTGTTGAGGGTCAAATATTGCATATCAGACCCCAGTTATTACCTGGATTTATGAGCATGACACTGTTTAATGGCCCGTCTAATCGTAATTGTGATGCAGGGTGTATTTACGAGCTTGGATGAAAATATGGTGTTAAAAGAGTGGATTTAAGGCTTAGGCATCACCAAGATTGGATGGGACCCCAGGGGACCATGATCGACGAGTTTACACCAGAGATCCGCGAAAATCAAGTATTTGACGCTCAAGTTGCCTGAAATGGGTCCAGAATGCAAAATCACAAGGTTCCCACCATCCGATCAGCTCGAAACCCCATACAGGGCCTGAGGACCATAAATGAACCGTACACGTCAAATTTCAGTTCCCGGATCATTGTGGAAGTGGCCCACGGACAGATCAGCCTATAGACCATTGATTCTAGGCCCACCTGAGATCTGGATATTCTTCAAACTGGAGATGGACAGCTTAAACGAGATAAGGAAAAGGTTGGACGGAATAGATTTCTCACAAGCATCGCAGTGGACCCCACCTGTGCGGCTGTGAGTGCACAGTGCGGTGCACTCCGCACTCACCAATACAGCAAGGGTCGGTCAGCGCCCGCTGACCGACTCCCATTCAAAAACAAAAAAAAAAAAAAAAAACAAAACCAACAGAGTCCGTTTCGGACTCTGCTGCGAACCGAGAAGCATCGGTTGATGCTGTGGACCCCACTCTTCATCAAAAACGACGATCCGGACCGTCCATTGGATTCCCAAGGTCCTGTTCACCCCTGCCTAGATGGCAGAATTTCATACTATAGCAGAGGCTTTTTATTTAACCGTTCAAACACCGTTTGACGGCAGCAAGAAAAGATCGGTGGGCCACACCAAAACTGATCCAAAAGAAGTCTATTCCGACCGAAATTTCGGGAGGAAAGCAGTGGACGGCGTGGATTTCGGAAAACAACGATAAAGGGTCCCACCACATTTCAGAAACCGTCTGCGCGACCTCTCTTCGCACGCACAGAGGTTGCGGGTTTTCTTTGTGGGCCCCATCCATGTCCAAGGGATAATCCAAACTGTCATCCGTTTCCTGAGGTAGCTGCAACCGTCGCCTAGCTGATGTAATCTGAATAAATCAAGGTCTCGATTTTTCAACCGTTAAATAGGAAGACGAACGGTGTGATTACAGATTCCGTGGGCCACACTAAACCCAGAAAAAACACCCATTCTTTACTGAAATTTCAAGGGCATTCCAATGACCGGATTGGATTTCACAGCAGAACTCGATAATGGCCCCACTTCAGTTCAGCGCAGGCACACGCAAGGCGAGTTCGCAATACAACAGAGCTGCAGTTTCCCGGTTGCGTAAGGAAAATTCTGCGGAAGTCTCTCCACTCCTGGGTTTCTATAAAAAGGATATAGGCAGGGACGTGAGGGGTATCGAGGGAGGAGGATTCACGGCTGGAACTGAGCAGCTTGGCTTGGACGTGAAGGCGGACAGAGAGGTTTTTCTGTTTTCTTTTTCTATTTTTTTTTTATGGATTCTAAGGAGATTAGCCCATTCATGTCTGGCTAACCCCCTTAGCTAGGGCTAAGGGGTGAAGCTTGTAGTGGGATGGGAGATTAAATTTTATGTTTTTAACTTGGTTTTTTTTTATGAATTTGATTTTGATATTTATTTTATTAAGAGAATATTTTTAGTCTTTAATGGTCTGTTGTGACTGAAATTACAATGGTTCTGCAATGGCTTTGAGTATTTCCCTTGCCTTTTCATGTTTATGACGTTAGGAAGCCCTGTTGTTTACCATCGTCTCCTGGGCATGGTTGGATGACGGTACCCTTTTCTAACCTTCATAAACATGTTGACTGGTTGGTAATTAGTTTAATTCTATTGTTTGCTTTGTCTCCTGGGCATGGTTTGGTGATGGAATCCATTCTAATTCATATACCTCTCATCTCTTGAAAACTATATCAACATCAATTCATTTAATTTCCATGATTTGTGATACATGCATAAGATCTCCCTGATCTCTACAAGTGGATCCTCTGAATCCCTAGTTTTTCTTCCTTTGAATTTCTCTTCAGTTTTAGATTGTATTTCACCATTATTCCTCAAAATTATTTGATTTAGATTTCATCTCATCCTAGTTCTAGTTCTAGTTAGTTTCAGATTACGTATAGGTTTCAGTCCCTGTGGATTCGACCTCGGTCTTACCGAGATTATTACTACATCACACACCCTATACTTGGGGAGTGAACATCTTGTGATGGAATCAGGTCTAATTCTCATGCTTCTTGTCTCTTGAAAACTGGATCAAGGAAGTTCATAGTTGAAATTCATCTGGATAAAAGCGTAGATCTCCCTGATCTCTAAGTGGATCCCCTGAATCCCTAGTTCCCTTCTCTGAATTCTCTTAAGTTTTAGATTAAATATTCTATCATTATCCTTAAATTTCTTCGTTTAGATTTCATCTTAGTCTACTTCTAATTCTATTTATTTTCATAACGTACAGGTTTCAATCCCTGTGATTCGACCTCGATCTTACCGAGTTTATTACTACATCACAACCCTATACTTGGGGAGTGAACAATGGCCCGGTTGCAAATCTATTATTATTATGGTCTATCATCTTCCTTGTTTGAAGCTGCGCCACATAACCATTGGTGGATCCATAATCTAGATGTGAATCATGTTGAAAATATAATTTGAAAATATATATATATATATTTGAGATCCACTATAATCAAAACCTTACATTTTACACTACTCACTTTCTTCGATTATAAGATTACACAATCTCCTCTTGTGATGTGCAACCCTAGCAAAACTCTAGTCCCATGTGAAAATCCATTTTAAAGTCCTTAAAAGTGTTTAGAAACCCTCTCACCTTGCAATTAAACCCCTTTCCTTTAGAGAGAAAATACTTGTCTGTTCTAACTCATGGTCGAGATTAAAACTTATCTAACCCGATTTCTACAAATCTAAGTAATCTGTTTGATCCGACCGAATGTAACCTTTGGTCATGTGAGTAAGGGCAGTCCATATTCTAGGTAGTAAGCAAAGATAACGCGGTACCCGGAGCTAAGGTCACTCAGTTACTGAAGTGAAGATTTGGATTTCGTATATCAAAGGTTTACCCAGGATCCCTACTCATATTCAAAAGGCGCTACTTCAATTCAAGCACAAACCCCCAAACCAAAGCAACTACACATTTCGGTCGAACTGAAAATGCACAAATCTCCATAGCGTGTACACTGAGAAAGCACCCAATTTTTAGTTGAACCGAAAAAGACCTTGGTAGAACCGAAATAGGACTTCTCTACACAACAGATTGGCAGAATCCAAGACATCATGCACAAAAATTATCATATGTCATAAGTTTCACGTACGTCACTTGCTACTTTCTTAACATTCTTTATGACGTTCCATACTATTTTGATATTTTCTTATTACTAATCCCGTGTCATGCCTTGAAACTTGTCTATATCCTGTAAATGGCTATTTGTACATCATCATTCCACTAGCAAATTTCATATAAGTAGCTTTACCCTCTATTTACACATTCTTTTTTCTCAACATTAACTTTTTCCTCAACATTTCACCTTTCCAAAACATTCTTTTAATGTATAGAAAGATTATCATATTTTCCTACTTATTTTCATGTCCTATTTCTAAAATATTATTACATTAAATGCTCCTGACTTATCAAGTTGTGTCCAATCTTGATAGAGTTTTCAAGTGTACCCCAGTAGGTGCCTTCGAATCAAGCACATAAACTAATGATGGACTCCTTTTATTGCAATTTAAGTATGAATCCAGATGATAGAAAATAGTTATGGAAACTTCAGGCACTTAAAATGGAAAGACAGGTGTGGCACAATGTTTTATTAAATAAAAAAAATAAAAAAATCATCACTACAAAAGAAGGGAAGTAAAAACACCCAAGTTACAGCCTAGTTACAGATAGTAGCCAATGTAAAATAATAATACATCATAAAGGACTCCAAACATAGTTTCTAGTTTAGGTATGCAACTTACATTGGATATATACTTACCCTTATTAGAGAAAATCTCTATAGCTAAACTAAGGAAAATCTAATTTTGGATTATTTACGTCATGCACCATTTCCATGCTACCATGTGTGTGATACAGTGAGACAAATGCAAGGATCCACCATGATGAACAGACGTCAGATGGTCACCCAAACTGAGTCAACTCAATTGAGCTCCTAGCTGAGTCAACAAGTTTTTGATGGAAAGGAAACAAAAGAAAGGAGCTCTTGGTCCTGTTCAAATTTAGCCATGTGAACATCCTCCATGTTCACCCAAGCTTCTATTCCATCACCATATTTCGTACGGTTCAGAAAAACAGAATTGTTAATAGGTAAAGTGGTAGAACTTATCCAAACGGGCTGCCCCCACCCAAAATCTGCTTCGTAGAAAGGAAATCTACACCAGCTACTAAAATAACAGAAGTCTATACCACAGTCGACATATTTTCCAACTTCAGAGCTAATAGCTGCAAGAGCCCTTGAAATCCCATCTGGTTTTTGCAATTCTTTTATGTAATTATTGTCTACTGCTCTTATTGCATCCCTTAGCTTTTGCTCAAGGTAAGATTGCATATCTCCATGGCACTCTCTCTCTCTCTGTGGCCACTGAAGTTGCGAAGAACATAACATTCCCAAAGGAATGGTTTGGCAATGGAGGCGACATCCTTC
This sequence comes from Magnolia officinalis, assembly GCA_021015155.1. Classification (NCBI taxonomy): domain Eukaryota; kingdom Viridiplantae; phylum Streptophyta; class Magnoliopsida; order Magnoliales; family Magnoliaceae; genus Magnolia; species Magnolia officinalis. Next base: position 24,660,417 of record JAJHSJ010000010.1, on the reverse strand, counting down.
CCCGCAAGTTCATGGCATGTACTGCCAGAGAAGCCCTCATGGACCCCTCTTCCCCACGTGTCCTCATGATACATCGCCAGATAAGTGCTGACAATGCTTCAACACGTGTGGGGCGTCCTACCTGCAAATCAATGGATGGTCTATCTCTAAGGGAAGCAATCTTAGATGCATCAAACACAAACCTCTTTGTCACAACATTCTCTTTTGTGACAAAAGCAAATAATGGCTCAGGTCCTTCGGTTGGGAAAAATGTGGGCGACTGAAAGTCAGGACCTGTGGTGTCACTAGTTCCATGCGATTGGTTGGCCCACCTATTGATGAATGTGGCCATCGCAGTCCCGTCAGCAACCTTATGAAAAATGCACACACCAATGACCATTCCACCACAGTTGAATAAGTTGAGTTGGACAGCTAGGAGGACGTCCCTCCCCAACTTAGCGAAGCGGTATTTGCATGGAACCATTTGATTCATTAGTTCAACATAGGGTTGTTCAAGGAACTCCGCGAGCTGACCATCTACTCGGGCCTCGGAAAAGTCGACACCCTCATCGTTACATTCAACTGTAGAACTGTCTTCTTTAATCCTCCCAGCGAATGGATAATAGAAGGTCAAGGTCTCTGATAGAGATTTCTTCAGCTGTTGAGTTTTTTCAACAATTTCAATGTTACAGCCATCTTTGCTAGAGTAGAACAATAGTATAGGCAGGTATATTGGAGGGAGTAACTGGTCCAGTAAGGTGAGCTTGAACCTATGTAGGTGATGGGGTGTTGGAGATGATGGTTTGATGATTTCTCTGGAGATGACCCGAACCTTCATCATTTTGCCTTGTTGAGTCCTACATGAAGAACAAAAATGCTGTAGTTTTGTGTTTCGAGTACAAGGGTTGCATTCTTATATACACCTTATGAAGCTGATCTTATTGTTATTTAATTAGCGGTAAGACTCCTGTGTTGCAACATTTATAAATGGTTGTGACTTTAGGAATATGCCTGCCGCAGAGTTTTAAGGCAATCTAGACCGTCCAACTCGCTAATGGAGAACAACCGTAAATGTTGCACTGAGAAGATAAAATAAACTATCTGATGACCGTTTATTGATGGCTGTTAATTGGGTGGTTAGGATTGGTTGCTCAGTGTGATTATAGAGATTTGCTCCATCCCCAATGGAACCCACAATTTGGATGGTCTAGATAGCTGCACATCAGTGCCACATGTGAGGAGTGAGGAGGATGATTAAATGGTGGTAAACAAACATATAGGTTTATACAGCAATTTAAACGTTCACCAACCAGATTAGATATAGTTTGTCAAGGATCACGCTATTTGAGGTACATACCTGAATTACACGAAAGCCAATCCATATGATTCAAATGCAAATAAACAAAAATAAAAGAAAATAATAAAACATAAAAAAAATTTGCACATGTAGGATGCTCCACAAAACGGAAACGGATTGGCTACTCCCCCTGCCAGCAGCCAATGGCTGATGGTCGGTGCTCTGTGGACCTCACCATGATGTATGTGTTTCATCCATGCCGTCCATATATCTTTCTAGATCGTTTTATGTTATGATACCAAAAATGAGGTATAACCAATTATCAAGTGGACCACATTACAGGAAACAATTGTTTTTTCCCACATTACAGGTATAACAAAAAATGAGCCATAAAAGTTTTGGATCAAGCTGATAATTGTTTTTTCCCTTCATTTGGTTCTGTATGACCTAATCAACAGATTGGATGTCTAATAAACAGTACAGTGGGCCTTAGGAGGATTTTAATTGTGGATATCCAATCACTATTGTTTTCCTCTGGTGTGGTCCACTTGAGATTTATATTCCTCTAAGTTTTGGGATCGAGCACTAAAATGATCTGTAAAAATGGATGAACGGAATGGATGAAACACATACATCATGGTGGGTCCCACATAGAACCGACCACCAGCCCGGGCTGAAAATCCTCATCCTGACCCCAAGTAAGGTTGTGCTTAGGTTAAGGCCTTGTGCAACCCAACGCGGCTCATCCCGAAAGCGACCGCGATATTCAGAACTCTGAAAATTGACTTAACTGGTCAACTTGAATATCTGAATGAATCTTGACTCGACTCGACTCATATAAGTTATGCTGAAGTTGAAGTCTTCGGCCGCCATCCAACCTAGACCGAATGCGACTGCATCTATGAATCCTAGTTCAAAACTCATAAACTTGAGTTGACTCGATGTTATACGGGTCAGGTTAACTTGAAAACTTGGGTTAGTCCTGAATAATAGAATAATTAAATTTGAGGTTGGTATAGTTTGTTGACAAACTTTAAAAATGATCCAAAATGATAAATTAAATAAGAAACCAAGAGAAATATATTTTTTTGGTGTATGGGTGGCAGAAACATCTGGTTGCGAAGGTGGTTGAATGTTCAGTGCGGCCGATTTGTGGGGCGGCCATAGTGTCTACTTAACATCTAATCCATTGATCATGTTCCCAATGATAGGACAAAGGGTTGCAGGAAATTTGACATATTTCCAGACTCAAGTTGGTCACATCAAGTGAATTTGCTTTTAGTCATGGTTGTAGTCTTTTACCTAATATTGTCTCCAGTCACGTGGTATAATCGACTTTTGGATAAGCTAAATTTTAGGTCGTGAAATATTATGTGGAGCAATGATGTAGAGCGGGTCACGGACACTTTCATGTATAAGATGGGCCAGAGAAAGTCTGATTGGATGATCAAATGACAAGTGGCCAACGATCGAATTCGCATGATCAAAGAACAAGTGGTTAAAAGAGAAGCCAATGAAGCAAGAACGTGGGAAGCATCCAGAAACATAGTAATGGAAAACAGTTACGATAACAGTCGAAATGTGATAAGGAGACAAATGACTAGATTGAAGCTATAAATAGAGAAGGAATGCAAGAGCTAAACTCGTCTCAAACCAAGCCAATTAAACAAATCAATTATATTATCTTTCAATTACCAGTCTCATTTCCTAGTGTAATGATTTACCTTCTCTCTTAAAGTAAAATTACACTTTGTAGCATAATCTTTTACTTTCAGCCTGCTGTTTTACATTCTGTAGTGTAATCCATAGCTGTAAGCAAGTAGCTGGTAACATTTAGCTGTAATTTGAGTCCGAGCTTGTACACTAGTTTCAGTTCGTCCATCGAAAAGATGTTCTTCAGCTATTCTTCGTGACCGATTGTAAGGATTTCCTTCCCATTTCATTTCATTTGTATTAAAAAGTCATTTCATATAGAAGGCAAAGGTGCAACCCATTTTCAGAGGACGAACCCCACCCTCTGAATATCGCCCGATCCATTTACACATTGAGCGAGTGGCTGAATAAGCGGTCGATCTCTTAGATATTGTCCATACTCTGTGTCTGCCTATCTTAACACTCAGGGTCATTATTGTTCGGTTGAAATTCGAGTTGTAAATCCAATTCTAGCATGCCCGCAATACCAAGTGCCGGGAAAAAAGGGCAGCGAACAATTTTTTGGCACGCCCGGTGGGACACTGTTTGTTAACTACCGGTTGGATTTTTGCCAAAAATAAGAAGTACTCGTGCTTTAGGGGTTGAGCCTTCAACACCGATTGCAACACCTCCAGGTGATGAAGTGTTAGTTCACGTGCCTCCAAGGCATCACAACTGCAAACTAATCCTACTGGAAGTCAGGCTGGACCATCTATATCTCGATCCATACTCCCAAACTAGGTATTTGTAATGCTTTGGGATGTTCAGATGAGCATCCAAATGGTGCAGGAATACGATAAAAACCTAGTCGAACAATTCCACGCCTAAGCCGTGAACGTCAATCGTTACATGGCCAATCAAACCGAAGATATGCAGCGATTGTTGGCCATGATAATGGAACGAACATAATAACACAATGGTAATGGAAGCTCGGTTGGCAATGCAGTTCTGTTGCCACCTATGCCACCTTTACAACGCAACCAGCCACCAACTCCTCTGGAGACCAAGAATATGACACCTCCCATGGAAGTTAGGCAACCTGAGCAGGAGGCTAGGAATTTTATACCAGACGATAGGAATATGAAAATGAGAGCTTAAGAAGACCTAGAGAGGAGGGGGGAAGGGGTGAATAGGACTATGCTAAATAATCGAATAAAGAGATCTCAATTGCCTAAGTATTAAAACGTTGATTCCAAATAATTCTTAGGACAACCTTGACCTAAAAGTTTAGGCAGGACAACTTTATTTCACGAATTCCTTTAAAATAAAAATCTCAAACTTTGCAAGAGGAAATAAAAATAAATATTACAATCATTCACCACTTGAACTGAAATGTAAATACAACCATTCACCACATAAAAGATAAAAACATTTACTATATCACTCAAAGAATTATAATTGTTCGGTGTGTCAACAACTATTCTAAAACAGCCACACCTACTCCACTCCCAAAATTACTCTCCACATAATCTTGGCTTTCGCTATGAAAAGGATTTTTTTAAGGTCACCTTAAAACCTGAACATTAGTGATTTTACCGGGCTATCACCATCAAACCCCTCACTGAGATTTTCAGGCTATCTCAGATAAAACCTACACTGAGATTTTCTGGCTATCTCAGAAAAATCAAATAAAGAATATAAGGTATACTTATCTTCACCGTAGAAGACGTATCAAAAGTTATAACCGAAGAACCACTTTCTTGAATGTCGATTGTTCAATGTTCAGTCGGATAGAAAAGGCCTCAGGGTTCTATTGATTTTAATTAAGTTCAAACCAATGGCTAGTTGAGTTAATTCTCTTAAATCTCAAAAGAAGAGTAATATTTACTCTCTTTAGAATCAGAATGAAAGGATATGAGATTAAGGGAATTAAACAAAAGCTATAAATAAAATTTATAAATACCATTTAATAGCTTGCTAATAACTAGAGCCTCTCTCTCTCTCTCTCTCTCTCTCTCTCTCTCTCTCTCTCTCTTGTAGAAGAATTTTGATAATAATAATTGATATTTCGAATTGAGAAAGAACCTCAATTTATAGGCAAAGAAGTTAAATCTTCAACTAGCCCGAGCAGACCGGATTCTGTTCAACGGATTTTGGATCGCGCGGGACAAGATCTATCCAGACTTCGACTAGCTCGAGGACCAGTTTGACTAGTCAAATAGCTCTCTTCGACTAGTCGAATTTGGTCTTCGACTGGTCGAAGATCCAAAAATTCGAAAAGATGTTGTGCAGGACTTCGAGCCGAAAGAACTCGGGCTGGTCGAAGGTCAAGCTTCGACTAGTCGAACCAAAAATTCGATTGGTCGAATTTGCAACTAAAATTCAGTTTTGCTTCGACTTGAATTTGGACTGGCCGTGAAAACTTAAACTAGTCGAACTAAACCTTAAGCTGGTCGAATTCTAAGCAAACACAAGTATAAAAACCCAATTTAAATAATTTTTTAAAGCACCTAATCCTAAGGTCTTTCTAAGGTTTTATACTACCTAAGATATGTGAAATATCTGAACTTCTTTATCTTGAACTTAATCGCTGACTTCATCTTGACTTTTAAACTTGATTTTACATTTGAATATCAGTTGATCATTAGCTTGATCTTCTCTTGAGAATGTCCCAGATTTGAGCTTGATCTTCTCTTGACCTTGAGCTTGATCTTTTCTTGATCTTAAAGATCTCTTGTCAAGTTGTTTTGACTATATGAAATTTGAAAACTAAAGTGTGCTTTTAGCACTTACAAATCATGGACCACCAGCAGGATTTAATCCATAGCAGGGCTTCGGGTTCCATGATAATCTTAATCAATTTGGGTCAGATCAACCGCTAGTTGTAGAGCCTTAGCGAGTTGATCGGGAACAAATAATACAAGTTGTTCAAGAAGTTGCAGGCCAAGTGTTGGGCCGTAAAACTATTCATGTGTATCACAAACCATACCCAAAGTAGGTATATCAACAACATCTGCTGCTGAGGAATTATCGGTCGGATTTGGCTTTGTTTTCTGGTGAACCTGAACAGTCGACCATAGAGCATGTCAGCTGTTTCACCATGCAATGTGGTGAATTATCTGACAATGATTATTATAAATTATAATTTGATTGGCTTGCCGAGTACCACGCCATCTTGAACTGCTCCGTGAGGACACTCATGTTCTGTATACCAGGCTTGTCGCAGTTTCAGTTCGTTGCAGAGCCCCGAAGAGCCATTGTCTTGCTTGATGTCCTGCACCATTGAGGAGCCTGTTGCCGCTTGTATTAATCAGTTGCATATGGTTTGCGATTTTTCCGATATATTCCAGAAGATTCTGGGATTACCACCTTACCGACACACCGAGTTTCAGATTGATCTCGTGTCCAGTACCGCGCCTATTTCGAAGGCCCCATATCGTATGACACCGTTGAAGTTACGGGAACTGCAGAAGCAGTTGGACGAGTTACGTGAGTTGGGCTTTATCAGTCCGACCAGTTCGTCGTGGGGAGCACCGGTACTCTTCGTGAAGAAGAAGGATGGCTCGTTGAGGCTTTGCGTGGATTACCGCGAGCTCAACAAAGTCACGATCAAGAACAAATACCCGCTCTCGAGGATTGATGATTTGTTTGATCAGCTGCAGGCTGCATAGTTCTTTTCGAAGATTGACCTGCGTTCCGGTATCTTCAGATTTGAGTCTGAGAGGAGGACATCTCGAAGATGGCTTTCAGGACGCGTTATTTCATTTTGAGTTTCAGGTCATGTCCTTTGGACTGACCAATGCACCTGCGGTCTTCATGCAGTTGATGAACGAGGTCTTCCGCCCATATCTCGATCAGTTTGTTGTGGTGTTCATCGACGACATCCTAATTTATTCGATGACCCGTAAGAAGCATGTTCAGCATCTACAGGTTACCTTGTAGACCCTTCGCACACACCAGCTATATGCGAAGCTGGAGAAGTGCGAGTTCTGGCAGGAGGAGGTGAAGTTCCTCGGTCACGTGGTGACCAGGGAGGGTGACGTAGTGGACCCCTTGAAGGTTGAGGTAATGCGCCAGTGGGTCCAGCCCACGAACGCATCCGAGATCCGCAGTTTTCTTGGTTTGGCGGGCTACTACCGGCGTTTCAATGAGGGTTTCTCTCGTATTGCAGCCCCACTGACCAGGTTGACTCGAAAGGGCGCAGAGTTTGTTTGGAACGATACCTGCGAGTGAGCATTTATGGAGTTGAAGGACCGCCTCACGTCTGCTCCTGTCCTCACTCTTCCCTCTGGGAGTGATGCATTTATTGTATTTACCGATGTCTCGCATATTGGTTTGGGTGCTGTACTGATGCAGCACGGGAAATCAGTGGCCTTCGTGTTTCGTCAACTAAAGGTCCATGAGCTGAACTACCTCACGCATGATTTGGAGCTGGCTGTAGTTATCTTCAGACTGAAGGTGTGGAGAAACTATCTCTATGGGGTTAGGTTCGAGCCTCCACATTCAGTATATTTTGGCTCAAGGTGGGTCCTAGTCGATCGTCTAGGTCACTTTCGGAGTTTTGGAGCACTCCCGAGAGGGGCGGGCCCACGAAATCTCTCTCGGGTCTCAGCTGGCGTTGGGGCTAATCGCGCTTGCGATCCTAGCCTCTCGTTATTCGTAAAAATGGTGGCCTGACCTTAATTACCCTAATATTAAGTACCAACATACACTTTGTCGTTGCTAGCTAGTTAAGTATGGCCCTCGGGTGGCTCCGCCCGTGGTTGAACTCGAGTCTTAATACGGATTTTTCCAAGACGTTACAATGTCATAAACAGACTATTTAATCCCATTGAGCATATGTCGATGATGTCAATGTCATTGACAGACTACTCAATCCCATCGAGCATATGTCGATGATGTCGATGCCATCGATTGATGCTCAATCCCATCGAGAAAATCCAGAAAAATTCTAGTTAATTGCTAGACAGTTTTGGAGGTTATTACTCGATGGCATACAAGGATCTTCAATGTCATTAACTGGTCCTTGATGTCTATCGATGGCATCAAAGGTGCATGCAATTTTACATAAGTGCGCATATTCTGATTGGGTAGTATATATTGTAAGGCCCGTATCCTAATCCGTACTATTCCGTCGACTCCCGCGATCCTTTCCGTCGAATTCTGGCAACCTGCGACCTATGATCGACGTTTGCGTGTGATCCTAAGTCGTATCCTGTAAATCTGAGTCAACTTAATCCGAAACTTATACTATTGCGACCGCACCGTCGCCGCGACTCGCACACCGATCCGATACCCTAGCCAGGAGATGCGGGCCCGCGTTCAGTTCGAGGAAAACACCGCGCATTTGTAATCTCAAGAGAATCTCTACAACCCATCTCACAATCAATCAATCAATCAATCACCTCATGTCAGGCACAAAAGCAACCCCAAGTCAAGTACACCTATCAACTCACATCCATCACCCATCTCTCTCTACTTACAACCCTCTCTCTCTCTCTCTCATTTCTCAAACACACATTCCAAGCAACAAAAAAAAGTGCACATCCAAGCCTTTCTAAGAGAAAAAAGTGTGTTTTGTGTGGCCCACTTCTCACCCCAAAATCCTTCATCCTAGCCCTTCATTTCTCATCACCTCCATCAAAGTGAGACACAAGGAGCTCGGCGTCCCATTGGACCAAGAAGATCGAACGGTGGGTGTTTCTATAGGCCTAGATTGCATGGTTTTGATGATGAGTCAAGTGGGGCCTACCGATTGATAGTATGGATCTCACTTTAGACCTTAGGTGTGGCCGATGGCCTACCTTGATTCACATGATCGTTTCATGATGGGGCCATTCTCCATGAACCCCATCATGATGTTTACTTTTCGAAGATTTAAAGAGGTCATCTAGACCTTCCATTTTGGTGGAGAAGTAATCTCCACTGTTGATTTTTGATTTGGTGGGCCCACATGTATTGGGACCCACTTGATGTATGATTGAATGCTTGAAAAGGAGGGCCCATAGTGTCGGGGTCCCTCCATCACACATGTGTCTCGCTCTCTCTCTCTCTCCCTCCCTCTCTCTTTCATTTTTCCTATTGTATGTGATGACGTGGCCGTGTGGCCCACCCGGATGGACCCCACCATGAAGCATGTATTTTATCCAAGTCATCTGTAGGTGGGGCCTGCTTTATATATGTGTTGTATCCACAGCATCCACCATTTGGTGGCCCACCTGAGCAGGGCCCACCTTATATACGTGGTGTGCCCAAACCGTCCAGCGTCCAGGGATGCTGAACATTAATTGAAAACACAAATATTAGCTTTGGTTCAAAGCTTTTGGGAAGGGCCGCCCATGCAGGCCCCACCTTGATGTATGAACCCAATCCGCGTCGTCCATTCTATTCTCCAACTCATTTTAGACGTTGAGCTGAAAAATGAACTCAATTCGATTTTCTGGCGAGCCATAGCTTAGAAAATATTGATTTTAATTGTTAAAATTGACTAGGACCCACCTTGAGACAAAACATATTGAATATTGGGCTTGTTTGGTCGGTCTTGAGCCATGAAATGCAATGGCTGGAGTGGATTCACTTAACGCGAGCCCCACATACGAAAAACCGCAGAAAAAACTGTTTTTTTTTAAAAATAAAATAATAACACGGCAGCTGATGCTGCTGCTGCTGCACGTCCAGAGGACGGCGCAGCAGCGTCCTCTGCGCTGTGGACGGGGCAGGGACGTGGGTCCCATACGTGGGCCCCACCATGATGTGTGTCGTACATAAACACCTGGCATTTGGTGGGCCCCCTTAGGGCAGTGGGCCATCCCAAAAATCAGCCGTATGTGGTGCTCAGGTGGCCCACATCACAGAGAATAGTGTGATTGAACGTCTGCCATTGAAACCCCTTTTGGGTAACAGAAGTTTTGGATCATTATGAAATTTGTTTTCCTCTTCATCCGGGTCTGTGTGACCTTACCAACAGATTGGGTGGAAAATGAACGTTATGGTGGGCCCCACGTGGGACCCACTTATGTATATATTGTATCCACTCCTTCCAATAGTGTGGACCCCTACCATGAGGTATGTGCTTTATTTTTGCTGTCCATCCTTATGGGACCCACCATAATGCATGTGATGCATCCAAACCATCCACCATTTGGCAAGCTTGTCTTAAGGCTTAAGGCTAAAAATAAGACAGATCTAGGATCGGTGGACCACATTATAGGAAACAGTGGGTTTGAACGTCCACCATTAAAACCCTTGGGCTACAGGGTTTGGACCAATGTGATATTTGTTTTTCCTTTATATCCAGGCCTTTTGTGACCTTATGAATAGGCTGGATGGGAAATAAACCCTACTATGGGGCCCACTAGAATTTAAGAGTGGAAATCATTATCTCCACTGCTTCTATGATATGGTCCAGTTGATCTTTTGATATAATTCATTTCTTTTATATATATATTTTGATTTCTAAAATAGATGAGTAGGGTTCGGCCCATTTGTCTTGGCCCATTAACTTAGCCCATTTGATTCGGCCCATTGATTCGACCCATATGATCAAGCCTGATGTGATGTACTTGGGGCCCATTTGATTAGGCCCGATGTGATGTATAGGTCCGTTATTGATTCGACCCATATGATTAAGCCTGATGTGATGTACTTGGGGCCCATTTGATTAGGCCCGATGTGATGTATAGGTCCGTTGTTGAGGTCCACCTTAATATACATGAGGCCCATGTGATGCGGCCCATTTGATGTAATTAGGGCCCATGGGTCGAGGCCCAATAGGATGTATGTAAGGCCCTTTACAATGTGTGATTCCACCTTGGTTATGTAATGATGTTTATGACAGGCTATGCCTTGGGAGCAATGATAGTTTGACGTCTACATTGTAAGAATAATGTTGGTTTAATGTCTGCATTATAAATCTCCCTAGGGCCAATTGATAGGCCCATACTTGTTGTGCGTAGGCCATTTAGGGCCATCTTCGTTGTAAGGATAGTTCATCACCTTATAACATGCTTAGTGTAACTCTATGATTCATGCCCATACGCATCATATGTATACTTAATATGAGTAGTGACTGATCATAGCATATGCCATTGGGCAGACTATTCACGGGACTCATTGATAGGAGTTACCCACATAAGCGCGTGATACGTGCAGGATTGTTGCATGACTGTACGGTGTGACTCATGCATCTCGCATATGTGTGATTTGATCATTGTACGCCCTAGCGACATCAGGGTCGTAACCTTCACAGAATCATCGTGGATGGCTGTATCGGATACCGGAAATACTTGGTTCTAGTACTATGGGCACTTAGGATGTCATTGAGTGAAAGTCCCAAAACCTTTTTGGTACCAGGAGATGCTCTAACGTCTAGACCGAGTGAATACACGAGCGCAGGAGTGCCGAATACCAGTAAGCCGCGTCTTCCAATGTGTTGTGGTCGGTCGGAAGGGGGTGTGGCCTTATCCGCCCGAGTGAGGGGGTTGTAAGCTAGGCTAAGTTTGACCAGCTCGCAAATGAGTCTGTTATTGACGAGCCGGGTAGGTATTGGCAGACTACTGGTTAGGCGAATAATGTGGTCTATTCCACTTACTGGGCTGCGCGGCTAGGGAGGCGGCAGTCAGTGGGAAGTGTATTAGACCCCGGTGATATCCCAGAGAGAAACTGTACTGATATGTGTACTTGATGATGACTGGTATGCTTGCTTTGCATCTTGCATATGACATTTAGCTACATAGGCCTCGCATCGCATGACCTTGGTATGACCGATAGCATTCATGTCTTGCATCACATAGCTTTGGTACAGCTGATAGCATTCAAGGACTTACCCGCATACTTCCGCATTACTTTGATATTGTATACTTGACACTTGCCTTGCATACATACTTACACCACCCTCTAAGCTTTTGTAAGCTTATACACGACGGTTGCGTACATGTGTCGTTGGATCGCAGCAGCGATGAGTCAGGAGCGCGTATTAAACTATTTTGGAGCCTTTTGACCACCTTCTATTTCCCTTTTCCGCATTGTACTTAAAGTTTTTGATATAGTGGATATGTGGTGATGTTATTTTGTGACTTGGTTATGCCTGTGGTTATGCTCCATTACAAAAAAATTCATACTGAAAATCCTCATTTTAGGATCCTAGGATCGGAATCTAGCATATGAGTGCCGGGATTCGAGAATGGGGCACTACGGAGGCTGTCGGTGCCGGATTCTGCAATCGGAAATTTTGCGAGCCCGTTTTTCGAGTTTGGGACGTGACATATATATTAAGTGTAATTAGAATTAGGCACATGATTATTACTTTTTAAATTATTCTAAAGAGTTTAAGGGAATAACGAGGGTTTTAAAAGAGATTTGAGGATCCTTTAAATCGATAAGATTCATTATCTCTTGTAATATTACTTTCATAGTCTATTATTCGCTGTTGATTTTTTTTTCTTCTACAATTTTGATTTATTTATTTATTTATTTATTTTTCCCTTTTAAGGATTGTCTTCTAATTAAGCTTGTTTGAGCCAATGTGATTACTTTGCTTGATTATGCTGTTATGCTTATGGAAATCTCAGCAAGGTGGGCCAAAATAAATGTAGGTACAGGTTTTAAAAGTGAATGTACACTGTTTCATGCAGTTTGTCTCTCCCGATTTTTTTAACAGGATGATTATTAGGATCTACGGTGAACATGAGGTGGGGCACTATATGCACGATTTTAATTGGAGGCGTTGTGGTGGGGCTTAACTGAGTTTTGGACCGGCCTGATATTTGAGCGCAAGGATTACCCAATGGACGACTATGAATCATCCCGCTCCGCCCGTGTAAGATAACTTGATCGAGTATCACATTTTAAAAACATCACACTCCGGCAGAGTATCGAATAATTCCCCGTGAAGAGAGGGTGCTTGCTGCATTCACAGAGTTCTTGGTGGGTGGCGACGAGGAGAGTGGACCGTACCAGCGAGAGAAGGGATTGCGCGGGTAGAGAGAGACGTCGGCGCAGGTACAAGAAGCTTCGAGATTTCCTGCGACGGGGAGCAAGGCGTAGCCGTCGGAAAGGATTCCGATTCGTTCCGCACTTGATTCATGGGGTTTGGAGAGGATTTCAAAAGGTCCTGTTTTTGAGGATTCCAATTGCACTCGATTCTAATTACCTCCAATTCCGAGCTCCCAAACGCCCCTACCTCACCAATTCCTCTCAATTACTTCCAATTTCAAGCTCCCAAACGCCCCTCCTCCAATTCTTCTCAATTATTTCCAATTCCAAGATCCCAAACGAAGGACACATCTCGTTTAGACGACTCCCCTCCCAAAACCCAAAAATCCAAATGTTGCCAAACCCATTCCAAGCCATTCTCAAAACTTGCGACACCCTCTCCCAGTGCATCCAATCTCATATTTCCCATTTCATTGACAATTACACCCACCAATCTGATAAACAACTGCACCCTCTATTATTTAGAAAGCACCTCCCACTCTTCTCTCTCTCATCCAAACCCGCACCGCTTCAATCTAAACAAGAAGACGAGAAAGAAATAGGAAATTCCTCATACCCCATTTCTTCCATCAAGGTATCATTCAAAATCATCTCTTTCACTTCCCATCTTGTTTCGGCTTCTTGGCATGTGTTAGCATTTCTTTTGGTGTGTGTTTGGTTGCACTATCAAATTGAATTGCAATTGTGATTGTTAAACTCAGTCTAGAGATAAATTTGATCCCCTGGTGGAGTTAGGGTGGTAATGGGCCCAGCCCGGCCTGGCACTTAAGGTCCGATCCCAGCCCAAGCCTTGCTAGTCCAAGCTCGAGCCCAGCAAAATTAGGTTGGACCTGGCCTGACTGGACCCAACCTGCCAAGACCCGAAAATTGATTAAATCCCTATTTACCACTCGAATGTTCCTAATCCATCTGTTGATCAAGTGGACTACATGTGCACGAAGAAATAGACACTTAAGAGGACTGAAATCAATGGTCTATAGTCAAGATGCATGGGTTGCTGTATCAAGGATTTGAATGGCATATTTGTGGGATGCAAGACATGTACATATGAAGTTGGGTTGGGCTAAAATGGCGTGTGCCGTAGCCTGGCCCAAAAATTGATCTGGCCATGCGTGCCAGGCTGCCTGGCCCACTGGTCAGGTTAATAATTCCATGACCCGGTCCAAAGCTGGGTCGGGCTCGTCAGGCTGGGCGGGTCGCCCAGCCCATTGCCACCCTTAATTGGAGTATGACCATCCATATGCAGGCATGCAGCCACATTACACATTCCATGCTTGCACCCAAATTTGAAGGGAGTTATTTGATACTACTGTGATGTGTTATTGTTGATACACAAGTACTCACCAATTGTATAGGTGGCGTACATTAACTGCCCAAAATGTGGACCCAATTTAGATAGGTCATCATCCAGAATTAAGATTTGCCTCTTGTTAGTGGGCATTTGTTTATTGAATTTGGACTGTGGACTGCTTTTCATTTTGGCTGTTCGTTGACTGTCCACCAGTCAGGCTTTTAGGAAATCATATCAACTTACAGTTTACCAGCCATCTAAGTTGGGGCTTGTGATTTGGATGGGTCAATGTAATTTACATATTTACCACATGTGCAGCTTCTTAGCTTCTTAGTGTCTCTGTGTCAACCATCACACTCTAGCATAGCATCAAAGACTTTCTCAATTTTTAAAATAGTGGGGCCCACTTCAGATGTGTTGAAATGATTCAAGATCATGCTATAGGATCATTATGATTGTAAGATTGGTGGTGAAAAGTTGGGAGGGTTAAAATGAAAATAGCCAACAGCCCTAATTCAACAAAAGAATGTCCATTAGGATCATCCCATCCAATCAATTTGATCTTGGATATGGCCTATACTGTTTGCTTCCATGATTTGGATGGGTTGGATTGTGGTTGATGTATGCATTGTATCTGTAGATCAGCCTACCCTCATCAACATTTAATTCTCCATAGTCTATATGCATTTTAAAAGGGTGAAAATGGAAGAATTTTGGATTTCCCCCACTTCTTTTGTTTTCACATTCAAATTCGAAAATTCTTGTCTCAAATCCATATTAGTGCATAAAATAGCGTATATATGGATTTGTAACTATT
Organism: Magnolia officinalis; assembly: GCA_021015155.1. Classification (NCBI taxonomy): domain Eukaryota; kingdom Viridiplantae; phylum Streptophyta; class Magnoliopsida; order Magnoliales; family Magnoliaceae; genus Magnolia; species Magnolia officinalis. The sequence goes on along the minus strand of JAJHSJ010000010.1, from coordinate 24,645,408 downwards.
TCTTCTTAATTTGTACTTAAGAAATGAATTTAAATGTATTTAATCTAACTTTTCTCATTGAGTGGATTCTGCCTTGTTCCCAGTGTTCGAAATATCGGTATCGCACAATGTATCCCACCTTGGGATACAGATACGTATCGGTTATCGCACGGGATATATTGTTTGTATCGCGTAATTTATCGCACTTTTTGGGAAACATAGGGAAATGTTGGGAAAATGTTGAAATTTTCAATGAAACCTCAGGGATTATTAAAAATGACCTCAATACACACTTTTAAATCATAAAATCTCATTTTTAAATTAATTTTTTTTTTTTTTTTGCACATAATAGGTTTCCTTTGTATAATGTCCTAAGTTATGCGTTGTCCGATTGAACTAAAACAACTATATTCAAATATGTTGCATAACATTTATAAATGCATCAAGACATGTGTATCCACACCATCCATCTGTTTTGCCACCTCAATTTACAGCACCATACCAAAAATGAAGCATATCCAATTATCAAGTGGACCATGCCATAGGAAACAATATTGATTGAAGGCCCTACCATTAAAACCTTCTTAGGGCTTACCTTAATGTTTTCGTAGTGTTTATTTACCATCCAATCTGTTGATAAGTTCACATAAGCCTGGATGAAAGGAAAGAAAACAAATATCAGATTGATCCAGAACTTTCGTGGCTCATTAATAGTCAATCGCAACCTTTTCCTTTGGTATGGTCCACTTGATAATTGGATGTGCTTCGTTTTTGGGATAATACACTAAAATGAGTCGGAAAAATGGATGAGCGACATGGATACAAAATACATACATTAAGGTGGGCCACGCATTAAGGGCCGCACCGTCTTGGGTGAGTATTGGCTCTCACCTAATCCACTCTCCAATTCCTAACGTTGATGATATCTTTACTTTTTGATAGGTCTTGGCTCAAAAAATGAGACAGATTGTGTGGGCCCCATGCATTGTATCCATGCCGTCCATTCGTTTTTTGGATCATTTTAAAGCTTGAGAAAAAGAGGCAGATCCAGAGATCAGGTGGACCACATCAGAGGATGTACGTAATATGGCGGGACCATGACTGTGGGGCCACCTTGACGTAATATTGTATGTATATACCGTCAATTCATTTTGGCATATTATTTTAGGGAATGGGCCAAAAAATGAAGCAAATCCAAAAATGAGGTGGACCGAACCACACGAAAAAGTGGTCATTGAATGGCCACCATTAAAATCTTTTTAGGGGCTACAAAAGTTTTGGACAAAGCTAATATTTATGTTTTCCCTTCATCTAGGTCTGTCAGACCTTATGAACAGATTGTATGGCAAATAAACATCACAATGGGCCCTAGGAAAGCTTCAATGATGGATATCATTGCCACCACAACTTCCTGTCATGTGGTCCACTTGAGCCAACATTTTAGGCTTATACCCTAAAATGACCTATCAAAATGGATGAACGGTGTGGATAAACCATATATCATGGTGGGTCCTACAGAGCCTCTGACTGGACCGTCCGTCTCCGAGGCTTTCAAGACGTGGATTTCCTGCAAAAGGCTTTTAGCAGGAAGTTCCTATGCTTGGATGCTAGGTGGGGCCCACTGTGATGTTTGTGAGAAATCCACCCCGTCCATCCATTTTACGAGCTCATTTTAGGAGATGCGACTGAAATGAGGTGGATCCAAAAAAGTGGGCCATACGAGAGGGAAAATTGGGGAAAGAGTTTCCTATTGTTGAAACTATCCTAGGATCCACCTTGATGTTTATATGTCATCCAAACCATTTATGAGGTCATTCCCACTGGGATGAAGTGAAAACATAAAAAACTTATCGTGATACGAAACTTCTGTGGCCATAAAAATGTTTCAACGATGGTCACTAAATCCCTACTGTTTCCTTTGTATGGCCCACCTGAGGTTTGGATCCACCTCGTTTTCGGTCACATGTCCTAAAGTGAGCTTGCAAAACAGATGGACGTGGCGGATTTCTCACAAACATCATAGTGGGCCCCACCTAGCATCCCAGCGCAAGTACTTCATGCGCAGAAGTCTTTCGCATGAAATCCTCGTCCGACCACCCGATAGAAAAGGCTCAGAAGACCTATTTCAAAGCAGAGAGGGTTTTGGCCCCTTAGAACCCTAAATTCTCTCCCAAATCGCCGGATTTCTCTGGATTTTTTTCACATTATCTTCTAAAATCAATTCCCTACAAACTTTCGAAATCAATTCCCTACGAACAACGCACTTCAATTCGAATGGCCAACTAAATGAGCTTCCGATCAGCGCAAACTCTTCTACAGGTATAGAAATCCACATTATTGAAGGTTTCTCTCTCTCTCTCTCTCTCTCTCTCTCTCTCTCTCTCTCTTTTTAAACTTTTTTTTTTTCCGATTTTTTCGGATATTTACATACAATAAACAAATTTCTTAGTATCTTCTGACAGGTTTCGTATTGCTAGATTGCGATACCGATAATATCGGCCGATAGTATCGATATTGCGAACACTGGGCCAGCCCTTCTGACACCCAAGAAGGATGACACGTAGCGTATGTGTGTAGATTGCAGGGCTATCAACAAGGTTACTGTTAAGTATCGGTTTCCTATATCGCGTCTTAACGATATGTTGGACATGATGGCCAATGCCACATTTTTCTCCAAAATTCACCTCAAGAGTTGGTATCACTAGATCCGTATTCGCCTAGGTGATGAGTGGAAAACGCGCTTCAAGATGAAGTATGGGTTGTACGAGTGGCTAGTCATGCCTTTTGGGCTGACAAATGCCCTAAGTACATTTATGTGGGTGATGACCCAGGTGTTGAGACCCTTAATGGGGAAGTTCCTAGACGTATACTTTGACGACATCCTTATTTATAGCATGACTAGGAACAACACCACCATCTAAGGCAAGTGTGTGGGATTTTTAGGGCAGAGAAGTTATATGCCAACCTCCAGATGTGTTTGTTTTTGTCTAATAGTGTCATCTTCTTAGGTTTATTGTGTCATATGAGGGCATGACTGCAGATCCCGAGAAAGTCAAGGCCATATTTAGTTGGCTTGAGCCGCGTAATATTTATGAGGTGCGTAGATTCCACGGTTTAGCCACATTTTATAAACGGTTCATTAGAGGGTTTAGTTCCATCATGCTCCATTAATGATTGCATAAAAAAAAGGGGAGTTCCAATGGATTAAAGCAGCCTCTAGGGCGTTCAAGGAGATTAAGGTCAAGATGACTGAAGATCCTGTTATGCGACTTTCAAATTTTTACAAGGCTTTTGAGGTCGCTTGTGATGTTTCTGTTGTAGGTATAGATGGAGTGCTTAGTCAGGAAGGGCACCCCGTTGCTTTCTTTAGCGAAAAACTGAATGAAGTGAAACAAAAGTATTCTACCTATGACGAGAAATTCTATACGGTGTAGTCCTTGCGTCATTGGCGACATTATCTATTGCCGCAAGAATTCTTCATATTCTTGGACTATGAGGCTCTCCGCTATCTCAACTCGCAAAAAGAAGTTGAACCCGAGGCATGCCAAGTGGGTTCAATTTCTCCAAGAGTACACTTTTGTGTTGAATCAAAAGGCCGGGTTAAGAATAAACATGCCGATGCATTGAGTCGCAAGGTTGCGTTACTCCACTCTACGAGCGTTGAAGTCACTAGGTTTGAGTGTTTAAAGGAAGATTATCCTAGTCGCCCAGATTTTGGAGAGGTGTATGTAGGGTTGTACATCGACTTGAGTCAAGTCGAGGTGGGCCAAGCTCAGCTTGACTCGTCCATGCTGTACTCGAGTTCAACATCGGAGCTTGGCTTGTTTGGCAAAACTTTTTGAGTCGAACTAGTGGTTCGAGTCGAGTTGAGCTTACCTCGAGTCGAGTCGAGCTTGTTCATATATCAATTTATTATATTTTTTGCTAAAAAATATAAATTAAATGTCAACAATATTAAGTTTAAAATGTCTCACATGCCACATTACTAAGACAAAAAAAGAGTGTCACATATACCTCTAGATACCAGTCATACCACATGTTTGTCCTCAACATCAAATCCAAAAATTGAAAATATATTACAAAATATAAAACCTTAAACAAAAATTTTAAAGCTTACATTCCTTCAACTAGTTTTAGATGCATTTTGGACCTCGTCTTCACTTCCATTCTCATCCTCATACTCTTCAACATCGAAATAGCTACCGCCTCAAATTAGATGTAACCAATCTTGCGTACATATCAGTGCTTCAACTGTATTCGAGGCGAGTGAACTTCGATACTTGCTAACAACCCTGCTCCCTGTGCTAAAAGATGATTCTGATAATTGGAATTGATAATATGTCTCGTGCCATTACCGAAAGTCTAGGGTATTCACGAGCTCTCGACTTCCACCACTATAAATCATTGAAATCATCTTCTTGTAACCTTATGACTAGTTCCTTTAGATACTTCTCCACTTCGGATTCAGTTTTATACATCTCCGTTTCTTCTTCGTCTAAAAAAGATAGTCACGAAGTTGCTTGCCTCCAGTAGAAGTACTACCCGTAGATTAAGAAGTAAATATTGTACTGGATGTTTCGTCAAAATTATCAACATATGAGGTGAACAGTTCTTCAGTTGCAGCATTAATAATGACAGTCTCCGCTGAAATTCTTTCAGAACTGGAATAAAGTGATATGAAAACATACTTAACCATTGCCGTCTATATCATGGATCCATAACAAGTGGCAGTCAACCCAATACTTATCAAATTTCATCTGCATTCCTATATCCATCGCTTATAAAAAGTCCGGACCCTCAATAGCACACTTTTTTAGTGCGTCTATAATGAAAATAATTTCTGGAAGAAATTGATTTGTTGTAGGATACTTATTCCCTGAAAAAAATCTTCATGCAGTCGTAAAAAACTTTGAGAAACTGATGAACATATTTAGCTTTCTTCCAGTCTTCATCAAGAGGCACGTATGTGTACATTTTATCATGCGCCGCAAGTTCAGGGAATGCAACTTTAAATTCCAAAGCTGTATCCAACATTTCATAAGTTGAATTCCACCGCGTGCAGACATCCAACTTCAACTGCTGTTTAGATTTCAAATCCAAATGTTGTTTTATATCATTCCACGTACTTAGTCTTATAGGTGACCCCCTTATATTTTTACGCTATCTCGTATGTTGACGATTGTGAGTCAATTACTTGCAGCCCTTCTTGCACAATCAAGTTCAGTATGTGTGCACAACATCTGACTTGGAATATTTTACCCTTAAAGAATAAATTTTCGGCTGCCTTGAATTGAATATGTAAGAAAGAAACCGAAGTGTTGTTGGAAGAGGCATTATTTAAAGTTATTGAAGAGATTTTCTTTTCGATGCCTCACTCAACAAGACAATTGTAAATGCAATCGGACATTACCACACCGGTATGAGGAGGAACGTAGCGGAAGTTTATGATATTCTTTTGTAGTTTCCAATCCGCATCAACGAAGCGTGCAGCGTGCGGTCAATGACATATATCCATTTCTTTGATTCAATGCAATCCATATATCCGAAGTCAAACTTATTCTTGATATGGATGCTAGAAGAGCTTTAAAGTTTGCTTTCTCAATCGCATACATCTTCATGCACTCTCTTTTCACAGTAATACGAGAGGCCTTACATACCACTCTTTCAGCTTTTTCGGATCATACTTATAGGTGGAGAGTGTAGCTTGAGAGTCGTCATTTTCAGAAAAGGTAAATGAAAGCAGCTGCTGGACTCCACCCTTCAATGTTCTTGGTCTCTTCGCACATTTATCAAGATGTCTTTGATAGTGAGTTGTAGAAGAAATGATAGTGAGTTGTAGAAGAAACAAAATGCTTGCTGTAAAGAGTTTTACAATACTTGCATATAATCTTGACTGAACCATCCGGTTGCGTGATCCTATCAAAAGATTCCCATATCGCTGATCTTTTTTCCCTTTTACTGAACATGAATTTGTTTCAACTTTGTTTTCTAATTTGTCTCCCTCCGTGATAAAAAGAGATGTGACTGACGCACCAGGGTTGGGTTTTCTTCACTAGTCATCTAAAAATCAGAATATAACAAGGGTAGGGTAAGATCAGGGCTTTTATAAGTTGAAATAATCAGTCAATCACATTTATATGTATATATAAATATATAATACAAATAATATCGGGCCCCTCCATAAACTGCAAGACACAAGTGTCTCAAATAGTCCCCTAATAAATAAATCCACCGGGGTACATACATATATATAATTATAAATTGTCCATAATTGTTTCAAAATTTGTTTACTAATTGTTTCTAAATATCTCATATATTCTTACTTATTTCTATCTAGAGGTAGTAATTGTCTCTATCCCATTCGGTAACATATCATGTATTGTCCTCATACAATTTACGTGCGAGCCAAAATTTCGGCAACACCTCATATTTTTTAGATATATGTAAAATTTAATACTAATTAGTTGCCACATGTAATCCATTACACATGTATAGTGGAAACCAACTGGTAAAACCACATATCCAGAGAAAAAATAGGGATATTACTGAAATTTCAACTACATGTAAATTGAAAATGAGGACAACCTAAGTACATGGTATGGTACTTAACTGTCCAAAATGGGACAATTTAGGAATCCATAAAGAACAAGGATTTTCAGTCGAATGACTGTACTTGTTCAATATAAATTCTTAAATGGGTATATTGCTAAACCACCAGGTGGCCTAAATACTAATTAACAACATCAGATGACAAAGAATCATAAGCATCAACATTAAAGAACAAATATCGAAATTTATAAGTAAAAGTTACTCCATATAACTATTAAGTCTATAAGTAAAAAACTTAAGAACAAATAAGAAGATAATGCATTTATAGTAGGCAAGTTAAGTTAGTGCATTATAGTAGGAAAGTTAAGTTAATGTATTTACTCCATACAACTACAAGTCTAAAAATAAAAAACTTAATACATCAAAGTTAAGTTTTAATATTCTCCTGATCCTGAATCAGATCCATAATTTTCGTCGTCCAAGCTCGGGCTAGTGGTATCCTTTCCAATATGCTCATTAACCTCCCCTGAATTAGAAGGTGGGGAGACTTTTCCACCATGCTCTTGTATAGATTTAGCTATTTTTTCAAACTTTTTTTGCAAGCTGATTTATACGGAATACCCAAGATCTTGTAGAATGAGGCGAGTTTGGAAATAAACATTGATGGCTTCTTGCTTGCTGAGCTCGGTTCTGCTTCTACGTCATGTTGTCGAGGAGCACATCATTGATATCTAGTTGCCTCTGCCTCTTTCTTGCTTAACTTCAAGGCTATTTGTAATTGCTCTTCTTTCAGTCTTTCTAATCTAGCTTCATTCTCTTCTTCCTCTTCCTTACTAATTCTCTTCACTCTCTCTATTTCAGATTCTTCGTTGATTAGAACAAGTCTATTATGGTATATCTTGTGGCAGTTGTATTCGGTGTGGGGAGGGGGTGGAAGGCTTCTTGTTGGAGTTTACAAGAGACGGGAATAAAAATCGTACCTCCCCTTATGCTTGGGACAACACGGTTTTGCATCCCCCCCCCCCCCCCCCCCCCGGATAAATGTAGTCTAAGCCGATTTGTTTTGTTAACAAATCTAGCCCCACACAAATTGCATTGAATCTTCATTCTTCCAGAGTCTGGGGAGTAGACTTGGGATCCATAATCCCAAATATTGGTGGATGGATCATCTTAAGACATTGCTGCACACCATTTTGTGTTAAGAAGAATATTGTTATAAGTAAATTAAAAAAATAAAATCATGATTACTATTTTATTAAATTGAGATGGCATCATTTTTACTGTTTATTATAATGAGATGGAATCATTTTTACTGTTTATATATAATAGGAATAATGCATATTGAGATGCATGTACATATATAAGATGTATTTCCATCTTGATTTATGAGATGATCCAGATGAGATTTCATTTCACATCAATTGGCTAATCAGTTTCTATTTGGTTAGATTGTGTAATCCTATGTATAGCAATAGGGATAGATTATTGGTTGGTCGACATGCATATTGAGATGCATGTACATATATAAGATGTATTTCCATCTTGATTTATGAGATGATCCGGATGAGATTTCATTTCACATAAATTGGCTAATCAATTTCTGTTTGGTTAGATTGTGTAATCCTATGTATAGCAATGGGGATAGATTATTGGTTGGTCATATGTAAGGTTGTACACGAGTCAAGTTGGCTCGAACAGCTCACTTGACCCAAACCCACACACCCGACCCAACCCAACCCAACCCAACCCAGCGCCCAACCCGACCAAAACTTGCACCCGACTCAACCCAATGCCCAACCCGACCCAACCCAGCACCCAACCCGACCCAAACCCGCACTTGACTCAACCTAATGCCCAACCCGACCCAACCCGGCGCCCAACCCGACCAAACCCGCACCCGACTCAACCTAGCGCCCAACCCGACCCAAACCCGCACCCGATTGAACCCAACGCCCAACCCAAATCAAACATAAAAAATCATACATTATATATATATATATATATATATATATATATATATATATATATATAATATATATATATATAATATAATCATTCATGAATTAATATGATTGATTGAGGTAAGTAAACTACCTTTGTGGTGGCCGAGTGGGTTGAGACGGGTGGCTGAGTGCTGAGCCGGGCTAAGACGATTCGGGTTGGGCACGGGTGAGTGGCCGAGTGAGAGGAATGAGGATCAGGGGAGAGAGAGAGAGAGAGAGAGAAGAGAGAGAGAGAGAGAGAGAGAGAGAGAGAGGAGAGAGAGGCATGCTCACCTACGCACCTACACACGTGCGCACCTTTGCACACGTGTCATGGGTGTCAAATCCGAACGGTCCATAAGATGCGGAATGCCACGAAACCTTAGGGGGTGAATTTTCACCCTGATCTAAGATTCTGGTGGGCCATAGCAAAGAGAAATTCAAATCAAGGGAAGAAACTGTTTGCATTTTTCATGGCCCACCGAAGTTTTAGATCAAAGTAAAATTTCGTACCAGGGGGTTTCATGAGGTTCTGCTTCATGTGGACCGTTCAGGTTTTCGAAACTCATCAGATATGATTTCTCAAAAAAGTTCGTATGTAGTATGTACGAACTGGTTCGCAGGTGAGCGTTTCCGTGTGTGTGTATATATATATATATAGTCGAGTTGAGCTCGAGCTCGAGCTTCGAGTCGAGTCGAGCTGCAATATGCTCGAACTTGGCTCGATTTCAAATCGAGTTTTTAAATAAGGAGCTTGACTCACCGCCAGTCGGTCCTTGAAGCCGAGTCAATCCAAGCTAACTCGAGCGAGTTGTTCGAGCCAGTTCGACTCATGTACAACCCTAGGGGTACGTATCATTGTTAGATGGTCAGTTTAGGGGTAATAGTGAGTTTGTCCTAGTCAGTGAGTTTTTGTTTAGAGGTGATATATATATGTATACCCCGTACGTCCCTCCATGACTTTCTTGTCTAGGAACTTCATGCTGGAGGGATAGCTGGTTATTTTGGGCGTGACAAGACTATTGCCCTTGTTGAGGAGCGCTTTTATCGACCAAGTCTCAAGCGAGACGTGGTTAACATTATAGGGGCAATGTACGACTTGTCAGTTTGGCAAAGCAGAGGAAGCAGAAGACTAGTTTATATACACCACCTTTGTCATCCCTCACGCCCCATGAGTTTGATATTAGCATGAATTTCGTGCTTGGGCTCCCTAAGACAATTAAAAAGTTGTTCCATTTTCGTAGTTGTGGACCGTTTTTTGAAAATGGCTCACTTTTCTCCAATGTTCTGAAACTTTTGGTGCCACTAACATGGCTAAGATATTCTTTGGGGAGATAGTTTTTTCTACATGATTGGTCGAAGATCATTGTGTCAGATCAAGATGTGCGTTTTATGAGTTACTTTTGGAAAACTCTATGGCACATGATGGGAACTAAGTTATAGTTCTCTTCGGCATACCATCCTCAAACCGATGGTTAGACAGAGGCTGTCAATCGAAGCTTAGAGAATCTACTACGATGTCGGGAGGGAGACCATATTAGGACTTGTGATGCGGTTTTGCCTGTAGCTGAGTTTGCATACAACAATTCCATCAATAGGTCCATAGGAATGAGTCCGTTTGGGATAGTATTTGGGTGCAAGCCTAGAATACTTATAGATCTTATACCCATTTCCGTTTCACATAGGCCATATGAGTTCGCAGAAGCCTTTTGCAGGACATATTCATGACTTGCATAGTGGCAGCGCATTAATGCTAGTAATCAATATTATAAAATCTCTGCAGATTTACATCATAGGTTTTAAGGAGTTTCAGGTGGGTGACTACGTCATGGTCCGCATTACGCCCGAACGATTCCCACAAGAAACCGTGAGGAAATTGCATGCTTGTAGTGCAAGTCTATATAAATTTTGACAAGAATGGGTCTAACGCGTATGTGGTGGATCTTCTATCTGACATGGGCATAGTGTAACATTTAACGTGGAGGACCTTATGCCTTGTGATAGACCCACACATCCATCTTCTAGCCCTCCTGCAAACCTTTCTCCTATTTTCAGATGATGGTGTTTTGACCCCATCCCTAGCCCATGGCCTTTAACCTGACTTACTTGCACCCATTGTCTTCTCTTCCATGCTACCTGGTCGGAAAGAAGAGATCGAGGATGTTTGGACTACCAAGCGGTCTCTACCCGTCATGGGGGTATCAGAAATACCTCGTGAAGTGGAAGAATAAGCTAGAGTCAGGCAACACCTGTATTATAGAGGCAGAGTTCCAGCGCATTGATCCCAATCTCCTCGAGCATATCACAACAACTTTTTTCGTCATTGGCGAATTCTTCTCAGTTGGGGAGAATTGATGGGACATCAGAGTACCTACTCGAGTGTACCAGAGACGGAGGCGACTACCCACATCAGCGCAACTTTCTTTATGGATGGGAGACGAGTTCCAAATGGGGCCCCCAGTCATTTTGAAGACCCCACATACATTGGACGTGCATCAGAAGACCTTACTTTAGGATGATGCATGTTGGTTGCTTAGGAGACCATTTTAGTTATAGGATTTTTTTGTGTCGATCTGACTGTTGGATTTTGTCGATCAGGCCATCGGCCCCAAGATCTTGTAGATCTGAGGCCCTTGGACTCTGATCTTGTTTCCTTTAATGTTTTTTTTTTTTTTTTTTTTGTTTTTTTTGGATTTATTTTATGGATGAGATTGATAATAAGTGTTTTAAGTTTTCTTATTTTGGATGATGGGCCATTTCACTTAAGTGAGTGGCATATTGTAATTATTTCAAAATGTTTTTTATTATCAAAGCACAGAAGAGGGGTGGATGTCCAATCCTAGTGGTGTTATTGAGAAGAAAGAAAAAGATGAGAAGCTCTCTTGTGTGAAAGAATTTTCCTCATTGTGTTTTAGGGTTGTTAAGAAAACCCTCCATTTCAATTGAATTGTGGAAATGTAAAAGCTTGTTTGGTGGTTGATTATCCAAGGTACTTCATTCATCTTTCTCTTCTTCGAAAGGTATTCTTCTCCTCTTGTCTTCCTCTTTCCCCTTCTATCACAACCTTCTAAACCCATCAAATCCTACTCTCTCTCTCCTCTCTCTCTCTCTCTCCTCTCTCTCTCTTCCCCCCTTTACCTCGCCACGCATGACTCGTACATGCACACGCACACACGCATGCACATGCGTCCGTACGAGCAGCCACGTGTGGGCCCCTATTTAATGTTTTCCCTCTTTGATTTCTCTCCAAATCTCCCTAATTTCTAGATCCTTTGAATCACTAAAAAAACCCCAATCATAAATCTCCATTCATGAATCCAAAACCCTAATGAAAATTTGAATGTTTTTGTAAAACTTTCCGCAAACCATAATTTGCTTGCATCATTATTTCCCACGTGGTTGTTGCACTACCTACGCTAGATTGGAAGTCCCTACTTCCAAGTGGGCCACTCTTGAATTATTTTATATTTTCATGCTCCGCGTATGTGATAACCTAGGATATTCGTATTATAAATATGAATTTCCGAATCTATTATGTGGATATGCTTGATTTTACATGCTGATTGCTGAAATTAATGTGTAATTGATCTCTCATCTTGCATCTTAGGATAGTTTCCATCATCCTACATCACAGGGAAACTGAGTACATCATTGCGTTACCCTTTGATTGTGTCTGTGCATTCGAGGAGAGCAACCCATCTCAGCTTGATAGACGTCCCATGCATGCACGGGAAACCTTTTCCACTCCCCCCTTCGTGCTCCGCGTATGTGATAACCTAGGATATTCGTGTTATAAATATGAATTTCCAATCTATTATGTGGATATGCTTGATTTTACATGCTGATTACTGAATTAATCTGTAATTGATCTCTCATCTTGCATCCTAGGATAGTTTCCATCATCCTACATCACCGGGAAACTGAGTACATCATTGTGTTACCCTTTGATTGTGTCTGTGCACTCGGGAGAAGCACCCATCTCAGCTTCATAGACGTGCCCATGCATGCAAAGGGAAACCTTCCCCCCCCACCCCCTTTATGCATGAAATATGCTTTTTCAACTTAGAATGCTTTCAACCCCCAACACCCACTTAGGAGTTAGGGTTTTCCTTGTGGGTAGGCCCAACACATCGAGCATTCTCTTAGAGATTCAATTCCTCCTCATTCCCTGATGCAGGGCAATTACTATTTGCTCTAAAAGCTTGAACTGTTAGCGTATGACGAATTAATCCCTTTATCTCATAGCCCAGGCCCCACATCTCATGGGTTAGGACCTCGACCGAACCCCCCTCGTGGGCTTGTGGTCCCAAATCATGGTTGCCCACCCCGAGTTGTCCCCGCATCCCACAGGCTACCCCACTTGAGTCTAGTGTGAAATGCGTATTAATCACCCCCAATGAGGAGTCTCGAACACGAGACCTCCCCTGTGGGCCCCCAATCACATGGGTCACCCACCTCGAGTGTGTCCCCGCATCCCACGGGCTACCCCACTCAAGCCCGGTGTGAAAATGCCCTTGCATTATTCCCTCTACAACATAGTATGAATGTTAACAATGCAAGATGCAAGAGATAATTTAAAAAAAAAAAAAAAAAGGGTGTATGCAAGAAGCTAAATAAATCGATGCGTGAATGAATGTTACAATGCACCAAGGATTCACCACAACAATCATACGACTGTTCTTTTTGAACACCAGGGCCACTTTACTACATTTGGCCTCAACTATCTTAACACTGCACCTGGCCTATACTAGGTGGTCTGTTGTATCTAGATGTGCTCACCCACCCGACTTCGATCAATGAGGAGACTGATTCGTACATTAGTTGATTAGACTACTACTCCACCTGGCTTGCGTGGCTGGTTTATTGCACTTTCCAATGTGCTTACCCAACTAGCTTCAATCAATGGAGGTCTAAATAGTACCAATTTGGGGTTTAGGGACTTTCAACCTGGGGGTCTAAGCTGCCCCACCTCTTAACCTTTAGGGATTTTCAACCCAGGGGATTTGATCACCCCACTTATTTTTTTCCGGTGTTCTAATCTTCGGTTCTCGGTTTTGTGAACAAGAAAAAAGATTTTTCATTTAAAATCATCATTTCATGATCAACACAGTTTTGATCTTTTGAATCAAATCAAAGACATGCTATTACAAATCCAATGATATGCTTTTGTGGAGATGATGATTGTGCATGGTTTTCCAAAACAATAGTATGGAAAAGTAAAGTGCTGCCACATTCTTGATCATTTCCTGTGCTAATTGATATTTCCAAGCTACATCCTGGCTTTTTGTACACTAATCCATGACCATATTTAATGTCAAAATAGTAGCTAAGCCAACGTGCCATTATACGTCGTGTGCATACTAAAACCTTAGTTATTACTGACAAGCATGAATGTAATTAAAAGTGGCGTGTGCATATCAATCCATGGTCGAAGTTGGGGACTTTTGTTGGCCACTAAACAATCCACAAATGGACCGTTCTTTAGGTTGATTGACCATCCATGTATGGGTAGATTCTACAGTTGATCGATGGACCATTTTTCGTTAAGGTCATGGACCACCAGGACCCATCTTTGGACTGTGTTATTAACCATCCAACTGTCCCATTTTTGGACAGTCCAAGGTTCCAGATAAGGTCCAGTTTTGCATTTTATAAGTATACAACAATGGACACAATAGGTGGTTTGTGAACCATAAATCAGCGGAAAACGTGTAAAACAGTGGCAGGTTGTACGCTGGATTTCATAAAACAGTTGTCATGATTTCAAATACATAAATTAGTGAATTCACTTGGTTAACTAATATGTGTACAAGAGATGGTGGACAGCAAGCATGATTTAGTGTACATGATTTCAAGACTTGGAAGCGGGAATTTGTGGCCAGTTTTATCTCATTGATGCACAGCAGATCTAGGCAGCTTGGACGCTGATTGGCAGATCCAGATTGATGTTTTCGAACGTCGATTTTATGGTCCAGAATTAGACCCTTTTGATGTCTAATGAATGGCTCAATTATGCTCCATTGATCCGAAATGGGCCACTTTCTACGTCAAATCAAAGTTCACTGCAGGCAGACCCACCTGGCAAATTTTCCCCCGTCTCACACACAATTCAGATAATTCATCCCAATGGTCCAACCATGATCCAACTGTAGATGGGCCATAGCCCAAATAACAACACGCATCTATGAAGGTTTTCTCATTGTGTAAGCACTAGTGCATGTGTCCTTGGCCTCTGTCTGCTTATTATCTGTTTGCAGGCTACCAATCGTATGGTTGTCATTCAATCTATGTGATACAGGATATGGTCCATAGCATGAATGGTCTGTATAGATGAAATCATAGATTGCCATGTGTATGGTGGAGATGCAGACAGCTTGATATCCATCAAAGTTCAATAGTAAACATAGATGTTATTGGATGCACCATATTAGTCTATCCACCCACGTCTATAGCTCAGCCTGTTAGCCCATCTACCTACCTGTCAGTGAGCATGGCAAGCTGCCATCCATTTGCAAGATCATTTTTTATTTTTTTACTTTTATGACATCAAGGTGCCCCTGCCCCATTTTGAGGCGGGACTATTCCCTGAGGAAATCAGGTTCCCTGGCCCAAAATCAGACCGTCCTGCTAATCAAGTTGGTCACAGTGGTACCCCCCCTTCAGGGTTTCTATTTTTCTCAATTTATTTTCTGAATACATAGATTGTAGCACAATGTGGTCGAGAACATAGAGTTAGAATATGATAGATATTTTGCTCAATCATGCACATAACTGATATATGTTTGAATTAAGATTGCCTCAGTTTTATTTATTTATTTTTGGGCCATATACCATGGAGGGTTCCACAGCATTGATCCAATCCATCCTTTACTTGGCCTCATTTTCTACTTCCATCCCCTTTCCAAGGCATGGATGGGCTGGTTAAGGTTTCCTAACCAATGTCATTCTTAAGGAACACAAGCAATCCATGATGGGTGCTAATAATGATATGGATCATATGGTTGATTAGACTAATTTTCATGTACACCTTGCTGACCATCCAAACTTGGGACAATTGGAAAGCATTGAATGCCTAAATAATGGTAGGTTATGGGCATTTTTGGACCTTAAATCAATGGTCTGGATTGGTCTGATGTGGACATCAAAGCAGCTCTCTTTTTAACAATCAAAATAGCTCTGTAAATCATATCAAACACAAAAGAATAAAAGGTATAAACGACAGTAACATCAAATGTAAAAAAAATAATAAATAAATTGGGAAAGGGAAAATGGAGGTCTACTCACCTTTGCACAAGAGGTGGGTCTCTCTCTCTCTCTCTCTCTCTCCCCCTGAGGGATTGAACGTGTAAATGCTCAAGAGAGGGGGTCTTAGCCCCTTTAAATAGAATTGAGAGAGAGAATTAAGAGAGGTAGCACTTATGGGATTGTGAGTTACAAGGTAAATGGGGAGAGTTAAGGTGGGGATGGGGGTTTTGTTAAGGGGGGCTTCATGGAATCTTCTTGAAGATTTGGTGCACACGAGGTGCAAACGTGGGGTGTGTGCACATGTCACACGTGGTGCACCTGTACGTGTGAGATATTCCATGAAATGTGTGTGCGTGTCACATATAGAATTCACATGTTTTTAGTGTGGGTGTTGTATGAAATATATATAAAAATGTCTACATGTGAAGGGTCCACGTGTGATCATGTGATGCAAATGAATATAATGAATGGTTAAGTAATGATCGAAATGTCTCGACTATACATGCATATGGCTGACTTTTTACAATTACTGGTTGGATTGTGAGTAAATAGGTGATCTTAAGATTGAATTGTTGATTTAACGGAAAAAGAATGCATAGGAAGATACATGAATGGATGGATGCTTAGATGCATGATCAAATAAGCCATTGAATGGTTGGATTGGTAATTGATCCATTGGATGGCCCGATATCTTGATAATTAATTGAGTTAACGGTTAGATTTGGCGAATGGATGCATGATCATGCTAATCGATATGAAGGAATGTTTAGATGCCCAAATGTGCAGGTATACAACACAACTAGTTAATCTAATGGTCGGATGTCAGGTTTAATGGTCGGATTGATGAAGAAACACATGTTTTCCTATTTTAATGGATAGATGGATGGATGTATGCCTGGATGAAAAGATGAACGGTCTAGATCTTTCAAAAAAAATTTCTAGCCGTAAAATTCACTAGGGTCATTACAAACGTGTAGCTTACACTACATAGCATAGCTTAGTCTTAATGCCATGTAACTCATGAAAATAACTTTAGTCACGTGTAGCCTATGCTACATGCTAATTTTACATACACTACATGCTGCATAGCTTATGGTACACGTTGCGTAGCTTACACTACAAGTTATTTTTCATTGAAACATTAAGATCAATTAATGTTTTCAATGATTTGTTACTTTTTCCATTTTAATAAAAAAAATAGTTAATCTTAATGATTTTAATAGAGTAATACAAGTA
Source organism: Magnolia officinalis (assembly GCA_021015155.1). Lineage (NCBI taxonomy): Eukaryota > Viridiplantae > Streptophyta > Magnoliopsida > Magnoliales > Magnoliaceae > Magnolia > Magnolia officinalis. The sequence continues at coordinate 24,628,417 of JAJHSJ010000010.1, read as the reverse complement.
ATAGTATTAAATCAGTGAGGTTGCTCATTCTTGACCTTTATACCTAATCTTGTCTATTTTTCCTATTATTTTAGGTAGTGTTTGGTTGCAGAGTTCATTAAATTTCATTATTAATCAGACAAAATTTATGCAATATATCATGAATTTCACAATATTAATAAAAATTTAGAAGTAGTGATACCAGTTTAAGCCTCATGCTTCGGAGGGGTGAACGCTACGCCACACACTATTCGCTATTTAAAACACTGACGATGACTTTGGACAGTCAAAGCTATCCTGTGCAGAGTTCATGCCTCACCCAGGGTGTAAAACCTTTGTTTTCATAATATGGCACTCTTCCTTGAGTTCTACGCGACCTGTTGAACAATGAATGTTTTGAGTAAGAAAGCAAATTGAGCAGGGATTGATAGCTGCAGAGATGTGGAAGGTGTGATGATATTCAGGAAGACTAGGGAGGATAGATTTCACAATGACGTCACTTTAAGTAGATGAATAGTATCCCCGATAACAGAAAGTGATGGGCAGCAGATTGGGATAGTTCATTCATGTGCAAGGAAGAGTAGACAACTCCTTTAAGAATGGGAACATCATCAAAATGGACAAAATGTCCTTTTCACTTATTGAGAGTGGGGCCTTAGATAATATTTATTGGACTTGTATTGTGGTGGTTAGAAGGGATATAAATTCTTGTCCAGTTACTGAGAATAGGGTCTTTGATAGAATCAGAGGAATTGAATTGATAAAATGGACCCCAAATAGCTAGGACAAGGTTATGATGATGATGATGTAAAACAAACCATGCTATTGAGGACATTTCTCATACCCATTTTCTTTTCATTATTTTATTTTATTTTTTCCTTGGTAAGATTCACATTTCAAACTTAAATAGATTTTCTGGCAATATGAATTATTGTCTCAATAATTTAAGAAAAACTAAACTATATATTACATAAGAAATATTCGAGGTGTCATCCAAAATTCACCCAATGACAGTATATGTCTCTTAAAGTATGTACCCTAACTTGCCTCTATTTTATAATCAATCTATGGGTTTGAGCCTGTAGCTCAGTGGTAGACAAAGTGTGTTTCGACATTGGGGTCTTGAGTTTGAGCCTACCTTACCTAACCAAAAAAGTATAATCAATCTATCCATGGATTATTGAAGTCAATATTCCCAACTAAGGCTACTTTGGATGCTCTATTCAATCGGATTACAAAATTTAGTCGTAAAGTGGAAATGACCAGATTGTAATTTCTTTAGCTTTCATGTTGAGGGAGTAGGCCCTGAATTGCAATTATGTTGCTTTCAAGTTGTCTTTGAGAAGAATGCCAGTGCTATGTTGAGGGCTACTTCCTCATTATGAATACTACGACACATCAATATGGTTTGGTCATTTTCTCTTGATTGAATTGAATGTTTGGAACCGATTCAGGAGTGCATCCAGACGGAGTCTAAGAAAAACTACCAGGGAGGGAAGAAATGAGGAGAGATGGTTTTGATCTTTTGGAGAGAGACCAAAAGCACGATTCTGTACTGGTTGAAATGCACAAACTCACATAAGATTGATAAGAATAGAATTTGTCCAATATATTGTATTGATACTGAATCACTTATAGGCATCTTTCATGGAGGTATTACAGGCCCTGCTCATTAGCTATGTCTGATTCACTGACAAGCAGGCTTCTGTGTATTTGGGGCCCTTTCTCGGTGACCTAAATTGTCGATCTGATGGCACCACCTAGATGGAGATTCCCTGGAAGTCTCCCAGATTGGAAAATCATAACCCTCTGATATTTGGCCTAATTTAATGTTAAAATGGAAATAGTGCTGTTTTTTTTTTTTTTTTTTTTTTTGGTATACTCTGAATTGTCTATTTGTTACCCACCATCAAAGGTTTGGAATCGCCTAATATGGGATATTTCCAGGGCATGCAGTATCCCTGGTGGGACCCATCGGATAATAGTTTGGTCACCAAATCTTCAGTTCCACGTTCATGAAGTCATGTGTGTCATCATAGTTTATGTTTGTGAATTAGCAGAGGAATCTATCATTCCTCTTTGCAAATGCTAATAGGGGTTGGCTAGGAATCAATTCCATATGATTGGAATAGATAACTAGACTTATAGAATCAAGGTCGAGCATGTTTCTAGTTAATCAGTTTCTTTTTTCTATTTCTTTCTTTAGGGTCAACCTGCAAGACCTTTGTCTAGAGAAGAGTTGGGGAGGGCTACTTGGACTCTACTTCACACACTTGCAGCCCAAGTATGTTTTCCCTGCTTTAAATTTTCCAATTACCTTTTATGCCCCTCACTCTTGTTGAATTCATGGTTGCTAGACTCAATATTGTTCATCTTAAAACAATGCATTCTTCATTTCTTCAGTTTAGTTAATTGTGCCTTCATTTTTTATTTTATTTTTCAGTCAAGTTAATTGTGTTAAAGTGCATTTGAATTATTCTTCTATGTTGATCCTTATATTTACATTAGCTACCTACTTTTAGAATGTTAATTTCTTAGGGTCTGTTTGGATAGTAGAAAAAGAAAGAAAAGAAAATGAAGCGCTTTTCCTTGTTTGGGACATTTTATTATGTTTGGATAGCAAAGAAAATAGTGATTCCACCAAGCAATCATCATCCAAACACCATAGTCAATTTCTCAGTCTCAAGATACAAGGTGTTTTTTCTAGGAGGAAAAATGAGATTTTCACTTGCTATTCAAATAAGACTCAAAAAATGGAATCCATAGGAATCTATGTTTCAATAATGCTCATGGAATCTGTGGGAATCAATCATTGGATAATTATTGCACTTTTCTTTTCCTACTATTCAAATAGACCCTAACAACATTTATTGACAGTTGTGTTAGATACACAATCCTACGTGTGTATGAGGGAGCCCCTCAACATGCCACCACATGTGCCTCCGTCGCACAGGGGCAGGAGATCCAACCCCCGTCCATCAGATGGGTCCCACCATGCATGTATGCCCTTGCCCAAAGCAGTGTTCGAAATATTTGTATCGCATTACGGATCGCACCCTTGGGATACAGATACGTATCAGTTGTCGCATGGGATATATCTTGGTATCGGGTAATTTATCGCACTTTTTGGGAAACATGGGGAAACATTGGGAAATTGGTTGAATTTTGCAATGAAACTTCAAGGATTGTAAAAAAAGACCTTAGTACACACTTTAAACCATAACATCTAAAAAAATGCACATAATAGGTTTCCTTTGTATATGGTCTTAAGCTATGTGTTGTTTGACTGAACTAATGCAACTGTATTCAAATTGAATTCATAACATTTATAAATATAAGAAGACATATGAAAACACTACCATTTCATTCAAAAGCAAAAGAAGTAGAAATTGAGAAATATACCTATGAATGATGTGACTGACTGTGGGAAATTAGTCTCATTTGACAGCAGGTTGAAGGGAAATTTTGGAAAAAATAATATTTTATTAATTAATTAAAAAAAATATTTTTTCCCGAAATTTGAAAAAATCTAACAAATCAGTAGATCAAGCCTCATACATGCTTGATTTTATGTTTGGAGTGCAATATTGTAAGCAATTTGGGAGAAATTTTGAAAACTTCCCAATTTCCCCAAAATTGGGCCACCTACACTCGAATTTCGAAATTAGTGTATGTGATACTTATTTTATCAAACAGTCCTAAATACTTAGAAATTAGTCTCATTTGACAGCTGGTTGGAGGGAAATTTCGGAGAAAAAATTAATATTTTAATAAATTTTAATTATAAATAATTTTTGTTTTCTGAAATTTGAAAGAAAATTAATAAATCAGTAGATCAAGCCTCATACATGCTTGATTTCATGTTTGGAGTGCAACATTGCAAGCAATTTGGGAGAAATTGGGCTACCTACACTCAAATATCGAAATCGAAGGTTGAAATCCTTGATTTTCCATGCAAAAACCTGAAGAATTGAGGATTTTTAAGAATTTCACACTCATTTTATATGATTTAAACAAAACAAAAGGATCAAAATGAAAAATTACTCAGCGAATGAGAAATGGCCCAAATGCAAGAAAATGTTGATTTTGATTTTGATTTCAAATGTAAGTTTTTCTCCCAAATCCAATCAAAGGATGGACCGTAATCCACCCACTAAGAGGTTAGAAGAGAGTAATCCGAAGAAAAATGGGGAAAAAAAAAAAAAGGTTTTGGGGGTTTTGAGGGAAGGGCAGCGTGCATTCTTGTGAGGTATCGATGATATCTGTTAATATCGATAGATATTGTCAATACATTGTAAAAAGCATTAGAAAAAAACATCGATATTGTGTGATATATCGTGATATCACCAATACTTAACGATATCGCCGATACTTTGCGATATTATCGCCGATATTCAGGAAACTGGGCTTTTTATTTTTATTTTTTACCCACCAATTTTGTATCAATGACATGCTTTATCGATAATATTGGCCAATATTATCGATATTGTGAACATTGCCCCAAAGAAGGTTGGTCTATTGTGAGGTGGGCCATGGTGTTATACAAATGGATGGTCACAAAAGCATGTTTTTCTGATCCATCCATTTTTTATTTTTTTGTTACATTGTGGCTCATGTGATGAGTAGACCAGTCCGATTCTTTTGGGCCAGGGGATCTACATGGTGCTACCCATTTGATGGACGGCGTGGATCTTGCGGCCATATTCCACTTTATTAATTTTTATTATTAATAAAAATTAATAATATTTTATTAATTTTTAATTAAAAAATATTTTTTCCCGAAATTTGAAAAAATCTAACAAATCAATAGATCAAGCCTCATACATGCTTGATTTTATGTTTGGAGTGCAATATTGCAAGCAATTTGGGAGAAATTTTGAAAACTTCCCAATTTCCCCAAAATTGGGCCACCTACACTCGAATTTCGAAATTAGTGTATGTGATACTTATTTTATCAAACAGTCCTAAATACTTAGAAATTAGTCTCATTTGACAGCTGGTTGGAGGGAAATTTCGGAGAAAAAATTAATATTTTAATAAATTTTAATTATAAATAATTTTTGTTTTCTGAAATTTGAAAGAAAATTAATAAATCAGTAGATCAAGCCTCATACATGCTTGATTTCATGTTTGGAGTGCAACATTGCAAGCAATTTGGGAGAAATTGGGCTACCTACACTCAAATATCAAAATCGAAGGTTGAAATCCTTGATTTTCCATGCAAAACTTGAAGAATCGAGGATTTTTAAGAATTTCACACTCATTTTATATGATTTAAACAAAACAAAAGGATCAAAATGAAAAATTACTCACCGAATGAGAAATGGCCCAAATGCAAGAAAATGTTGATTTTGATTTTGATTTCAAATGTAAGTTTTTCTCCCAAATCCAATCAAAGGATGGACCGTAATCCACCCACTAAGAGGTTAGAAGAGAGTAATCCGAAGAAAAATAGGGAAAAAAAAAAAGGTTTTTGGGGTTTTTGGGAAGGGCAGCGTGCATTCTTGTGAGGTATCGATGATATCTGTTAATATCGATAGATATTGTCAATACATTGTAAAAAGCTTTAGAAAAAAACATCGATATTGTGTGATATATCGTGATATCACCGATACTTAACGATATCGCCGATATTCAGGAAACTGGGCTTTTTATTTTTATTTTTTTACCCACCAATTTTGTATCGATGACATGCTTTATCGATAATATTGGCCAATATTATCGATATTGTGAACATTGCCCCAAAGAAGGTTGGTCTATTGTGAGGTGGGCCATGGTGTTATACAAATGGATGGTCACAAAAGCATGTTTTTCTGATCCATCCATTTTTATTTTTTATTTTACATTGTGGCTCATGTGATGAGTAGACCAGTCCGATTCTTTTGGGCCAGGGGATCTACATGGTGCTACCCATTTGATGGACGGCGTGGATCTTGCGGCCATATTCCACTTTGGCACATGCATTGGCATGTAGATGGGTTGCCTTACACATGGATTATCAAACCTCAGATATCAGATATTTCAATTTGTAGGTCAACCAAATTCAGGATAGCAGTTAAAGACGACAATCTCCTTTTTACTTTCAACCCAAAGTACGTCTAAGAGGCAACCAGTAAATATCTCCTTCACAATATTTTAAGCAAGTCATAACTATTTATGGAACTTTTACGTAGTCTATGCTCCTTATCAGAAGATACCCTAAACTCTTACCAAAAATCAAACTGGGCGGACTTCTTCACATGGATTAAACCTGTCTATGACATGCTTAAACATTACATAAATACCTCCTCCGAAGTGCTCTCCTTTTCCCTCTTTAAGGGGAAAAATAATAATTTATGTGGGGATGCACATGTGTTTTCACGTCTATTTCCTTCATACCCATCATTAATCCATCAAAAACTCTAAAACTCCTATCAAATCCAAACCCATCACAAAAACCTTCTTTATTTTGCTCGATATCACAACTTCCACCAAGATTCACACCAAAATAATTCTACAAAACCTAGCCTCCAAACTGATGCTCAAATCTGTATCTCCATGTGCCTCATCCGAGACCCTGTTTAACATAATCATCTTCTTAAACATGGATTTCTTTGAAAACTATCAAAAGCAAACAATTGCTAAAGTACAGAAAAAAAGGATGAAGGACCCAAGCTATGCGCATTCCTTTGGAACTTACAATACCCCTTGAGTAGGGAGAGCAATTTGTACAAAAATCACATGTATAAGGAGATCAGTTTTACAATCCACAATTCTGCTAGAGAATCTAGTGGGGCTTTGTATGTATTTTTTTGCCGTTTTGCCGCCGCCTTAATAAGTTTTCAGTTACCCTTCAAAAAAAAAAAAAAAAAGAGCCAGGCTTTGGATGCTTGATTTTCTTTTTTCTCAAGTTCTGTGAAACTAAGGCTTGACTGGTCAAATTGATTATGGCTCCGAGCATGCATGCTCGTTTTTTTTTTTTTTTTTTTTTTCCACTCATCTTTTTAAACCATTCATTATATGTTCACATGAGGGATGTAAAAGAGAAAAGAGGGATTAGGGCTACACATCCCCACCTCCCTTGCTTTTAATCACTTGAAAGCAAAAATACCCAAAATGCCCCTCCTTTCAAATTGGTACATGACCCTAGGACTCAAATATGACAAATGAGGGGCCACGATGCTAAAGAAAAGCAGTGTTTTAAATAGCAGTAACTTGTTACGTAGTGTTCAACTCTCTGTACTATGTAGCGTAAATAGCATAGCGTGTAGCTCACACTACACGACACTTCTATTTTTTAATTTAAAAATAGGAAAAACATGATAAATAGTAAGAAAAAAAGCAAAAAATATAAAAATGCCTAAAAGATGATTCATTTTTCAAGTATAAGCAAGTGTAAAAAAGTTATTAATTATCATTTATCAAAAGCCAATCTAGATATTTAAAGTTATAAACCAAATCAAATAATTATCACATCAACAACTTTCTAAGCAAACCACTTTAATTAATAGTCTAATTGAAACTAAAAGTCACAACACAGAGGTATGGAAAGGAAATAAAAGTCCCATAGGTTAAGAGTATTAAGTACAATATGGATGTCATCAATACATTTGAAACCCTTTTCCTTTTCAGTTTAGTTTTAAAGGTTTTTTTAATGTATGAGTTTCACACCAACTTTAACAAAGGATCATCACCATTTTAAGTGAAAGTAAAAAAAGAAAGGTTTGATTTTAACTTTCCATTTTAAGTTCTTCATGATGTGATGTGAGTTTGACACCATTTTTAACAAACAAAGCTAAAAACAAAAAACAAAAAAAGAAAACAGAAAAAAAAAAAAATTCAGGAAAAACATTGTAGCTTATGCTACAAACGCTACATGCTACATATCTATAGCGTACACTACGACCCCTGTATGTTTGGATTTTCCTCTTGTTGGTACAAGCATCTCTTTGATGTTTCTTGAACTCAATTAATAGCTCGTCTGTGAATTTGCATTCTTGGTTGAAATTGCATTGATGCCATGGGAATTTCATGAAACGCATCATTGGAACTTTGATTTCCTGGGTTGATTTCGGAATCATAACAAGGAACCACATTAAGTTCTTTGATTTTATGTGCTAGTATTCATATATGAAAATATTCATTTTGTCAATACCTATTTGATCTTCAGTTTCCAGATCATCCGACTAAACAACAAAAACGAGATGTAAAAGAACTGGTACCTCTCTCTCTCTCTCTCTCTCTCTCTCATATGGATTCTTTTTCATGACTATTCAGCTGAGCCACTTTTACAGGGTTCCAAACGTGTAGGCATTATCTGTAGCTTCTGATTAAATCTATTAGTTGCTTAATTGCTGATTAAGTTTTCAGAAACTTGTATTTCTATTTATAAACTCTACTAATGTATTTGAGGATACAGTGATTATTCTAATCATTTAATGCCTGTATGGTTGAAATTTGATATCTTCAGTGGGAAAAAAAAAAAACATTAGAATGCAGACATTTTGCATTATGTTTGACATTTTTCGTCAACCGATTACTAGATTGTAGAAAAGCTGGAACATAAAATACATGTCCCTGCAACTGTTTCTTGTGGTCTCTCAAGTGTGAACCTGTAAGAACATAATAAATCTGATAAGTGATCCGTCAAGAAATTTTTAGCTCTGTCTGTCACGGGCATGGCTAATATGTCAAATGACATAAACTAATATTAATTTGTATGACTGATTACTCCATTGATGGTGAGAGTTGAAAGCACCTGATGGAAGATACTGCGAGCTCATTTGTATCCCAAGTTATGACTTCATCAGAATTTTGCCTCGGTGCTTTCACATTTAGGAATTTTGTGCATTATTGGTGTCACTGCTACTTAAAAATGCCTCCATTACTTTTATCACGATGGTGAAAGGAGCAGAGTAAATTAATGATTTTCACCCGATCAGCTTAGTGGGAAGTGTTTATAAAATCCTTGTGGAAGTTCTTCTGGTAAAGTTTTGAGTCTTATCATAGTAGGGTGTTAAGGCATATTTACATTGGCAGATTTTGGATGGGGTTCTAGTTACTAATGAGAGACCCAAGGCACCTCGAAATCAGCAATGAAATACTCCCACCCTTGAGAGCATGGTGTGCCGTAAGGCCGTTACGTAAAGGTAACAGTGGCAACCGTTACACGTTACGGGGTCGTACGGCCGTAACAACCATTATGAGAAAAAAAATGACCCGTAATTGCCATTAACGGCACGTTACATATACTATAAAGGCCAACTGTAATGGTCTATTACGGGACATATATTTCATACTTTTTAATCAACATTACAGGGTAGATAAACGTTTTTTCGGGAGTTTTCTCAATAAATAAATAAATAAAAAGAGAGACTGTAATGGCCGTTACGGGGCCGTAACAGTCGTTATGCCCCGTATCGTAAAGGTAACGGTGGGGGCCGTTACGGCCACCGTTACCGTTACGGAACACCTTGCTTGAGAGTAAAGGGGTAGAAGACAAATAGATGGTCAATAGTTTCAACATCCTGCTTACACATCCAACCCATGTTTGGGATAAGCAAGGATCTTTCATGACAATTATCAATCGTCAGAACCCTCGTTTTACCCACCAAGTGAAGGCAACAACCTTGGGTGGTACTCCATAAAACCAGAAATGATATGCATGCTCCCCTTGTCTCTCATTACCTACAGGATGGATCAACTTGTGGAAAGACCTGACAGAGAATCGACCCAAGCTGTGCTCCCTCCACACCATCAAGTCACTCCCCCCTGTTGTGTGGACGTACTACAGATGGACTAATTGGAAAACAAACTCATCCACCTCGCCGTCCAATAAATTTATCCTGCATCGTGATGACCAAGTCATAGAAGAGCCATCGGTAGAGTAGCAATCTGCCTCTCTTAAGCTGTCGAAAGGGGCAAAGAGGGCCAGATTAGGGAAGTCGAGATGCAAGGGTGGATTGCCATACCATGTATCCTCCAAAAACCTGACTCGGGATCCATCCCCCATAGATAAGGAGATACCTCGCAAGAAGACTTCCCTAGTGCTGTAGGCTGCAGTTGATTTCCATATGTGAGAGGCTGTACACAATTATGATTTCTTGGCCTCCCAACTCCCCTCCTGAAGACCATACTTGCTAGCAATGATCTAACGCCAAAGGCAACCTTCTTCCATCTCGAACTGCCATAACCACTTGCCAAGAAGGGCTAAGTTCATGCTACGAAGATCTCGTAAAGCCGCACCGCCCTGAATCAAAGGCCTGCAAACATCCTCCCAACTCAACAAGTGAAACTTGTTGCCTTCGTCGGATCCCTTCCATAAAAAGTCCCCACTCAGCTTGTCCAATCTTACTTGCACTGCTTGTGGACACTTAAAGAGAGGCATGAAATATAGCAGCATGTTGGAGAAAGCTGCCTTGATCAGGGTTAAGCGACCGCCAAGAGAGAGATAATGGCTCTTCCACTCCAACAATTTTCTTTCATTCTCTCCATCACCTTGTTCCAAAGGTGGTTGGCAAGTTTCCTAATGCACAAAGGGAGCCCCAAATAGGTAGAAGGGAAGTAACCAACTGTGCATCTAAAAGATGAAGCTAGATTAGAAATATCTTCTTTAGATAGATGGATTCCTGCATTTCACTTTTCCCCATATTGATTTTTAACCCAGAAACCGCCTCAAAACACATTACCACCTTCCGCAAATTGTCTACCATTAAAGGATTTGTGATACAAAAAAATGATCGTGTTGTTGGCGAATTGGAGGTGAGAAACCTGATCTCTCCTATTGGCCACCCTAAAACCACTTATTAGATCAGTTTCTTAACCTTGGCTAACATACAACTGAATGCTTCCGCTATGACTAGGAAGAGACATGGAGAAAGCAGGTCCCCTTGTCTAAGCCCATTAGACGGTTTGAAACCTGTCAGGGATACATTCACTAGCACCGAAAAGGTGGGAGACCTTACACAGGCCTGAATCCATTTTTTTTTCCACGTCTCCACAACCCAACCTGGCCAACATATAAGTCAAAATTTTCCACTCTACATGATCGTAGGCCTTCTTTACATCCAGCTTGCAAATGAAACCAAATTTCTTTTGCTTGAAACGAGAGTCGATGCACTCGTGGGTGATAAGAGCATTGTCCAAAATTTGTCATCTGCCCACAAAGGCCCCCTAATTGGAAGAAATAAAGCTTCCCAACACGTCTCTAAATCCGGAAGCCTTTTGCCAAAAATTTGTACGAGCTCCCCGTCAGACTGATAGGTCTAAAGTTTTTCAAGCCCTTTGCTCCTTCAACCTTTAGGGATAATGGCGATGAAAGAGGCTCCTAACTCCAGAGGTAAGCGGCCTTTCTTGAAGAACTCCTTGACAAAGACCATCACATCAACTTTCACCCATTATAAAACACCTGGAATAGGAAAAAAAAAAGAAAAAAAGCAAGAGGGAATCTGAAGGGGACTGGGAGCTTTATCTCTACCCAACCTATTCACAGCTTCTTTAACTTTGGCTTCAGAAATAGGCTTCTCCAATAACTTTGTTGATTCTTCCGTAAGGCTATGAAAGTGGAGGTGGTTTAACCTTGTCCATACCCAAAGTTTTTTCAATACTAGTGATGGGGACATCATGCGCACACGCGCACGTACGCCGCCCCCCTACGCACGTACGTACAAAGGAGGGCCCCACCGTCGATCTGGCTTGATGACGACGTCCAGGGAGGGCCTCCTAGTTAGAAGACGAAGTTTGGTTCAAAAGAGTGGGCCCGATCGTCAAGTAAAGCCCATCATGGGATCTCATGATCGTGGCCCAATAGTCAGATTGATTTCATATTTTAGGTTTTACTTATTGTTATTATTTAGAATATCATGAACGTTTTAGATTTCTTTGTTTATTTTTTATTTTAGTTTACTTCATCGCCAAGTAATAGGTTACGCACATGGCGCGAATTTAGGAATATAAGGTTTTCCCTATAAATAGGCACCCCTTGTAGTTTTTTTTATTCATTGAAGTTGAATAAAAATTCCTGCATGGTTTTTCTGCTCTTTGAGTTTTTGAGTTGTGGAAAAATTAAAGTGGGTGTGAAGCTCTCCATTTTCGAAGGGTTAACTACCGTGGTGCGAAGCCACGTTTGTCCCCATCCGCCCCTCCATCTTATTTCATCCTTCCCACAACTATCTTCACGTCCAATCCGTTTGTTTTGCAGCTGTTCATCCCTCCACAGCCAGTTTTCAGAATCTGGCCCTATAGGAGGGTTGAAACTTCGACGGAGCACCATGCCCAGACCACAGCCTGGATTGACGTGAAATCTGGAGGTTTTGTAGCCCCAGCATGGCCGACCAGGACCAAGAAGCTGATTTGGGAAGGCGGACCTTCATCGCACGTGCGGCCAGCCCATCTGCGCACGTGCATCAGCCCGGGGCACCGTCTACGCGCGGGAGCTATTTCTGGGTTAGGTTTTTCTCTTGTTTTCCTCTTTTCATCCCTAATTTTATAAACCCTAACCCTAGATTGCCCTAAATCTCCTATTTTTATCTTTTTTCTCACCCTAGGGTTCCTTGATTTGAAATTGGTGAATTCCTTGGATTAGGGGTTGATTGTCATGCATGTATGAATGATTTCTATTTCCCTTTGAGAATTGTTTGGTTCATAATTTTTATTGATCCAGCCCTAACGTGTGTAGGCCTGGACCCACATAGATTTCCCTTAATTGAATATTTGGACTTTTGTGTGGGATGTGGAATTTGTGTAATTGTTTATGAACTAATGTGATATTAAGCCTGAAATCTTGAACATCATATCTGAATTTCATGTCCTGCATCAAATTTGGTATCAGAGCTTAGGGTTCTTATAGGGGAATACATTACATGTTTAGGGTTAGTTTGTTTGAGTCATCATGCATTCAGTTCATCACATGTAGCTTTTAGGAGTCCATAGTCCCTGATATTAGTTGCTGAAATTTCTGTTAGCAGGAAGTTAGCAATTTACATTGCTGTAACTTTTTGTTATTCCTTTAATTTGACAATTATATTGCTAAATTTTAGTAGCACTGGTAGTTTCCCTCATATAGTCTCATAGGATCATTTTGTCCCATATAGTCGTCGTAGAAAGTCCTTAGGTGGAGTTAGCAAGTTGTACGCCCACACGTACGGGTCATGGTTTTGGCTAACACCTTACACTAAACATGGAACAACTGCTAAAGTCACTAAACAAGCTGTCCCAGCAGATCGAGTCTTGGGGTAAGCGCTTGGAACAAAGCGTAGATCAACGCCTTGACCAAATAGAGGCCTCCCTCAGGACAAACCCCACCATTAGGGAAGATGACCAATCTCAGGTAGGTGGCCAGGAGGATAGACCAATGAATGACGGTGGCCAAGGAATCAGTCATGGGCGTGCACCCGTGCCCCCACCCCATGAGGGACATCAAGACCATTATTTTGAGGGGTACAACATGTGCGGCCTCGTGGCTAGAGAGAGTGCACCAAAGGCTAGTGTAGAGTTACCCACAGAGTCCATTTCGGTAGTGGATGAGTTTCGTGATGTCTTTCTTGATTATCTATCGGATGAGTCTCCTCCCCCTAGGAGGGATATAGAGCACACCAGAACATGGGACACCGTAATACTTACAACCGAGTTTGTGTTTAATAGTTCTGTCGATAGGTCCACAAGTCTAGGTCTTTATGAAGTCGTTACTGGTTATAAACCTGGGAAACCTATTGATCTTGTCCCTATGTCACTGTCTCATAGGCCGTCAGAGCCCGCAGAGTCTTTTGCGCATCACATTCATTCATGGCATCAAGAAATCAGACAGAATATCATGACTAGTAATGAACATTACTCACTTTCTGCAGACCAACATAAATGTTTTAAGGAATTCAATGTAAGGGACTCTGTGATGATCCGCATCAGGCCAGAGCGGTACCATCAGGGAGTCGTTCTAAAATTACACGTGCATAGTGCTGGACCATTCAAAATTATAAAACGACATGGTCTCAACGCGGATGTGGCAAATCTTCCACCCTCCATGGGAATTAGTTCTACATTCAATGTGGAGGATCTAGTTGCATTTCAAGGGACCATTGATGCATTGTCTAGCCTTTTGCCTAATCATCCTGATTCCCCAGACCTTTCTCTTGATCCATGGCCCCCTCCCGACCCATTTTTCCAGCCTCTACGTCCTATACTTACCCGTCTCGACCAATTTTTCCAGCCTCTAAGTCTCATACCTACCCGTCCCAACCCATTTTTCCAGCCTCTACCTTCCATACCTACTCTTCCCGACCTTTCTTCCCAGCCTCTACTTCCCATACCTAACCTTCACACACCCAGAGAGGAAATAAAAGATATCCTGGACCATCAGATAGTTTCAGCGCCGAACGGTGGGTTTCAGAAGTACATGGTTAAATGGAAGTCACGCCCAGCTTCAGACAACACGTGGCTCACTGAGGAGGAGCTTCAAAGACTTGATCTTGACATCTTGTAGCGGTTCAGGAGTTTTATTTTACCAGTAGCGAAATCTTCGCAGCTGGGGAGAATTGATAGGGACATCATGTGCATACGCGCACGCACGCCGCCCCCCTACGCACATACGTACGAAGAAGAAGGGCCCCACCGTCGATCTGGCTCGATGACGACGTCCAGGGAGGGCCTCCTAGTTAGAAGACGAAGTTTGGTTCAAAAGAGTGGGCCCGATAGTCAAGTAAAACCCATCATGGGATCTCATGATCGTGGCCCAATAGTCGGATTGATTTCATATTTTAGGTTTTGCTTATTGTTATTATTTAGAACATCATGAACGCTTTAGATTTCTTTGTTTGGTTTTTATTTTAGTTTACTTCATCACCAAGTAATAGGTTGCACACATGGCTCGAGTTTAGGGGTATAGGGTTTTCCTTAATAGGTATCCCTTGTAGTTTGGAGGTTTTGCAGCCCCAGCCTGGCCGACCAGGGCCAAGAAGCCGATTTGGGAAGGCGGGCCTTCATCACACGTGCGGCCAGCCCATCTGCGCACGTGCGTCAGCCCCGGGGCATCGTCTACACGCGGGAGCTATTTCTGGGTCAGGTTTATCTCTCTTTTTTTTTTTTTTTTTTTTTCATCTCTAATTTTATAAACCCTAACCCTAGATTGCCCTAAATCCCCTATTTCTATCTCTTTTCTCACCCTAGGGTTCCTTGATTTGAAATTGGTGAATTCCTTGGATTAGGGATTGATTGTCATGCATGTATGGATGATTTCTATTTCCCTTTGAGAATTGTTTGGTTCATAATTTTAATGATCCAGCCCTAACGTGTGTAGGCCTGGACCCACATAGATTCCCCTTAATTGAATATTTGGACTTTTGTGTGGGATGTGGAATTTGTGTAATTGTTTATGAACTAACGTGATCTTAAGCCTGAAATCTTGCAGATCATATCTGAATTTCATGTCCTACATCAATAAGTGTCTGGTAATACTCTAGTATCACCTTGCACACCTGCTCCTTCTTGAGTCTTAAACTGTCCACAACAAGTGAACAGATTCTATTGGTTCTAGCCCTCGCTGAGGCAATACAGTGGAAAAATTGTGTATCCTTGTCTCCATCCTTCAACCACAGGGCCCTCGATCGTTGTCTCCACTTGCTCTCCTCCTTGAGGTAGCCATTACGGGTCATTTTTCCATAATGGCCCCTACGACCCCGTAACCTGTAACACTTGCCACCGTTACTGTTACGTTATAGCCGTTACGGCACACCATGGTAAAAGGTAGACGACCACATTGATTGGAATTTTCCTCTTTACTCAATAGAGGATGGGATTTGGCCCGAAATGTAGTTGGCTTAAGCAGTAGATATCGACTATGTCTTTTTTGTGTTTTGATTAATGGAACTCCTGCAGGATTCTTTTGAAGTTCAAGAGGTCTAAGACAAGGGTATCCGTTTTTTCCTATACTGTTTCTATTGTGGCTGAGACTTCCAATACCTTCTTTTCATAGGCTATAAGTTTGGGGCTTACTTAAGCTATTCAATGCCTATTCGGATCTTCAAGTCACTCACTTCCGGTTCACTGATTACTCTCTCTTTTGTGAGCAATCAGGACCCTTAAAGAAGTTTTGACATGTTTTGAACCAGTATAGGGCCGAAGAGAACCTATGCAACAGCAGTACCATGAGTGTGGCTGTGAGGAAAGAGGAGGAGATTGCCATGTTGGCTAAGTGGGTAGGTTGAAAATGGTGACTCTTTCATTCTCTCCCAAGCGTCGGCTTTTTGCGGTCTTGTCGTCAAGAGATGCAAGAAGTTCACTGACTAGAAAAGAAACTACCCTTGGGTGTTTAAATAACTTTGGTTAAATCTTCCCTAATGAATTCACTTGTTGTCAGGAACTCTCTAGGGGGATGGAAGCATAAGTTCCATCTCATGAAGCATAAATTCATTGCACTTCGCATCTACACATTGTCGCAAGAAGCTGAGGAGCCTTGAAAATTTGCCAGGGTCGATTTAGATCATTGGACTGTTCTATGTTGATCGGGCTATTGAATTGTTCCCCTGGGTTGATCAGGTGCAATCTGATGGGTTGGCTCGTGTACAGGTTTGATCGGGAGAGATCTAGTCTATTAGAACGCTCGGATCGGATTGCGAGCGATTCGAGACGTTGGGTCGCACGTGGGGGTGTCTTTTGTAGTTCACCTTTTGGTGTGTTAAACTGTTACATGATCGTTTGAGTTTGAACCAAGGCTGTTGCAGATTCATAAGTTTGAATCAAGGTTGTGGCAGATTCGTACCACCTATCGGAAACCCTTAAAAGGCACCAAAAGGAGCGTGTGATTGTTTAGTGTGATTGAACATGCACATTAAGAGCCACCAAACTTCCTCATCGGGTTCTATAAAAACCCAGACTTGGACCATTCCAAAATCGCAGAAATACAGAGTTCATAAGCCTCTATTCTCTCTCAGTTTTCTAAACTTAGCCTTCCTTTTAAGCTATTTTGTAGTTATGTACCTGTAAAACAGAATTCATAGAATTTTCTTGTTTGGGTATGTTCGATCATTTTTGTTTTAATGATTTGGCAAGTTGAAGAACGCGTTAATCTCTGATCAGAGAGGATTGTTTTTTTTTTTTTTTTGTTTTTTTTGTTTTTTTTTTTTTTTTTTTGTTTTAGGTGGATAAGAATGGAAGAAAAAAACAAAAAGGAAAATGGTTACAAAGGATAATCCTTGAGATACTAATCACAATCAATTAAAGATATACTAAGATCTCTTACCTGTTTGGTATTCACTACTTGAGTACCAGAAAACAATATACACGCTCCTCCTGTACAATAACACACCCCCATAGAATGGGATTGCCGGATGGAAGAATACAATCCTAATAGATATGGTTAACTCTATGTTGAAGAATGTAGAGTTTAACTCTGGGTAATTTTTATGAAGCCCAATTAACTGCCCATCACATCCTAAATAAGATGCCCAACTCTTAAGCTCATAAAACAACATATGAATGATGACTAAGAGTCCAAACCACTCATATCCAGAGTGTTGGGTTGCAAAGCCTTGGTAAGGCTAACAGACCCTAGGGGCCTGTTTGAATGGTGGGTAAAGAAAAGAACAGAAAATTGAAATGATTATACAATGATGATTTTTCAGGATTTCGATGAGCAATATTGAAGCATGAATTCCCATGGATTCCATTTTTGGGGATCTTTTTTGGATTGTAAGTGGAAATCTCATGAAGCTCTCACAATGGTCACCATGTATCTTGTGCTTGAGAATTTGAGTGTGATGTTTGGTTATGACTGCTTTTTGAAATCCAATATTTTCTTTGTTATCAAAACATAGTGAAAAAAATCTCATAATTGGAAAAGTCCTTTGTTTTCTTTTCCTTTCTCACTATCCAAACAGACCTTAAAAGACCTATATAGGGTTAAGGTCCACATAATGAATCGTCGTTGGTTATGCCCAAAATAGCAAGGCTTATAGTAGGTTTCATGGTCGTGGAATCAAAGTATATTTGATTATTTTCCCTATTAAATAATAGAATCAAGGATGATGAGTTCTTTAGAAATACCTCCAGAACTACTAAGAGTCTGACCAAATATAACTAGTAATGTATTAAATGCTAGTGGTTATCAATTCAGCCTAGAGACCGTAGAAAACATCAATAAGGTATAAGACTTGGAAGAAGTAAAAGGGCTAGAACTAGTACAACTTTTAGGCCTAACTTTTGTCTCCTTCTAGTAGAGGGAGATAAGATAACACCAAATTGAAGAATATATATTAGTGTATAACATATAAAATTACTTGTGAACTTGGAACCTGTTTGGTTTTCCAATTACAACAGTAAATGGCTGTAAATGGGTAAATGATAATTTACTATTATAATTGTGTGGTGACATCAGTTGCATTTGACTGCAATGATGATTTTGCTACATTGTTCATTTCACCCAGAAATCACTGTTAAAATGGTAGTTTTATGGTGTGAAAATGTAATGATTACAATTTACTGTACCTACTTCCTTTACAAGTGTATTTGACTCTCGATTTACGAGCCATAAATCTTGTTTAAACAAACACTTGGAAATGATAATGATGGCTTAGTTACTTTGCATTTCATAGGAAATTGGAAAACCAAACAGCCCTTTAGAAGAAGCCGTAATGTCTTGGAAATTGATAGATTTACCTCTAGAGTGAAAATTAGTGAGTTTTAATTTAACTTTAAAAGAAAACTATGCTTGCTAAATGGAACGACATGTAAGTTTTAAGGCTAGATTCGTGGCTAGAGGATTTATACAAAAGTAATTGATTACTTAGATACCTATACACTTGTTGCCCGTATCTCTACTATTAGGATGTTGGTTGCACTTGCATCCATCTACAAACTATAAATGCATCAAATGGATGTAGGGACAACCTTCTTGAACGGTGACTTGGATGAAAAGGTTTACATGGAACAGCTGATTTTTGTAGTTCTAAGTCAAGAAAAAAAGTTTGTTTGTTAGTCAAGTGACTATACGGCTTCAAGTAAGCACGTATACATTGGCATGGAGGTTTGATGAAGTAGTAAATCAAATGGGTTTTGATTAATGAATCTAATAAGTATGTATCAAGGTATTACATAATGGTATGAGCCAGGCTATTGGCCAGCTTGGCCGATATGATAGAGGTTATATCAGCCGATACAACCTTGTAATGGCTGAAATTTTTTCTTGTGATGGCTGAAAATTTTCTTATGGAGAAATCTGTGTCGAGGGAGGGAGGGAGTCTTGGTCCACTCAGCAGATTGTAGAGCTGTACATGAGTCGACCTTGGCACAGCTCGGCACGACTCGGCCAGTAACTAACCCCAGCTCAAACTTGGCTCGGCTCAATCCTCGAGCCTGATTGGCCAACTCGGCTCGGTTCGGTCAGCAAGCTCGGGCCAGTTCGAGCCGAGTTTTTTTTCTCAAACACAGAGCGCACCTTCGATTTTTCACAAAATGCAAAACAGTAACAGCAATATATACATGTATTTCATCAAACACTGTACGGGCACATCAAAATCATGATTTGAGGGCAGTTTTATAATGTGAAGTTTTTTTTTTTTTTTTGTAGTGATTTGTTTCGTATCTATTCCTCCCTCGCCACTAGCCGATCTCGCTGAGAATGTATGCACCCGAAATAGCACTTCATTGAGTCATTTCATCAAACACTTGGTGAGCAACATGAATATCAAAATAATCGAGTCACCGAGCAGATTCGATCCGAGTCGATTCAAGTTGAGGTTCGATCCAAGTCGAGTCGAGCTTGGGCAAGCTTGAACTCGGCTCGAAATTTTTTCGAGCTCAAAAAATCAGCTCGACTCGCTCGAACTCAGTTTTGAACCAAGTCAAATCGAGCTTTTTCGAGTTGAGTCGAGTGAGTTAACCAAGGTAATTCGGTTCGTGTACAGCTCTAGCAGATTGGCACCACCATGAGGAACACTTCATGCAAAAATCAGCCCATCCACTGACCAAGTGGACAACACTTGTACTTTTCTATTTATCAATGGCTATTCACTGTTTTCTATTCTGTGGTGCACTTGATTTTTTTCACTAGGTGATCCTCATGGTGGGACCAGAAAAGTTTTTGGATCAAGCTGCTATTTGTGTTCTCCCTTCATCCAGGTTGATGCGACCTTATCAACAGGTTGGATGGCAAATAAACATTACAGTGGGCCCTAGGAAGTTTTTAATGGTGGGCATTCAATCCCTACTGTGTGATCCACTTGAGATTTGGATTTGCTTCATTTTAGGGACCATGCCCTAAAATGAGCTGGAAAAACTGATGGACGGCGTGGATATACAACATATACATCAAGGTGGGCCCCACGATCAAGGAAACAGTGCAAGTGCACTTACCGCCATATGTCAGCAGAGTATTTTTTTAAAAAAATCTTTTAATGCTTGGCTGTGAAGGGAGGGAGGGAGGGAGGGAGGGAGTGTCCATCTCTCTTCTTCAAACAGGTGAATGTCACACAAGTAGGATATCAATATTCAACTTGCATGTTTGACCCACTTGTGCGAGGGTACATCAACATGGGGCTGGTCTGATGAGCGCTTCAGATCTCCCACAGGATTGGCAGTTGACATGTCTGGGGCTGTCTTCTGAAAAATGTGATCTGGATTGCCGAACCATGGGCCCCACTCGTTAGAACTGAAAACCTGTGTATATTGTGTAAAGATGCGGCCACATATCATATTACTCATGGAGGTTCTTTGAATTTTATTTATCCAGTACTGGCAGCTTGATATTTCATTATTTCACTACGTATGTCATATTGTTGGTGAGAAATGGTCAGGGTGACTCTTGAAGGTTAGTATTTGTTTGATGAACTTCATATCTTGGCTTCTAGGTTAAACATTTCATTTAATCGTGTTAGTAGAGAGGCTAACGACTAGGCAGACTCCTTAGGCAAGGGAAGGATTATTCAGGTCATCTGTTTGAATCGGAACTATAGTTCCATTTCTCACCAAAAAAAAAATAAAATAAAAGTAATGTTAATAGTCTTTTTTTTCATTATCAACAGTATTGTTACATCTGTCGGTGCTAGAAAGGAAAAATAAAGATTCTTGTATTTTGGTATGTAAAGATACAATGCAGTTTCATTTGACACCACCGTGTGTATTGGAGAAGAATTTTTGTGAACTTCAGAAATAAGGATGATAAAGGTGACTGGTCTTTGTATGCAGATGGTCATATTATCTCGACTATACCCTTGCAAAGAATGTGCAGATCATTTTAAGGAAGTGCTCAAGTACAGTATACACTCTTTCTTCTCTACTCTTCTTTCAGAAAAAAATTAATGTTATTGTAGCTTCTTTATTTTTGGGTAATTACCATGGTAAGGCTTTCTAAAACAATTGAATATCCATGATCTGATATGAGGCCATCAAGGTAATTCCAAGAATAAAACAGAACCTTAGGGCTGGTTTGCATGCAAATGGCCCAATCCAAATTAGATAGGATTCTGAGTGGGAGACTAGGAAACGAATCGGAAATACCATTACATATTGAGATTTGAGAGTTTGGGCGGCTAATTGCAATTACATTACTTCCAACTTGATCTAGAAAGAAATATAGCTGCAATGTGAGGGCTACTTGATGCAGGGACATGTGATGACCTAATCCTAGATGCATGTATTATCAGGTTAAAGAATGTTCAAATAAATACACGAATCAACTAACCCTCTCCAATACAAGGGATTAGGTAAATTACAACACAAAGATGATGTCATTCCGTAAGGATCATGCACATTAGCATAAAATCTCGTAAACAGAAAAAAGGACCTAGGATATGAGCATATCCTAGATCTAGTATAAGTCAGTCTACCGTCAAGTTTGCATCTGATTCTACTGACCAACTATTCATCTTTTCCATTCAAACTAGAAAGGGGATATCCAGAGAGGAACGAAAGGGGTGAAGAATGAAGGGTTCGAGATGAAGAAAGTACAGGTCCTTTTGTCGTCAAAAGAAAAGGAGGATGATTCTTACATTTTCCTGCACATCGAAGATTTAGAAAGAAGGAAACCTAAAATCGGGGGGGGGGGGGAATCCTCAACACCCAAGGCCAATCCCGAAACCTTAATATCTTAAATAAAGAGGAAGAAAAATACGAATTTCTATTCATTCAATAATAATGAAAATAGGGTTTCTCACAATGTATATACAAGCTATGGAAAAAGTAAAAGTGCACTAAAGGCCCTGGAAACAAGAAAAATAACAAAAAGATGAAAAATTAAAGAAAGTGTAATAAAGCCCCTAAAACAAGAAATAAGAACAAAAACGCTTAAAACTAAAACACTCGTGTAGTAGGGTGTGAAATCTGACCCATGGATCTATGGTCATGGTGCGGTTATGGCGCTCCTGCACTCGTAGTGCGTCAGAAAATGGGTCACGTCCATCTACATCAACTCCTCCGCTCCAGTACTCTGTCGGTGACTCCTCCTCTGGTACACTCTAAAGAGTGCACCATTGATGTTCACATCAATTCTCCCCGGGTAGGAAGAATTCGCCATTAGCGAAAGTGAACTCCTGTATCTCGAGCAAATTGGGGTCGATGCGCTGCAGGTCTGCCTCTATGATCCAAAAGTTATTTGTAATGGGCCTGTTCCTCCATTCGTCTAAGAATTTCTGGAAACCCCCGGAGTGAGTGGAAATCGCTATTTCCTAAATTTCCTCTATCTCGTCTCTCCTCGGTGCAGGTGGGAGAGAAGATAAGATGGGTACAAGAAGATCAGGCTATGGCCAAGGTCCATATATAGGGGGTCTTAGAAGAAACATGGGAACTAGTGGATAGAGGTAATGGCTTGTGAAAGGGAACTGGATCTTCCACATTAAATGTAGAACTGATGCCCATGGTAGTAGGGATATCATCAACATAAGCATTAGACCCCAACCTTTGACGGGCATGAAGCTTCTTCACGGATCCAGGCGGAAATCGATCAGACCTAATACGAACCATGATGTCATCTCCAGGTTGAAATTCCCTAAATCTCCTGTGAGTGTCAGTAGAAAGTTTATAATGTTCATTACTTGAATTAATCTTCCTCTTGATCTTACTATGCAATGCATGTATATGCTGGGCAAAGGACTCCTAACTCCGAAGGACGCTATGGGGTAGCCATGGGGATCAAATCTATGAGGGCTTAGGGTCTAAGACCTGAAACAATTTCAAACGGGCTCATTCCTGTGGACCTGTTCACTGAAGAATTATACGCTAACTCTGCTGTGGGAAGAATAGTGTCCCAGGTCCTGTGGTGGTCTCCAACTAGATATCTTAACAAATTCCCTAGGCTACGGTTCACTACCTCTGTTTGACCATCTGACTGGGGATGATATGTTGAAGAAAACTAGAGCCTCGTACCCAAAAGATGTCAAAGAGTCTTCCAAAAATAACTAGTGAACTTAGTATTTTTGTCAGACACGATGGATCTAGGTACTCCATGGAGTCACTCAACCTCCTGAAAGAATAACTTAGCAACGTGGGAGGCATCTGAGGTCTTATAACAGGGTATGAAATTGGCCATCTTAGAAAATCGATCAACAACCACGAGTATGGAGTCGTGCTTACGAATAGTCTTGGTAAGCCTAAGCACGAAGTCCATACTGACATCTTGCCACGTGGCATGTGAAACTGGCAAAGGAGTATATATACCTGTATTTTACTTCATCTGTTTCGCTAGTTGACATATCCGATACTGCCCTATAATCTTAGCCACATGTCGCTAGAGATTTGGCCAATAAAAACGATCAGACACAAGGGCAACTATTTTATCTCGACCCAAGTGACCTACCATCCCTCCAGCATGCAGCTCCCAAACTAGAAAAATCGCGGAGGGATGTGCGTGGGATATAGAACTTGTCCCCTCTAAAAAGATATCCACTTGTAAGGACGAACTCCGCACTCCTCGAGGGCGGGTCATTAGACAATGATGCATAAATGATCCCAAAATCAAGACGGTTTGAGTACTCACCCTTGAGTTGTTCAAAGCCTGTAACTTCAATACTTATGGACCGCAGCGTCATGATACGACGGCTAAGCGCGTCAACAACCTTTCTCTTTTTCGGCCTTGTGCATAAGCACAAACGTGTACTCTTGAAGAAATTATGCCCACTTGGCATGCGTAGGGCTCAACTTCTTTTAAGAGCTCAAATATTTCAAGGCATCATGATTAGAGAATAGGACGAATTCTTGTGGTAATAAATAATGTCACTAATGGCGCAATGATTGCACAACCGCATAGAACTCCTTGTCATAAGTGGAGTAGCGTTGTTTAGCCTCGTTCAACTTCTCACTGAAAAGGGCCACAAGATGTCCCTCTTGGCTTAACACTCCACCTATGGAAATTCCTGACACGTCACATGTTACCTCAAAGGCTTTGGTGAAGTCAGGTAGACACATGACTGACGCTTCTGTCATCTTTTAATTTTCTGAAAAAGCCCGTGCTGCGGCTTTAGTCCATTGAAATTCCCCCTTTTCGTGTCCAATCTGTGATGGGAGCCATAATCGAGCTAAATCCACGGATGAACCGCCGATAGAACATAGCTAGGTCGTGAACGCTTCGCACATCGTGTATGGTACGCAGCTCAGGCCAATTGACAATGGCCTTAGCTTTCTCAGGGTCTGCAGACATACCCTCTGATGATACCACGAACCCTAGGAAGATAATACGGGAGGTTAAGAAGGAACACTTCTTGAGGTTCGCATAGAGCTTTTTTGTGCGCAAGGCGTTGTGAACCTGCCTAAGTGCTCAATGTGCTGGCTATGAAACGTACTATAGATGATGATATCATCGAAGTACACAACTAAAAACTTACCCTTAAAGGGTCGCAGCACCTGGGTCATCACCCTCATAAACGTACTTGGGGCCCAAAGGGCATAACCAGTCATTCGTACAGCCTGTCCTTCGTCTTGAAGGCAGTTTTCCATTCATTTCTCGGCGGCGAACATGAATTTGGTGATAACCATTCTTGAGGTCAATTTTCGAAAAGATAATAAAGGTGGTCATCATGTCAAGCATGTCATCAAGCCTCAGGATGAGAAACCAATACTTGACAGTGATCTTGTTTATGGCTCTACTATCCACACACATGCGCTATGTGTCGTCTTTCTTGGGCGTAAGAAGCGTGGGTACGACGCACATGGCCAGACTCTTACGAATGAATTCCTTTTTAAGCAATTCATCCACCTGCCTCTTCAACTCAGCATGCTCGGTGGGGTTCATTCTGTAGCGAGAGAGGTTTGATAGAGTCGCCCCTGGGACGAGATCTATCACATACTGAATGTCTCGCATCGGTGGAAGCTCATATAGAAAGTCCTTAGGGAAGACATCCCGAAACTCCTCTAAGACCGGACGAGCCTCCTGGGGTATTCCCATAGCAACCTCAGGTGTACTTTCCCTAGCCAGTAGGTCGTACACCATAGTCCCCTCCTTGGTCTCTCTCTCAAACTCTTTAGCATCTATGATGTGGAGAGACTTCGACTGAGGCACCCTTTGACTCGTAGGACTGCTTAGGGACATAACATCTTTCGCTCCTGTTAATGATTTAGGAGGGAGTGGGCTCAAGACAAGCTTCTTTCCTTCATGCTTAAATGCACAAATATTGTGACCTCTTTGTCATAGAGCCATGACCTTCCCAAGATGATATGACCAATGTCCATCGTGACCATATCACACCACAAATTGTCCTTGTATGGTCTAAACTCAATCGGAACAGGGCATCACCGGGTTATAGGGAGGGATGTCGCATCCACCCAAAAAACTTTGTATGGGTTGGGGTGAGGGACTGGCTTAAACCCCAGGCGACTCAAAGTAACTGGGGAAACTACATTCTCACAGCTCCCGCTGTCTATGATCACTTTGCAGCTCTTTTCTCCGCACTTGGCGTAAGTGTGGAAAATGGTGGTTCTGCACCAATCTTCGCTTTCCTTCATCTGGGTCAAGGCGCACCTCACCACTGCAAGTGGGATAGTCTCCACAGTATCATCCTCGACATCACTAGCCGGGTCAAGGGAGGGGATAATGATCTCCTCATCATCCTGGTCACCATCAACTTTATCTGTCACTTCTTCTGTGGGGTGTTCGGAAACAAAGGCAATGCGCCCACCCTTATTTGAACACTCGACAGCGATGTGACCCATGCCACCACAGCAGTAGCACTGCCCTGGCATTGCAGGCCTAGTACTTGGTCCAACTATATTATTACTTCGATTTCTATTGACTGGCTGGGTACCAGGTTGAGCTCTGGGTTGAATTCCGACCTGGGGTCTCGCTCCCTGCGGAGTTACTCTAAGCATAGTAGGTCGAAAATCAATCCCCCTCACATTGGACTAGTGCACACAGTGCTCCAGTTCCTGCACCACTTGGTAAGCATGTTCCAGACTGGTGACCATGTGAAGCACGAGCTTCCACTGAAGCTCAGGCCTGAGGCCCATACGGAAACGGGAGAGAACCACACCAGGGTTTTCATCCACATCGCACCTCATTATATATTCATTGAACTTGGCGATGTATTCCATCACCGTCATGGATGGTTGGCGCAAAATGTGTCATTGATCTAACAGTCTCTGCTTGTAAGAAAGGGGAACATACTTCTCTCACAACAACTCTTTCATCTCAATCCAAAAGAGAAATGGCCCCTCTCCAAATCGTTCACGGCGACACTTCACATTTTCCCAATATAGTTTTGCTTAGCCCACCAATTTCATCTTGCCGAACCCGACTCGTCATGGGTCTAGCAGACCGTGCCACTCAAAGAAGTGGTCTATGTTTGCTAACCAGTCGGAAAAACTTTGGGGTCCAATCTCCCATCAAAACTGGGGGCGTCAACCTTGATGTCATTCATGACCCTAGAAACAGGGTCTTCCTGCTCATGATATCTCTGGGGGTGCTGACAACGCACCCCATCATGGCTCTCCCATTAGGCGGGAAGAACAGGATCACAATTGTATGTGGGTGGTAATAGATATACCCCATCATGCTTGTTGCTAAGCCCACGGGCCTGGCCTGTGCCCAAACCATCCCTAGGCGGATCAGGGCTCACAACTTGGGATTGATCGACAACTCCGGTGTTGGGGGTCGCCTGGGCTCTACCTACAATGGTGGTTGTAATACTAGCCTCTAGACACAACTCTCACCTCTAGACGCGCGAATCTACCATCCTAATGCGCAAACTGCTACGCGATATTATCCCTCAAGATTCAAAATTGTTGATCCATTCTCTTAGTTAGGTCCTCCATAGCCTTGAAAAATTGATCGGAGTCCATGATATAATGGAGACCGAATCCACAACCAGTGCGCATGGGCATACACCAAGAATGACAAGTGAATGGTCCTAGATGTATGTGCGAGAAAAGGTAAAAACGATGATACCAATGCAATACAACTACCCTATATGGCCTAGATATATATGGGGACTCAACAAAATATGTCTCATTCGCAGAGCTGGTCACGCTAAAACTCCTCTCTGATACCGAATTTGATGCAGGGACATGTGATGACCTAATCCTAGATGCATGTATAACCATGTTAAAGAATGTTCAAAAAAATACACGAATCAACTAACTGTTTCCAATCAAAGGGATTAGGTAAATTTCAACACAAAGATAATGTCATTCCGTCAAGATCATGCCCCTTATCATAAAATTACCTAAACAGTAAAAAGGGTGGACATAGGGATATGAGGATATCCCAGATCTAACATAAGTCAGTTCACCGTCAAGTTTGGATCTGATTCTATTGACTAAATATCCATCTTTTCCATTCAAACTAGAAATGAGATTTCTAGAGAGGAACAAAATGGGTGAAGAATGAAGGGTTCGAGATGAAGAAAGTGCAGGTCTTTTTGTCGTCAAAAGAAAAGGAGGATGATTCTTACATTTTCTGCACCTCGAAGATCTAGAAAGAAGGAAACCTGAAATCGGGGTGGAATCCTCAACACCCAAGGCCAATCCTGAAACTCTAATCTCTTGAATAAAGAGGAAGAAAAATACGAATTTCTATTCATTTAATAATAATGAAAATAGGGTTTCTCACAACGTATATACAAGCTATGGAAAAAGTAAAAGTGCACTAAAGCCCATGAAAACAAGAAAAATAACAAAAAGACGAAAAATTAAAGAAAGTGCAATAAAGCCCTTGAAATAAGAAAAAGAACAAAAACGCCTAAAATTAAAACACCCGTGTGGTAGGGTGTGAAATCCGATCCATGGATCTATGGTCAGGGTGCGGTCATGGCGCTCCTGCACTCATAGCGCGTCAGAAAATGGGTCCAATGGACCCAACGTCTATCCACATCAACTCCTCCGCTCTGGTACTCTGTCGGCGACGCCGCCTCCTCTGGTACACTCTAAAGGGTGCACCACTGATGTCCACATCACTACTTCCTCATTACGACATCATATAACTTTCGCAATTCTTCTTGATGATCATAGTTCTCAGGATTCAACTATCTCTTGCATCCAAATGCAAGCTCAGTATTGCTTAGTTTATGTAAATTTGATTGTTGCGAATGTTTAACAGGGCAAATCCCGTTCAGGCAGGATCACAAGCTGAGTTCTCCCAATGGCTATGTCGCGTCCACAATGTTGTCAATAGAAGGTATGTTTTGCAATGTCTTTCTTATACTTCTAACTTCGCTCCCCCATGTCACCAATAATACTTTATCTACCTTTCTTTTACTTATTTCCAATAATGGCTTCATCCAACAGTACATGCCTCTTGCTAACGGTCCTGCTGATGGACCTGTGCCTCTGGACTTGCCAAGCAAGGGATGCATGTTATTAAAAAAAAAAAACAAAAAAAAAGCATTGGACCCATGACTCAAATGTGCCAGTGTAGAACCTGTGCCTTTGGACTTGCCAAGCAAGGGATGCATGTTATTAAAATATATATATTTTTTTTTAAAAAAAGAAAGGAAAAAAAAGGGAAGCAATGGACCCATGACTCAAATGTGCCAGTGTAGAACATGTGAACATGCAAGCAGGCCCACATGTTCATGCCCCTGGCCCAAAATTCAGTCTAGTGTGCTTATTAGGTGGGCACATATACAGAAAAGATGGGTGGTTAAAAAATTTTCAATGGTCCACATTCATCGTACATTTGTTGCCCAATGGATGAGAGGATAGGCCTGGTCTTTTGGGCCATGCCATCTGATGGTTGAATTGGATCTCATCACATCACATTGGTGCATGCAGCCATGACTCCCTTTGTAAGTCCAAACATACAATTTCCATTGGCATCTAGGGGAAAAAAATACTATGTAAGTTTCTACTGATGTTTGAGGACCTGGATATTTTGGTGGTTGTAACAGCCTTGGGAAAGTGATATTCCCCTGCCACCGAGTGGATGCAAGGTGGGGTAAGTTAGAGTGCATGGATCGTGCATGCGACTTGCAAGGTACCACCTCTACTGCCTACTTCAGTAAATGACCATAAGCATTATCTTTTGTCTTCCTTTCTTTCAGAGATGTTCTTTTGTAGACAAATGATGTGATAGAGCACCTTCCACTGATGGTGGATAATCACAGTAATACGGCAACCATAACCATCCCTTTCTCACCTTGCAACTGGTAACGGTTTTTGCATTTGAAGGGTGGCAACTTAAATGTTTAGGAAAACCCATTTTGTCCGACATGAGCCATCCACGGCAGTGTCCTCTAGGTGTAGTCCTGATCCACTGTTTACCTGGCTATGTTGACTGTGAAGGGATGGCTCTACCATATCAATTCCCCGTGTGTGGGTGTGTGTGTGTTTTGTAAAGAATAGAAAAAAAAAAAAAAAACAAGATATGCTAACGGTATGTCACAAGGGAGTTGAAATGAGCCATTTTAACTAAATTTTCGGTGTATTGGCATCCAAAAGAAAATCTGTCTTTCATATGGATTCTATGTTGTTATAGCCTAACATGCCAGCACACCCACAATGGTATTCACTCTGGCCTCTTTTCCAGGTAGCCATTTTCACCCTGTGGCGGCTTTTAATCTGTCTAGGTTGCCCTGTCCAATACCAATTGCTGAGAACACGACCGATATGCCAAAAGCCCCAGTATTAATGGAATGCATCAAGCTAGGCACCTAAACTGGACCCTAACAATGTTCATTATCTAAATGAGTCATTCTCATGGTGCACACGTACTTTTCACGTCGGCTTGCTAAGTGCACTTTTTTTTTTTTTGGCTACCTTTACCAAATCCAAGCCATTCAGCAGGCAATCCATGCTTTCTAGATGCCTTATCTAAAAGCTAGGCTGGTATGATAATCAGGCAGGCCACTTGTGTATATGGAATGTGGACCATTGGTTGATTTCTCTTAACTTGCTCTATTCCTTTGCACATTTGTTGCACACCTGATTATCAAATCATCTGATTTCTGAGACGAGGTATTTGGAAAGGCCAGCCTGCCACTTTGCGTAAACGTGCCATGATGCCGCATCAAAATGGCTCAAGCCATGGTAAACGGCCTGTGTTTGAACAGTGACATCTTCGCTTCGAGCCCAGCTGACGTCCCCAGTAAAATGCACTAGTTATTTATGCTTTGAATATCTGGTTGCATGTGCATCCGGACAGTGGGGCATTCTATCTTAACTATCCATTTCTGTTGCATGCTATTGGCCCACTGATGATCGAACCATCTGATTTCTGTGACAAGGCAGCTATAGACAGCAAGGCCCACCGGATAAACATGCATGAGTGGGCCATTGTCGCATGGTATAGAGTACTGAGCACTCCTTACATTCCATGTCATGTTATTCAAAGGGGATCCTTACTCTTGCTCAGGTGGTAGACTCTAAGGAGTTTCAACACCCGGTCGAGGTTCGAGTATCCATAGGTGGTGAAATCCCACAACGGCGTGAGTGTGTGTGCGTGCGTCAAAAAAAAAAAAAAAAAGAATGTTATTCAAAGGGTTTGGACGCTGCACTGCACTCAAAAGTACTGAGAGTGGGCAAGTGGGGGGCCATAACTAGATGTGATCCAGATTGTTGATTGAATGGGCCATGTCCTGGAGGATTCCTGAAAAAAGAAAAAAAATCTACCCAATTGAATTTCCTATGTGATGTTGGTCTGCAGATGGTTAAGAGGATAATACGGTTCTGGCTCATATTCAACAGCAATTTAATTTTTTTAAAAAATGGATTGGACGTCCCCAACAAGATCTTCAATGGTCTTTAAGGGCCCATTTGTCCAAAATTCAATGATCAGGGATACCATGCTTGTGCTCCATGTTTCAGATAATCTAACATAATAGAATATTCCATCTTTATGGTTATCATAGTGCCTGTTTTGTTGCCACTTAAAAATGAGTAGAGTTTTTTATACTTTGGATGCATATGGCACTTGATATGGAGGCACATTATGGCTAAGTTACAATCTAAAATTTTGATTGGTTGGATCATCATGACCTCTCATTCATGGATGCAACGCTTGTTTGAAACTAGACCATTGGATATTTTTTCAATTTTAAACTGGCCAATAAATGTCCAGCAATCTAATAGTTAGAAACCAGATAAATAGTAATATTTCTTTTTAGTGGTACATCTAAAATGGTGCCCATAATTTGGATAGTTTTGCATGCGATGTATGCAGTTTCTCAGTAATAATTAACTGCCTGCATGTCATCTGTCGCGCTTCTGTTTTTCAAACTAAATAATGCCTGCACCAACTGATATTGCTGAGCGATGAGAGACATTACTGAAGCACTCATTGCATTTTTTTCCTGAGAAAGTGCTGAATCAAGAACTGTGGTGATCATAAGGTCCGACAGATGTACCATACGAATGATTACCAGAAGGACAAAAACTTTCAGGGATCAAATGATAAGATGAGCCAAACCATAAAAATTAATATATATTGCTCAAGAGCATCTAAATTTATGTGTTGACCATTTGGTAATTTGATCAGTCAGATTTTTGGGTTGCGTGAATATCTCCATGTGGGCTCCCTAATTTTGTACTTCATTGCCTCCTAAAGGGGAAAAAAAAGGGGCATTTTGATACTTCTTCACCCTTTGAAAAGCATCTCCCCATATTTTCATTTGTAAAAATCCCTTTCAAAGATGAGTTCATCTCAATTTAGAGAAATGCTCTACTTCCCTTAGATCCCACCATTGATGTATAGTGTTCCTAGTTGCATTAGTTCATCTAGACAGTCCAATTGATTGATAAACCCGGGAAACAATTCTCAACCAACCTTCGCGCCTTCATCTAGCTAATCCATTTATGGGAGAAGCCAAACCTCTCAAGTGCATCCCATAAAAGATCCCAATCCACTCATATCCAAAATCTGAATTGCTCCCGGACTACCTGCTTTCTTAGTGGAATGGATAGCTTCATGGACAGGATGGCTATGGTTACCTAACGAAAATGAACCTTTATAATCATAAGCAATCCATGTGTTGCTGACCAAGATGGATCAAATTGATGATTGGACCTATTTTTGTGTAATGATCTTCATTGTCCATATTAAATACCATTGATCAAATGGTTAATATTCATCAGATTGGTGGGTTCGTTTAGCATCTCTACCTTGATTCAATAAGAGCTTTTTTAATAAGAGGTACTCCAATAAACTCTTATTATTCCATCTCTTGTTTTAAATAAGTTCCTTTGGTAAAATAACCTTTTCAAATTTTATTTTATTTATTTATTTATTATTATTATTATTAAAAGCTCTTACCTAAAATAAGTACGTTTGGTAAAACTTTCAAATAAGGGCTCTTTTTAGGAGTAGTTGACATCATTTTTAACGATTACAACAACTCTATTATAAGATCAATTCAAATGGTTGTTTTGGTGGATGTCATCGTAGATGAAGCATGCCCTAAATGATAAAAGAATGGATGACTACAATCTTCATATTTTAGGACATTTGGCCCATCCGTTATATCATACATTAGATGTGGATCAACCATCATATGGAGCCCACCTTTGATGTGAACCGTCCGCCATACAAGGCCCGTCTTGGATGTGGACCTTTCATCATTAGGGGCCTACCTTAATGTGGGCCATCCATCATGTGGGGCTCACCATCAATGTTAATTATCCTTTTATGTGGGGCCCCTCAATGTTCAGTACCCATCACCCATCACGTGGAGTCCACATTTGATGTGTCCATAGTGTGGAACCTACCTTCGAAGTGGATTTCATCATGTGGGGCCTACTTTTGATATTCACCATTCATCGTGTGGGGCGCACCTTCTATATGGATCATCCATCATGTGGCCCACTTTGGATATAGGTCATCCATCATGTGAGACCTTGGATGTGGACCATCCATTAGGTGGGGCCCACTTGATGTGGACCGTCCATTATGAGGGCCTACATTTTGATGTGGGCCATCCATCATATGAAGCTCACTCCATCCATTATGTGGGCACACCTTAATGTGGACAATTCACTGTGGGGGCACAACCTTTAACATGAGATGTTCATCATGTGAGCCCACCTTTAATGTCAATCGATCATCATGTGAGCCCACCTTTAATGACCATCATCCATCATGTGGGTTCCACATTTGATGTGGACTGTCCATCAAATGGGACCCACCTGATGTGCATGTTCGATCATGTTGAGCCACTTTGATGTAGGCCATCATGTCGGGCCCACCTTTGATGTCCTCCATCAAGTGGGTCCCACCTTTGTTGTGGACCATCTATCATATAGGGCCCACTTGATGTGGATAGTCCATGTGGGACCCACCTTTGATGTCCACCATCTATCATGTAGGTCCCGCCTTTGCTATGGATCATCCATCGTTTGGGGACCAACCTTTACTATAGGTCATTCATCATGTGGGCCAACCTTAATCTCAACCTCCCATGATGTGGTCCCACACTCAATGTCCACCATCCATCATGTGGGTCCCCCCTTTAATGTGAACCATCCATCAAGTAGAGCCTGCTTGATGTGGATCATCCATCATGTGGGGCCACACTTTGATGCAAGCCATCTATCATGTGAGGCCCACCTTTGATGTGACCATGCATTACGTGGGTCCACCTTTGATGTAGATCACTCATCATGTAGGACCCACCTTATAATATGGGTTGTTTATCATGCAGGCCTGCCTCGAAAAAAATTGTAAAGAAAAGAGGATAAGACTGGAATTACTTAGAAATTTTAAAGGATAAACTTGTACAAAAATTAGTCTAAAATGTATACGGCTTAAAGCCAAATAAACCCCGTTTCAAAAAGTAATCCCTCCCCAACTTATAAAATCCGAGCTAATTTGCTACTGTATAACAAAAATAGCACTCTTATTAGACTTTTACCCAACAATCTAAAAACTTATTTTTTTAGAAATAAGCCAATAAACTCTTATTTGTAGAGATGCCAATCACCTATTGATCAATGGGAGAGTCCAAGTGTCCCATGGTAACTAAAGGCAACTAGGAGCAATTGAACATTTCTCCTCATTTATTTTATCATAATTTATGCATTAAAGATTAATTTTTTCTGAGTTTGGAAAAAATAAATTAGATAAGAGAAATGCTCCAATGCTATTTGATCATACCAAGATCATACTGATCGGATTATCCAATCCATCAAAGGCCCTAACGAATAGATAGATCAAATTGTTGATTGGACCTATTTTTGTGTAAATTATCTTGACCATCCATATTAAAGAACATTGATCAAATGGTCCATATTTGTAAGATCTCCGTGATGTTGTAATGGTAGCTCAAGATGATGGTGTAATCATTACGGCATTCTTTCACGGGAAACCAAAGAAGGTGCAATGTAGATGTTCTATTGAAATAAAGGCATAAGTTTATAGACTTCCAGTATTAACCTAGTAATCGGCTTCTAAGCAATGCCTTGAAGCCCTTAAAACTGATCTCGCTCCCTACAAATAATGCAGTTTGAGGGAATTTCTGGTTGGCCTTTGGCAAAATTCTCGCTGTGCAGCACCAAAACAGCAACATTAAGAGCTCGAAGATGAACCCTCAGCTTTATTATCAGCTGGCTGCGAGCATTCTATTGTAGGAAACGGTGGTCTCTCTCCAAATTTCAACAGGTACACAATTTCATAAACAGGCCGCAATTGCAAAATCACTCGCACATCTAGATAAGCGTCGCATGAGAAGCACCACACTGATAAATCACTGTCAAAGGCAAAAAGCAAGATAGCAAAAACCAGTTTCACCGCATTATTTCCAAGAGGGAGAGTGAGGGAGGCAGGGAGGGAGGGAGAGGGAGAGAATCATTCACCAATACCTGTAGCTGAGTGCTAAGCAATGTCCCGTTTCCTGATAATGCTCAAGCATATGTTTATTAATGAATCGACTGCAGAGCACATTTCTACAGCTCAGGCATAACCAGTTTTCAGAAGGATGGTCGCACCTGAAAAAGCACATGATTGAATGGATTAGGGATTGGTACTTCGGGGTTTAGGCCTCAATGTTCATGTAAGACTAGCAATTATATTCTGAGCTTTTGTATTAAAAGATCAAAACTAAGGGTACAGGATACATGCTTTGGAAAAAACCACCACCACCACCACCATCTTAGCCTCTCCCAGAAAATTAGGGTTGGCTTTGAAATATTTTGGAGAAGTTTTCCAAGAGGTGTCCACTAGCGATGCAGCAAAGAGTGGAAATTAATTCAAGTGTATGGAAACATGTACCTACCAATTAGAGCCAAGATAAAGCAGGGCGGCGTCAGGTTCACAGCCTATATCAAACTTTTGCCGTAACTTCCAACACGAATCCAAACAATATGAAATTCCAAACGAATGTGTAAAAGGATTCATGTAGCCAACCCCAGTTAGTTGGGATAAAGCTTGGATGATGATGACGGCTAGGGCTTGGCCAGGCTTGGGCCCACATTTCATTCAAAGGGCTAGGCTCAGGCAAACCTTAACCCAGCTTAACTAGCTTCCAAAGTATTTCCCTCTGTTACCTTTTGCTCTGACATAGAAAATTCAGAAAGAGAGAAGAGTAGATTATTTGAAGTGATGATGTCGAAAGAAAATGTAAATTGCTGTGGATACAAGGGTAACTCCAAGGTGTGTTGCAATTTGGTGTGGGAAGAAATTAGAAGGTCCTTGATGTTTCCTTTTTGTCCTAGTGTTTCAGTTTTGTTGTATTATTTTCCCATCTTATTGCAGGCTTTCTTAATAAATTTTCAGTTACCTCTCCCGAAAAAGAAAAAAAGAAAAGAGAATCTTATGAAAAGGCCAAAATCGACATTTAAATGGAAAATCCACCATCGGTGAATTTTTTAAAAAAATGCTGATGGTAGTTCTACAAAGAGTCCAGGCCAAGTTGACACTGATGGGAGTTCTGTGAGTTGACAAGCATACTTTCAAAACCCCAAAACTTGACTCGATCTCTAGTTGGGTTGAGTCAATTCAAAGACTTGACTCAATATTTGACACATTAATTTATAGAAGTATTGAGATTTAAAATAGTTATTATAGTATAAATGATAGTTGATTGCGTCCTCCCCCGCCTAGAGGGACTAAATCCAGACGGGGGCTCTATGGGGCCCGCCATGATGAGTGGGTTTTATCTACGTTGTCCATCCATTTTTTCATATCATTTTAGGACATGAGCCCAAAAATGAGGCAGATCCAAGGCTCAAGTGGACTAAATAATGGGGATTGAATGCCCACCATTAAAAACTTTTTGAGAGTTGCAGAAGTTTTTATTAGAACTGTACACAACCCGAACCGGGCCGAATTCTGCCCCAGCTCAGATCGGCTCGTTCAGCCAAGGGGTCTGGCTCGAGTTCGGTTCGGCATGATCATCGAGCCAACTTGGTCAGCTTGGCCTGGTTTGGTAATCAAATCGAGCCAAACTCAAGCCAGGTTCGAGCCAGGTGCAGTGGGCGGGCTGGGCAGCGGATGGGTCAGCCAGTTGGATGTAGGTAGAGAGAGGAAGGTGAGATTCAAAGAATGGGAGAGGAAGAGAGGAGGCACTCGGTCGGGTGTGTAGGGTAAATGGGAGGAAGAGGAGAGGAGGGCGCTCGGCTCAACGCTTGGTCGGGACTCGGGTAGGGTTGGCAAACTTAGAAGTTAGGGGTTTTTTTTTGGTATTTATACTACATTCATATTCGGCCGAGCCGAATTGGGCTGAACCGAGCCAAGGTTCAAACCGAACCAAACCAGGCTGGCATACAGCTCGGACTCTGTACGATTTTGAAACGAGCTGGGATTTCTACCTCGGCCCTGCCCAAATAGGCTGTTCGAGCTGAACCAAGCCAAGCTAAATCGGGCCGAACTGAGCTGGCTTGGTTTGTGTTCAGCTCTAGTTTTCGTCAACCTAATATTTTTGTTTTTACTTCATCCAGGTCTATGTGACCTTATGAACAGGTTGGATAGCAAATAAACATCATGGCAGGTCCTAGGAAGGTTTCAACTGTGGGCATCATTATCAGCGTTGCTTCCTATGGTGTGGTCCACTTGAGCCTCGGATCTACCTCATTTTTGGTCTCATACCCTAAAATGATCTGGAAAAATGGATGGAAAGCATGGATAAAACCACACATCACGTTGAGCCCCACAAAGCCCCTACCCAAACTTGAGTCTGTCCATGCAGGGGGAGGACGCAATCCGCTACCAGTATAAATAACATAGTTAAAATAATAATAATTAAGCATGTGGTCTGCTGGTAGAGCACCAATAACAGAGGTCACAGTTTCAAAACTTCTCTTGTTTTTACCTCTGTTAGATTACTAGTTTGACTAGGCAAGTCTGGTTCGAGTCGCGCCAAATCGAGTGACTCACCAGTCTGACTTGACAAGACATACACAGTCAATTGCAGAAGTGAATTTCGAGTTGAATCAGAAAGTAATAGAAGCAAGCAAGGAAGAGAAACGGGTGGTTTTTCAGGTCCGAGTAATAAACATGGCATACCTAACAGTTTCAATCGTTACCATTATGTAATAGCCCAGCCGTTATGTAACCGTCCTGCCACCAACAATTCCCACTGTCACTTACATTTCATTGCCAACGGTATACCCATGTCGCACCATCGACCGAAATGATCTACATTAGAAAGAATGGTTGTGGAAGGCTAGGATCTAGCATATATCTAGGATTTAAGGGTTTGGATGTTGAGACACTGAGAGCCCGCTTCTATCAAAATGTAGCCAGAATAGACATTCTTTCTTGACCTAAATGGCTTAGTGCCAACATGGTCAGTGATTCAATTCAAATGTCCATCAGGTAGGCCCCACCATATATGGGACCCAATCCAAAAATTCACACCAGGTGATGACCATCCAATCACTGGCCTCCAAACATAGAACCCAGTTACAGTCCACTGCCAACTAGGATGTTTGGATCAATGGTCCAAACAAAATGATAGGCAGAACATGATACATAAGCCCAAATAACGGAGGTGGTGGTGGTGATGATTATGA
Source organism: Magnolia officinalis (assembly GCA_021015155.1). NCBI lineage: Eukaryota > Viridiplantae > Streptophyta > Magnoliopsida > Magnoliales > Magnoliaceae > Magnolia > Magnolia officinalis. The sequence goes on along the minus strand of JAJHSJ010000010.1, from coordinate 24,590,116 downwards.
TGATGATGATGATGATGATGATCTCATCCACAACTGAGGCCCACCTGATAAGTGGCCAGTGGCACTTGGCCCCCAAAACCGAATTGATCTGGGCACAACTCAACTAGATATAATCTCTTGTTTAATTTCTGTAAACACCACCACCAACCATCAGAAATGCACAATCACAGAGTCGAAACTAAACTGTGCAAATCCCCACTATTGACAAAATCAACCCTCATCATCCCTAGGGTTTATGTTGTTTTAAGAAATGTCATCAACAGAAAACGAGAGAGTTAGGGTTTTGGGGATGATGCTTGTAAATGATTATCGCAATCCGATCCAATGGGTCATCCAAACGTACCGTAAATGCTAATATATCTCTAGGATTTGTGCTTTCGAGAGATGTCATCAACAGGAGACGCGAGTTCGGGTTTTGGAGATGATGATTTTAAATGATTATTGCAATCTGATCCAATCGACCATCCAAACGCGCTCTAAATGCTACTATATCTATAGAAGTAACAACATCAACAGACGACGCTATTAGGATTTTGATTTTAAAAATTATTGCGAATCGATCGATGACATGCGTCAGGGTTTTGGAGATGACGACGACGATGGGTTTAGAACTGACCTGGTGCAAGGAGAATCAGGAGTCGGGATTTGAGAGAGATCGGACGATAAAGATGAAGAAAGATGATCGCAGGTGGTTCGAGGTTCGACCCAACCGGAATCAGAGCCGTCCAATTCCAATGAAGAGGATGCAAAATCCTCGTTCGCCATTTTCTTCCTTCGCTTGATAATCTCAAAGGTTTGCTTGCCTTTTTAAACGGATGATAGACGGTCAGAATCCACTCCAACACCTGTTTTCAGCAGCACCTAAAATACAAAGCTCTTGTGGGACCCATCATGTTGTATATGTCAAATCCACTCCGTGCATCAAGTTCTATCCTCGATTCTAGATCAGAAAATAAAAATTCAGCAAAATCTACGACTTAGGTTGGCCACAACGAAGGGAGAAAATAGAGATCCGATTACAACCATTGGTTTGTGTGTGAGGACGCCATGGTGTGTATCCTTCATCAAAACCGTAACTCACTGGGATGAATTGAATTTAAGAAAATTAGCGTGACTAAAATATCAGATGGCCCACACCGTGTGAGCTTAATATTTTAGGAGCATTTTCAAAATTTTCCCATTTGTGTGGCCCATTAGAGCTTCCTATAAGGGTGATCTTTTGCATGTACGGTTAGAATAATATTTCTCACCTGATGAGGGGAGTGGATTCACG